>OX337244.1:43572489-43958790 GCA_946965025.1 Blera fallax | reverse complement strand
GCCAGCGGGAAACTGGACAGTAGATACTCTCACTTATGAGCTGGACCTTGCCTTTGCCAAAGTGGACTCTGCTCGTGTTAGCGACACCTTCATCATAGCATGACGGGGTCAGTAACGCGCTTTTCATAGAAGATTTTTTGATTTTGCTTTGCTACGAGAACGCGTATCTACTACCTCAATATTAGTGGAAAAGAAAGATCATACGCCGTGGTGTTGTAGAGATTTACAGATCCTATAGAACGAAGTTAGGAAAGCATTCAATTTTATCATGAAAAGGGTCAAATATAAGCCATAGGATGTGGAAAAGGAAAAAAGAGAGTGAAAGAAAGCCCTCTGACAACGACAAAAGGAGGTCAGTAGAGTCTGGAGGATGGTCTCGAGAGACCAAATTTCCAACAAAAAACGTTATATTTCCACCAAAACCGTAGTACACAACACGCATACAGAGGAGGTAGGCCCGTATCAAGTAATACGAGTCAGAAATTCGCGTGCAGATACTAGTACTTTACGATTTACCCTTTACTCCAAGTTTGGTGGTCAATCTTAACCTCTCCTAGAAACAAGATTTTTTATGCATCAGGTGCAAGTCAAAAAAAAGAAAATAGCTTGCTTAATAGGTCTGTGTGTCAAGCTCGATTTAACGCTCTTAAGATGTACAAGGCTACGTCTCTTGATTTCATTTCCAAGATTTTCGGTGGCGCCATTTACGCCGAATAATTTATATCTTTTGGGATGTCGTTAGAGATCCATCTTCGATCACTAAGAATGGAAAGGAAAAAAGGTAGGAACCATTACATATCTAACAATTTTCTGATCGACCAGAACGGTTTCGACTCGAGGTCACTAATTGTAACATGTTAAGTCTGTATTTCTCTATTTAAGACCTTGCCTCGTATAATGTGTCTAAAACACCAGATTCAAAGTCTGTGATTATACGCTAGGAAAACCGACAGTATACATATGTAGTTTCGGTACAACTGCTTGTCTTATTTACTTACGCTGAATGACCATTTTCTCAATTAAAGTTGCAAAGACACCACCAAGAAAAAATGAGTACGAAGCTTCTACCCTACTATGTCCGGCACCATAAGGCAGTGTATCTACTCATTTAAAAAAAATCTGATAATTATCCATCTACCCTTAAACTCGCCCATACCTCTTCGTCAGACCCTAAAATTATTGCAAACTTATTCGCACACCTGCCTACGATTACTTTTCTTATATGGCCAATTGCGCTCAAACGTCATTTGTGTTGGTTAATATCATAGCTCAACTTGTGATAGAGAAGATTATCAAACTTAAGGATGATTACTCCCCCGGCCCTGATGGGTTGCCGGCAATTATTATAAAAAGATGCGCTTCACATTTAGCTCAACCCCTAACTTCTCTCGATTTCTCAAGTATCTTTTCCCCTACTCCGCTAAAACTCATATATCATCCCCATTCACAAAAAAGGCCCTAAAAACGAAATACCCAACTATCGACCCATCGCGAAACTATCATGTATACCCGAACTCTGTACGACGCAATGTTTTTTCACTCGAAATCTATAGTTTCTGTAAATCAACACGGATTTTTCAAAGGCAGATCGACAACCACCAACTCAATAGAATTTGTTTCTCAGGCACTACGTGTATTTGAAGATGGCAGCGAAATTGATGTAATCGCTACTGACTTCAGTAAGGCCTTCGATAAGATATCGCACCAAATTATTATCCTTAAGTTAAAGCTCTTGGTTTTCAACCTCGTTTTATCAGTACGAGGTTTTATTTAGATCTTCCGTCTCTGACCCCATTTTCGCAACATCCGGTATTCCACAAGGCGGTCACCTTGGTCCTTTCATTTTCTTTCTGACCACCAACGATGTCAACTGTATTATCAAAGTCTCCCATCTCTCTGTCTATGTCGACGACATGATGACCTAAACAGATTCTCTATCTGGTGTCAGAAGAATTATCTCGAACTTAATGTTAGCAAATGTGAATCCAATACCTACTCCCGTAAACGCCTTCTCTGCGACGAGACTGTTCCATCAGTCTCATCTCTGCGAGATTTAGGCGTTACCTGTGATAGGGAACTTAACTTCCGTTCCCATATTGACAGCATTATAAGCAGAGCCAATTCTGCTCTTGGCTTTGCAAGACGTTGGTCCAAGTAATTCTCTGACCCCTATGTCACTAAATCACTTTATGTAGCCTTCGTCAGACCTATCCTCGAATATGCTAGCCCAGTTTGGTCGCCTCACTACGATGCCCACATCCGACGTATTGAAGCCGTCCAGCGCAGATTTATTCGTTTCGCCCTACGCGGTCTTTCTTGGGTTGATAGATACAATTTACCTCCCAACTCTGATCATTTAAAACTGATCAAACTTCAAAACCGTCGTGAAATTGCCGATCTACTCTTCGTTCATCAGCTAATCACTGGTCACACTGATTGCCCCGCGCTCCTTCAACTGATCTCATTTAACACAAATCCCCGTAACCTAAGGTCCATTCCCCTCTTCCGTCTCACTTCTCGTCGTACAAATTATGGTCATAATGCACCCCTATCCAGAATGTTGCGCCTGGCCAACAATAGAGGAATCACCTTTGACTTCCACTCCACTATAAGCTTTGCCTACTTTGGCATTACTGCAGCGTGATTTGAAGTCAAGTAAGTGTGCGTCATGCATGCACCACGGACAAATTCACTAAATTCACCTCGGAACCACTTTAGACGCTTATCTGCATTTACTGCCAACCCTCAAACCATCAAAAACGAATAAATAGTGACCACAGCACTCATCCACTCATCCCCAGAAAGGACCAAAGTTCATCAACTGAACTCATGTAATCCTTTTAATTACAATGCGTTGTGAAACTTTGCGGTAACTTGCAAATGCTTTTATCTCTGTTCAGTTCATTAAAATGAAACCGAAAACTCACTGAGAATATGCTGTATGTGAAATGGTCAGTGATCCCAGCTGACCATAGTCCGCCACCAACAAAAGTTATACTGCACGAACCCTGAAAGCCCTAAGCATCCTTTTGTGAAGTTAATTAAAGGGATGGCATCATGAGATTGCACCGAACCAAGGAGGCATCATATAATAATGGTTAACCAGTAACCACCATACAGTCAGCTATCTGTGTTGCGTGGGCACGTTCCCCATTCGTCAATATTTTGTAAGCTGAATAAGTACCCTACCCTGCAAGGCAATTGACACCGCTTGAGGTAAGAAAAAGCCTTATTTGTTATAGAAATAAATTTCTCCAATTATATGCAATCCAGACAACCATTGACACCCGGAAATCCATCATTCTATCCAGCGAGTATCATATGGCTTAAAGGACCTGTCAAAGCAAAATAAGAATAATGGATCGAAGCCATCAAATCAAATGGGACATTCCTGTCCGCCTCGAAGAAATGAGAGTTCTTAGCAGTTGTGCGGTAAGGCCTCGTTCATGAGAAAAGATGCGAAAAGAATAGCATGTCAACGCAAGTATTGAACACCAATCATTGTAATGACATTTTTGACATGACACGTCTACAGTGAAATCCTTCATTATCTCGTCCTTTTCGTAGAGAAAATACTGCAAATACGATGCCATAAGGCACTGTCACAGCAATGAAGACGGATGCTTTCGTTTTCTCATTTTATTCTACTCTTTTGTTCATCTTCTCTTGTAAGCACTTCGCTAACCTCTTCACTGGTAATTGGAGGGGGGGTTGAAACATACTGAAATACGTGGAAAGGTTTGCGCCTTTGCACACTTTATCATCATCATCTTCATGGGGTTAAAAGTTTTAGTTGAGTTCGAAAATATGTATAAGGACTAACATACGAAGTATGATAACCAAGTGACATTGCGGTGGACATGTACATAGGTAAGGTACGTACGAAGGATGGCGGGTGCCAATGGTTACGGATTTTCATTTTATTGTCTTCAGTGGTATGAGAATGGTATTCTGCTGAATTTTTATTAAAGCAAGCTTTAAATATATGTATATGTACAAATATAAGGTAGGTAGTCATCAAAACACGTAGACCATAAATTGGATTGTATTGTACATGTCGAGAATGTAACACCCTGAGTTGGGACCTAGAGAAGGATTATCAGAGAAATAACTCACTCGTTAGAAAATTCAATAATGACTTCGTCCTTGCAGCTACTGCAATTGACACTGGTGTGTGGACGTAGATCTTATGCTCATCAGTATATGAAACCAGGTTTTTTTACGTCCGACAGCCACACTACCGCTAAAGACTTTAGACCTATTAGCCTAACCTCTTTCGTTTTAAAAACCCTTGAGAGGCTAATTGACATCTACATTCGGAGTAAATTGAACCCGACCACCATATCTCCAGCCCAACATGCATATACAAAGGGCAAAAGTGTTGAAACAGCGCTCCACAGCGTTGTGAGTACCGTGGAAAAGACACTAATTGATAAGGAATACACTCTTGCGGCCTTTCTAGACATCGAAGGGGCTTTCAACAATGTCCAAACCGATGCGGTTAAAAGAGCTCTAGTAAACCTTAAAGTGGACAACACTATTATCAACTGGATAATGAGTATGCTCAAAAACAGGCTGATTAACTCGGAAATAGGAGGTGTTCATATCAAAGTATCAGCATCTAGAGGCACCCCTCAAGGTGGGGTACTTTCACCCCTTATCTGGATTCTTGTGGTAAATGAAATTTTAATTAAGTTAAAATTTAGTGGTGTTAAAGCAGTAGCATATGCTGACGATCTAGCACTACTAGCGACAGGCAAATTCCTATCTACCATAAGCGACCAAATAGAAAGCGCCTTATCCATGGTTAATACATGGACCAAGAACTGCGGACTTGCGGTCAACCCGCAAAAGACTGAGCTGATCCTTTTTACAAATAAAAGGACTATACCAGTATTTGATTTGCCATCAATTGAAGGGACTCCACTTAAAATTTCTGAAAGCGACAAGTACCTAGGAGTTATCCTAGACAGGAAATTGAACTGGAATCTCAATATAAAAGAAAGAGCCAAGAAAGCAATGGTAGCTTTTTATGCCTGTAATAGGATATTCGGTAAAACCTGGGGTCCTAGTCCTAAGATCATCATGTGGCTATACACCGCGGTAATTAGACCGATACTGACATATGGTAATTTAGTCTGGTGGCAAGCGCTATGTAAAGCTACCAACCTCAAAACCATGACAAAGATTCAAAGAATGGCCTGCATCGGCACCACCGGGGCAATGAGAACCACCCCCACAGCGGGGTTGGAAGCTATACTCAACCTTAAACCCCTTGATATCTTCGTACAGGAGTCTACCGCAAACAGTGCCCTGCGACTTAGCCAAACTGGATGCTGGAAATCCAGTATAACGGGGCATGCGCAGATCCTACGTAAATTTACGGAAAATTCTGTATGTACAGACTACACAACCCCCTACCTTGACTTTGTAAGACCATTCGTTACTTCCTTTCCCAGTAGAGAAGAATGGCACGAAAATCAACTATCGGGTTACGAATCATCGATACCCATCTTCACAGATGGCTCCAAGATGGACATTGGAGTTGGCGCGGGATTCTACTCCGAAGTTTTGGACCTATCCAGTTCTATCAGACTTCCTGACCACAGTAGCGTTTTCCAAGCTGAGGTCCTGGCAGTGACAACAGCTGCTAATCAGGTCGCAATGAAGGCACTATCACACACTGATATTACCTTTTTCATTGACAGCCAAGCGGCAATAAAAGCGATTACTGCCATTGAAATTAAATCGAAGCTTGTAAGTCGTTGTCGCGAAGAGCTACGGGTTCTTGGTGCACAGCACAACGTAAGACACTGCTGGGTTCCCGGACACAAGGGGGTACCGGGTAACGAGAAAGCTGATGAGCTGGCAAGAAAAGGAGCATCGCTTGGACTAAATCAGGCAGACACTACTGTAAAAATCCTGCCTTGTCACATTAAACAGATGATAGGGGACAAAACATTAGTAGCTGCAAATGAAAGATGGAGAGTGCTTGATTCTTGTGCTAAAACCAAGAAAATGTGGCCACTCTACGACAAGCAAAAAACCGAGAGAATTTTACAAATGAACAAAAAATCTTTGTCATCTCTTGTAGGTATTATTACTGGACACAATATGCTGAGATATCATACAACGAAAATGAAACTTAGTACAAATGACCTGTGCAGAGGATGTGGTGACGAAGATGTACATGAAGATTCCACACACTTTCTATGTCACTGCCCATCACTCTGTCATATTAGATCTAAAACACTTGGAAGACACTTCTTCTGTGACCTTGAGGAACTTTCTGGCAAGTCTATAAACGACTTGCACAAATTTATAAACGCTTCGGGATGGCTTCAAAATCCATAGTTTGCTTATAGGTTCTAGAGTATGGGTGGTTTTTAAACCCCTAGGGCATCACAATGGATCTACATTGATCTAAGTGTGACGGATGCAGAATACTTTTGCGCCCGTCAACCCACTAACCTAACCTAACCTACGTCCGACTTTCAGGATAGTCTACTTAAGAACTCTACTAGAAACGTCCCATCAATGTTCCATCGATGTGAATCGCGGCAGTAATTCTTGGGTCGGTTATGTAAAATTTACTAAGAGCTTTCCACCATACCTTTGATTCATATTTTATAATTGGTCTTGCAATAGCTACAGCAGGCCGTCTGGTTAGTTGGTGGTTCATTGAAGTGGTGGTTCAGAGAGAACCCAATTATGAATTTAAATTTTTGGCTAAACCCAGCCTGTAGAGTTAAGATGAAGAAAGAGGTCTCCAATCTTTATTTCAGCTACCTCGCTGAGATCCTCGAAGAAGGGGTTACCGAGAGTAAGCAGGAAATGGTAAAGAGATTCTCCTCCGCCACCATCTCTTTTCCAAGACCCCAGCTAATTTTTGGAAATCCTTATCGGCCTAAGCTCCAAATATGTTCAAGAAGCCCGAATAAGGTACTATCTCCGAACCGGAGGTTTATCACGACACCGTTGGTTCCATCTGCGGAACTCGTCCGCTGTCGTGTTTATAGAGCTGCTATTTTGTCTTCTGTTCAGCACTCGCGCTTATGAGTTTAGCAAGCCACGTCCGGGTGAATAACAGCCAGTACCCGATGGCTACCACTTGGAGGTATAATAAGCACGATTGATGTGTGGTTACAGTTACAACACTGCCAAGTTAAATCCAATCAGCGCCTACCCTATTCCCACAACATCCAGCACACGTACATGCATAGGTATGCACTTGCATGGCTTTAACTTTTACCATGCATGCGTATCTAATCCAATTTTACTATTTGATTACCACACTCCATTCCCCCGGTCGTTGCATTAAAATACCTCCGATCATATGTCAGTAGGCATTTCAAAACCACCCTAATGACAACAACATAAAACCATGGAGTCCCATATAGAGGTTGCAATAATTATATACGAGTACATTAATGAATTAAATAAATGTAATAATCAATTTTCTACAGCACAGATTATCTCATTAATTTTCAAAAAAACCAATTTACCATCCCACGCAAAGTAGTTTCCCATTTAACGGATCATTTATTGAATTAGTTTGTACCTGATGATGGAGCTGAGTGAAGGATTGAAAATGTATTAAGCTTCTTAAAAAAGCGTTTATCAGGCTTTCAATAGGATATAAGGCCTTTTATGTGCTCTAAAAAAAAAACATTTAAATTGGAATTTCCAACTGAACATTTTTTCCGCATGCAATAACTGTGTATCACTTTGATGGCACTGGAATTTTGTAAACTGAATAAGGTGATTCGTTAGAGCATATAATCCCGTTTGTGCAGTTAGATGAAAATGAATTTTTGATGCTGGAAATTAACCTCTCCACTCGTGTGTAGGCATATTCATATTTAAATTAATTGGATAATTCAACAGTTTCTAAATATTAATTTTTAGTATTAATTTTTCAGTGTAGCAATTTATATTAATATTTATTTTATTTATTTAGATACATGCAGTACGAGGCATTTCAATCAAAAAATTTGCAACGTGTTTTTAAAGCCTCTTCATCTATCATTAAAAAATTAGTAGGCCAGTCGCTAAAGAGGACATATGTACATATTAAAACGGATTGAAGGAAGGCGCTTGAACATGAAGTCTTTCAACACATATTCATGTTAAAGCTGAACAGTTTTCATTAAAAATGCCTAACTCTCGCCTGGCTTCCTTAGCTCTAAACGATATTATATACATGCATACATACATACATATGTACATACATTCACATAGTAGTCGTTTACCTCCATTTTATCATGTGGCTATTAGCAGACGGTTTAAGAATTGCCTAGACATCTGTAACGAGATTGCTAACTACCTTAGGTAGTTCATTCCGCCTTCGTGCTGGATCCGTCCAAACAATCGGAAACAATCGCAACGACTTAAAGATCATGCAGTGCTCAAACATTTATGTAGAAACAAATAAAAGTTAGTCGTCAAATAGCCGTAATGACGAGAAGACTAAACCTCTCATGCATACTTAAACCCTTCGCGAGCATGATGCAATGTCATTCCATTGCAAGCCCATCTTCTCCACAAACAACACGGATTTCTTAAAGGGAGGTCGACATCAACCAACCTTACCCAATTTGCGTCTAGTACACTGAAAGCTTTGGAAGACGGTGATGAAGTAGACGTCGTAGCCACTGATTTCGGCAAGTCCTTTGATAAAGTCGCCAAATTATTCTTTTCAACCGCGATTCATCTCATGGATCAAATCATTCTTAGCAGACCATCAATACAAAGTCCGTTTCAGATCCGCAATATCGGACCCTATTACAGCTACATAGGGGGTCCCTTAAGGCAGCCAGCTTGGTCCACTGTTATTTATCCTTACAATAAATGATGCCGAGCGTATCATCCGGAACTCCGAACTCCTGGTCTATGTCGATGATAATAAAACTTTTAGACGTGTTTCATGTGCCACTGATTCTCTCCTTCTGCAGGATGATCTTAATAATTTCTCTATCTGGTGCAGTAAAAACTTCCTAGAGCTAAGTGTTATCAAACGTCATTCCATTACCCACTTCCGTAAGCGTCTCCCACCTACTTCATTCATGATGAACCTGTACCCTCAGTCACGTTAGCACGGAATTTAGGCGTCATCTGCGATAGAGAACTCAACTTTCGATCACACATCGGCAAAAATCATAAGTAGAGCCAACTCGGCACTGGGCTTTGTGAAACGATGGTCAAAAGAGATCTCTGATCCATACGTGACAAAATCCCTCTGTCTTACCTTCGTAAGACCCCTCCTCGAGTATGCCAGCCAAGTATGGTCCCCGTATTATGCTGCCGAATCGAAGCTGTGCAGCGCAGGTTCATTCGCTGCGCTTTACGCGGCCTGTCTTAGGCTGATAACCTGAACCTGTCACCCTATGTGGAACGACTTGGACTGATAAGTCTTCAGTCATTGGAAAAACATCGTGATGCCTTAAAGATTTGCATCTGGTGTTGGTTGATTTTGAAAGAGCATTCGACGGACAACTAAGAGATCTGATATGGGTGACGCTAAGGCATCGAGGAGTTCCAGAACCCTACGTACAGATGATCTCGGACATGTAGGACGGAGCAAAGACAAGAGTAATATGCCCCGCTGGAGTCACCGAAGAGTTCCCAATTAAAGTCATTGTGCACCAGGGAAGCGTCTTACGTCCTTTGCTCTTTATTGCAGTCCTAGATTATCTGCTTGAAGGAAAAGTGACGAACCCCAAACTACATCAGTTATTCTTTGCTGACGATGGAGCCATCATAAGTGAGGATCAAATGTCCCTGCAACGAGCACTTACTGTATGGGTGGATGTTTTGGAAGGACATGGATATCGAATCAGTCCAAAAACGACAGAGTACCTGTACTGCCCATTCTCTGGTCCACTCCAATCTAGTCCAGACATTTACTTGAATAGAAAGGTGATTCCCAAGTATCTGGGATATATGATCAATAGCGAAGCAACTATTGATGACGACATCAATCAACGCGTAAGCGTAGGGTGGATGAAGTGGCAGGAAAACTCTGCTATCTTCTGTGATCGAAAAATGTCCCCTAAGCTGAAAGGAAGGCTCTACACCGCAGTTGTTCGTCCGGCGCTCACATACGGTTTAGGTGTGCTGGACAGTGTACCTGAATTAATGGCAGCTGAGCTGAAGATGCTTCGCATGACAGCAGAAGTAGCAAAGCTTGATGGAATTAGAAGTTCAAAGATCCAAGAAAGCCTTCACATCAAAGAACCCATCTCGAAAAAATTGGAGCACGACCGGCTCAGTTGGTATTGCCATTTTCAAAGGAGAAATCCTACGAACCGTGTCACAAGGGCAATGTCAATCAACGTTCCTACAGAAGCGCACAACACACTAACCACTGAGCCACGGTGCCCACTATTCACCAGGGCCATGCCATATAACATAGAGAAGCACTGGAGACAGAACCAAAAAGTTTGTGTAGTAGTTTCAAGGGACCCCCAGTTCGCGATGGTCTGCTTCTTAAAGACAGACCGAGGGGTGAAACTTAAGCAGAGTCTTCTAATACGAACCGGAGCGACAACACAGTGGAGCAGAGTATAGCCTAAGGTGGCGCGCACAAGTAGATCTCAACCAACTTGGAGTGCTCAAATGGAATTATGGGACGGAGCTAATTTTACTTGACGTTTATAGCACATAAACTTCTTAAGTAGCTGCATCAAATTGGTCAGCGTAGATAGCTTATTGTAGATGCTGTCGTAATTAGTCAATTTAAGGCATTTCTACTACACTTCTACCCGACCCACACCAAATAGAGACATTGACTATCTATGCACTCGATTGACCGGCAGAACTATCAATTCAGTTTCTCGTCATATCGTGCAGAATATCATTGAACCAACACAACAATGCAAGGAAAATCAATATATCATCAACAGCGAGTTCACTGTCAACATTCCCCATACACTCACAACTCAACTTCATTGTCCGGTGGAAGGAGGATGGTCTTCTAGAATTTTAATGCTCAATCACGTTCGCCGGATAAGGCATTGAACTTAAACCATTCGGTGGCAATAGCATCTGGCGGCGGTAGTTTCTCACTCAGCACTTGCATCATATATCCAGAGATATGCGTCTGTATGTCTAGGTATACATCACATACATGCTTCATGGATCAGATACTCATCTTTCCCCAATGGATACTTAATCTTCCGTTGTCTAGTCACCGTGGAACTATGATGGCGCAGAGAATTTTCATTTTTCGTTCTATGCATGTTTGTGTAGCGGATTGGGAGGGGTGGGGAAAACTTTTACATAAATTATTATACTGAATCGTAATTGTTCCCTGGGCATTGGACAGTTTGATTGATAACAGATGAAATTGAGATGACACCGTTCGTTTGGCCATTTGACTCCGATAGCCGAATGATTTGAGATTAGTTTTGAAATGAGTTGCTTGGACCTAAATATGCATAAATAACATGAAATGAGTGAAAACATGAATCCCAGACTTTCAATCGTGCTTTTGTTCTTTCAAACTAATTTTAAAGTCCTGTTTAAGGCGAACAACCTGTATGTAGTAGAGAGTGCCTGTAGAGAGTGGAACGCATTTCGAGGAAAAAGAAAAAAAACTACTTACAGATGCAAAATGTTATGAAATACGTGACAAAAGCTAAACGATGCGGCAAATAAGTATGTACGCGAACATCGAGATGGTGATAGTTCTAGGAGATGTTTGTTGCTGCAGCTACCTCCTCTTCTATTCCGTGGAAAGTATCATACTCGTACATTGAACTAGGTTAAGATACTTAAAATATTTAGCATAGAAAATATCTGGAGTTTTCACCAAAATCTGCAACAGCATTTGTTGAAGCTGTTTCCGCCCAATAACGCACTATCTACTTGCCAACGTACAACTTTAGACATATAGTAAGGATCTTCGCGGTCAAAAGGATGAATCGGGTAAGAGCAGTCGGACCGGATTGCATACTCTCGGAGGTATGGTTGAAAGTCCGCAATGGCGGGTTTAAATGGCTCGCGAATTTCTTTAACAACATGATGAGAGGAGATCGGATGCCTAATCAGTGGAGGGAGAGCTTTCTTGTTCCACTGTGTAAAGGCATCTGAGACACGAGAAATTGCAGCAACTACCGATCGGTGAAGCTAATGTCGCGTACAATGAAAATTCATGAGAGCGTTTAAAATATTCAGCAGCGAAATATTATAAAACTTCATGAGAGTCAATGCGGCTTTTGTGAAAGGTAAATCTACTTACGACGCGATTCAAACCTAAACATCGCGACGTGTTGAAAGACCTGCACATCATCTTCATCGAACTGGAGAAAGCTTTCAACAGAGTTCCGGGAGATCTCATATGGACGGCGCTGAGATCTCAAAAGATACCAGAGACGTACATACATAAGAATTACAAGCGATATGTATGATGACGTAAAAACAAAATTTAAGTCCACAGCGGGAATAACGGATGAATTTGAGGTTAAAGTAGGAGTGCACCAAGGCTGTTGCCAAAGTCCGTTGCTTTTTAATGTCGTGCAAGATTTTTTGTTGAAGGGGTGCATAGACGAAACGGGAACGACTTCTCTTCTGTTTGCCGACGATAGCGCTATCATAAGTAGCGACGTGACAGCCCTTCAGAGCGGATTTAATAATAGGACTAAGGCGCTAGAAGATAATGGCTTAAGAATCAGCCGAACGAAGACAGAACCCGCAAACTTGACTCCGAATATTCTGTTTGGCGGAGTAATCGTTCCGAGATGCGACAAATTTACATACTTGATGACGATGTTGCACACCGAATGAGCGTGGGGTGGTTAAAATGACGCGAAAACTCCGCAGTCTTTTGTGACCGCAAAATGCCACTTAAACTTAAAGGATTGCTCCCTACGACAGTCGTGCGTTCGGCTTTAACATACGCATCGTAGTGTTGGTCGACGTACGATTATAAAGGAAAAATCACAGCGACGGAGATGAAAATATTACGAATGTCAACGGGAGTATCAAAACGCGACCGAATTAGAAGTACGCCTGTTCGCGGATGCCTTCATGTAAAGAAACCGATTGTTGAGAAATTCCAAGCTGAGCTGATCAGCTGGTACTGTCACGTACAAAGAAGATCATCGGAAAATCCCGTCCGAAGAGCAATCGCGACTCAAGTTCCAGTCGAAGTTCGGGAAAGAGGCAGACGGAGGATTTTGCCGCCCTGTAGAAGGATATTGAGGTCTGCACACTTAGCCAACCCCACAAGCGGCGCAGTAGCAAGTCAGATACGTAGGAGAAATATGTAGCATAAGATGTACGTATACGTACGCGTTATATATTTGAACGGTTAATAAAAGAAAAGGAAGAAGAAGTAAGGATCTTCGCTATCCATAACAATATATACTGACGGAAAATGAAATGGACATCGGTGTAGGTTCCGGCATCTTTTCTGAATCGCCAGGGATATCGAGATCCATTAAACTTTCAGACCACAGCAGTGTTTTTCAAGCGAAGGTCCTGGCAGTGACAGCTGCTGCCCGTGAGTCTGCCGTAAGGGCAATACCACAGGATGGTATCACCTTCTTTATCGGCACTGCCACAGAAATTAAATCGAAGCTTGTGAGATGCTTTCGCGAAGAACTTAAGGTTCTTGGAATACAGCAGAAGGTATCGCTCCGCTGGGTTCCTGGACATGAGGGTATCCCAGGCAATAAAAAAGCTGATGAACTAGCTAGGAAAGGTTCAACAGATTAAATAGTACCAACTGATCTCTCTGTAAGCATCCCGCCTTGCATGTTCAAGCTTGAAGCAGGGAATTTAGCCACAAGAGAGGCGAACCGAAGATGGAAGTCCATGGAAACGTGTAACATCGCTATGGCCGTCCTTCGACAGAACATGGACCGAGAGACTTATACGAAAGAACAGAAGATCCTTTTCTATCCTCGTGGGTATCACGGGGCATAATAGTCTGCGGTACCACATGAAGAACCTGCGCCGGACAGAAGAACTGCTTCAAGCGGTCGGTTCAATATTTGATGACTCGATCCAATATGTACGGCATTATTCCGGCAATAGCACCTCGAATGCTGGCTTCGAGCTCGTCCAAAGTAGTTGGCTTGTTAGCGTAGCCTAAAGACTTGACGTAGCCCCAGAGAAAATAATCGAGTAGTGTCAAGTCGCATGATCGCGGCGGCCAATTGATGAACGCTCGCCGTGAGATGACCCAGTCGCCAAATTTCTCCTTCACAACTTCGAGCGTTGCGTCGCTTATATGGCTTGTAGCGCCGTCTGGAACCACAGCTCAGATATATCGATGATGTCGAAGTCGGACCATTGACAGTAACGGTGTCTCCTTCCTCGTTTCGAAATAAATAAGGTCCGATTATGCCGCCACGCTATAAACCGCACCAAACAGTCAATCTTTGTGGATGCATTGATGCTTGGTCGAACACTTGTGGATTGTGTTCGCTTCAATAACGGCAATTTTGCTTGTTGACATAGCCGAATTGCCTGCACCCTGAAGCAAGGATGACGACCGACCTCAGGATGAAATTCACGTTGCGTATTTACAACTGAGCCGCACGTTCGGCAAGAGTGAAACAAGGCATGATTAAATAGCAAACCTTACTGAATATTTTGACAGCTGGATGTCATTGGTAACTTTGACAGCTGCTGAAATGGAAAAAGTATCATTGCTCTCTGATCACCCTTTATTTGAGACATCTTTCCATAACTGAGTGTATGTGGGGAATGTCTCCAGGGTAATCTTTATAGGTGACATCCACATCCAAGGATAACATGACGAAAGTTATGTTCGATGGCGACGTAATGTTCATTATGGTGGATGGAACGAAAATGTTTGTCACATTGGTGAAGAGGCATGAATGAGAATTTGTGATCTTGCCTCTAGTGAGTGATATGTAAATGTCTTGCGCTTGATTATGATGGTAGTCAGGACAAATGATATCGAATAGTCAATGGACGAAGAAATGTGTCTGCATATATGTACATACATACATATGGCTTACCTCAGGCATTTTCCTATTAAAGCTTAAATCCTGAAAATGTTTTCCATAAATCTTCGCAAATGATACGAATCCCTGTTATATCCCAAGAACGTTCCTAACGATCTTAATTAAATCTAAGTAGCTTTCATGTCCACGTGCACGAAAATATGGTATTTATGGCCTTGCACGATGAGGTGCACCTACGGCTCATAGTTATTTCGACCACATCAGCCGTTTCTATTTCCGTGAACCCAAAAAAGTGAAAGGCATACATACCTACCGGTCAAAATATTTCGAATGCCTAGAATTTTTCCTTAACATGTTACCCAAATTCCCGGAACTCGCAATTATCCTAGTGGCTCCTTCTTTTGTGAATTTATCCTTTCAGTGGGAAATTATTTTTTTTTCCCCCTACAAAGACCAAGAATTCTCGAGACCAATAAGTGCGAAATTTATAATCCCCTTGAAATTGCATTATAAGCATAATATAATCTTTTTACAATAAATCCTTCGACCATCGAACGGTCAATATGTCCACTTTCATTGAAACCTCACATTTTGCCATGGGCCATGAAAAGAGCATAAACCTCACTCGCTCCGAAGGAGGAATTGCAAGCTGCTTTCTTTTTGCCTTCGATTTAAATATCCGTTGCTACGAAATCGTATGAACCCAATTTCCATATCCAAATTGATGTTTGGGTGGGAAATGGGAAATGGGATACACTCGCAATTACATACAGGGAACACCCAATGGGGATTTGCCCCTTTTTTTTTCCATTCTTGGAACGAAGGATCATCGAAGATTTTCAGCATTTTTTTTGTGAAAATTTATTTTATTCGATATGAGTGGAATTGATTTGATGGTTCTGTCGATAGCGATAAAAGAGCTTCAAAATTGACCTCTAAATGAAACCTTCTGTGAATCTTTAAAAAAAGAAAAGTTCCCTGAAATCGTGATGTTTGTGGTTGAAACTGAGTAACATCCTGGATACAATTTAAAGTTCTTTCTTTTTAAAGCACTTCTTTAAACCTCATATCAAAAGGATTTGTTTTGCGATTCCGAGTACTAGTCCCTTGGGTAAACGAACTGAAATTCGTATTCTCAATTCATTTCCGTGTTTAAGAAGGAAAGTATATTTTGTCCTTAACAAAGTGATTACAGTTCTCTGTCATCTAGCTATATACAATCCCAAGCCGAGTCTATTGTATTGATTTATGACATCGCTTTTATTTGGACTTTCATTGGATTGCATTCTCTCTCTCTAGACTGTTGCTAATTAAAAAACACAAATCTTCTGGAAAATCGAGGGAAATAATAAAATGCAAGCACGAATCCATTTTCCCGTCTCCACATTCTCCACGTATCCTTTTGTCCGAGACCGAACCAAGTCCACTCAATCCACTTAAGCATTAAACACATGCGATAGAGGAAGCGCAAAAAGGGGGGGAAAAAAAGGGAAAAGATAAACCTAATTGAACTAGAATGAAGATAGTGCAGCTCCAAGAGCAATTGCAACTATTAAAAGGATTGAATTATCCGCAAAGGAAGTAGGAAGGACGTAATGTATGTTCCCCAGTGGTATTCAGCCATTTGGTCACTTGTCATGGGCACTCGTTCCCTACTATGGTAGCTAAATTGTTTTACTTTTCTTACGAATGCAATGCGATTCACTTGTTTCCTGTCAACGTAGAGCACTCTAATTTGTTCGTGAGCATCTCATTGGTATTCTATGCAAGAAATCTCTGTATTGTAGCGTTGTATAGTGTACAGAGGATAAAAGTAATTACACGAACGAGGGACAATTTCAAATGAAATGAAAGCAATAAGGTAGAATCCGATTTGAATTGAAGTCTGGAAATAATTTCCAAGGCTAGGTGGTTGAAGTGGAGAAAGGAAATCGGCGAGCAAGTGATGTATTTGATGGCGATGGCGTTTTAGTGACAAAGGACATGAACACCAATTCTAAAAGGATGTTAGTTGTGCCTGTCATTGCAGTAACACAGCTAACTTTTAAGGCTGTAACTCTTCCATGACATAATCAATCGCCACTATGTACATGACTGCAGTTACCGGGACGAGCATGAGTAAATGAAATTAATTAAAAATGGGCAAGGAGTGTAGTGGTAGGCCAGGGATGTACATGGTATGGTTACAATGGTTGAGTTCTTAAGCAGAACTTGGAGAGATGTGGCTATCTTAAAGAATTTATGAATCCAAGAGTTGGTACAAGTTTAAAGAAAGATGTAAACTGCTGTGGTGCGTCCAATGCTTTGATATGTATCGCTAGCCTGCTGGCCTGCGTTAAGGAAAGAATAAAAAATCAAACTTATCGGCAAGGTGCAAATAAGTGGGACTCTACGCCCAACAGTGTTCATAAGAACATGTCCAACCGAAGCCTTGAACATAATACTGCTCCTTTAACCAATCGATCTTCACATTATGTATTTATCATCACTTAGTGCGGTTAGACAAAGAGAAAGAGGATGCTGGGGCAGCAAACTTTATGGTCACAACAGCATCCTGAATCTGTTACCACAGGATCTGGTAGCTAATCCAACCGACTTTATAAATCCCAGAGTGAAGTTCAGAAATGATGTCACTGTCAGATTCCAACCAGGGCGGATAGGGAAATATTCGAAGTGACAAATGAGTTCGAAACAACAATCTTCACTTATGGTTCAAGAATGAGTTGTGGGGAAGGGGCCAGGATATTCTTTGATTTCCTCAACATTTCCATGTCTTACCGATTCGTGAAGCGTTTTCCAGGCGGAAGTTCTTGCTGTTCCTTAGGCTTGCCGACTACTCAAGCAAACCTCTACACAGCTAAATACCGTAGCTATCCTCATTGATAGCCAGGCCGCTATCAAGACTATTGTACCTACCACTACATCCTCAAAGCTAGTAGAACAGAACAAAAAGGAACTCGCTGCGCTGAGTCATAGGTTCAGGATCAGTCTCCTTTGGTTGCCGGGTCACAGCAACATCGAGGAAAATGAGCGAGCTGATGAACTAGCGAGGTGGAGATCTGCCTTTGAGGGTTCCTTTGCGGAGGGGGTGAACGTCCCGTTGGGGATCCTCAGGGTTAGAATTTTTGCTCACTATCTATTAAAGGCTAGTTTTAGATGGCAGGGGGTGCAGAACTGTGCCATATCTAGGCAGATGTGGTCTAAATACTACTTGAACCGAACACAAGAGCTATTAAATAGAAACCGTGTTAGTACTGGCCACTGGCCCATAGGGACTCATACGGCTAGAATAGGCATTACATTTAATGCGCATTATCGCAGCTACCAAGGAAAAAGAAGCAATTTTGTATTTCCTTTGCAAGTGTCCGGCACTAGGCAGGGACAGACAGCGTACATTAGGTAAACCCCTTTTTGGCAACCTAGTAGAGTTCACGGAGATAAGCATTAGGGACATTATCAGTTTCCTCAATGTAACAGGGTGAATTTGAATAACCTGTACTCTTTTTCCCTTTTCCACAATTTATATCCGTAGTTCACTCGGGTTGTGGTGCTAAGACAGCTCTTTTTGCACTAATTATGTTTTCAGCCTACCTAAGGAAAGATGAAATCATTTGAGTCCTTACCATATATGTGTGTATGTATGTGATACTTGACAATTGAGGGTGCCATTAATTCAAAATTCGTAATTGATAATGAAGTTGTAGCTGTTTGAAAGGACCGTGCACCTTCGACTCCTGAAGTCTGCACGTCTGTCAGGCAATGATTGATTCCCAGGTCTGGCACAAAAGATAGATGATACTCCATTGAAACCTTTTAAATCGATCAATATGAAGTAAGACCCAGGACCATTACTGAATTATAAAGGCTTTTCGCGTATTGGCTTAAAACTGTATGAAGCTCAAATGTGTCTTGTCCCACTAAACGTTGAATGACTTCCCCTTTTGATAAATCCTTTATATTCACAAAAAGAAGGAGGAAGACCTCCCAAGTGTTGAAGCCTTTTATGTGATTTTTGTAGCTATGAACCTAATTACATGAAAGAACACAGAAGATGCATTACTCAGGCGCAGAATATAAATATTTTTTTTTCTCAAATGAACATCTTCATAATAATAAATGACTTCGTACTCATAATTAACATTAGCAGTCTAAAAGTATAAAAAAATTTAATGTTAAGTACCAACTTAATAATTTCTACCTTCAAGCGACATAATCTTTTATTTTTTTTTCATTTTTAACTTCACACCACATAATTAAATTAGTACCGCTCCCCTCAAAGAATCTCCTTATACCCATTTTTTTCGAAAAGAAAAATTCCTTTAAATTATTGCTAAGACTCTCTTTTCATTATATTTCACTAAATGGCTGAGATAAATGGTGATTAATCATTAGGCCAGAACGCCCAACAAAATGATCCACTTCTGAATTCGACGGGGGTCAAAGAAAACGGTATAGCAGCATTCCAAGTGAGGATGAAATTAACTGGGATTTCTGACTTTTTCCTTGAAGTACTCTTCGGGATGCCTTTGCATTCATTCATTCATTAGTCATGGGGGAATTGAGAAAGGGTAATCCAAGCGAAATACGCAAAAGGATTTTTGTCCTTATTTCAATCCTTATAGGAATGATGGATTGTGTTTAATTTATAATAAAAAAAGGACATAGAAATAAATGAGAAAAAAAACCGAGCAGAAAGTTGCTATGGGAACTTTTTTTATTTTGTATTTCAAGTTTCTTTCCGCAAAAAAAAAATTACTACATAGCTTTACGCATAAGTAACTATTTTAAGAAATAATTAATGAGATGCACAACGGATTCCGTAGCGAATTATTCTTCCCTTTATGTACATGTACCTGTTCTAGTACGTACCTATATGTACATGTATCTACAATCAGCATACTTTCGCTTTGAAAAATTTGCGGTTGTCAGTATGCATTTTCTAGATTAATGCCAAACAATTTCCACAATAGTCCTTTGGTACTCTAAACGAAAAGGTACGTCTTTGAAGCTTAATGAAACCAAGGATAATCTTGAAACTAAGGATAATCGTAAGAGTTGCCATGTTGTACAATGCAGCCTAGAAATCGATGGATTCGTGTTTTGTTTATGCATCCAATTTTCGAGTCCAATTACAGATATGCAATTTAACTACTGGTATGTGTGGACAAGTATGAAGCTACAGGCAAACTTTTATAGAACTTAGGGTAAAGCACTTTCTTCTCAGTGAGCTGTTCGGAGAAACCAGAAGGCCAGATCCATTTCAAAAAGTCCAGAAGGTGAACCATACAGGAACATGACTACTTTATCTTACTCAGATCGAATAAGAGTGACGAAATCAGGTTGATCCTATTATCTACAAATTAAATCGCCTGGAGTGACAAGCCCACATTTTGTACGCGGGCAGCTTACGATACGCAAAGTAGAAACTATTCAGCCAGGAAGTGAGCTCAGCTGCCAGAGTATTTGAAATCTGTTGCCGAGATCTTGAGCTTTGAAGAAACAGAAGAATATCCAAAGAATTTAGGAACAAGAACTCGAAAAAAAGAACATATTCACTGATACAAGTTCAGCAATGGAAAACGCGTGTTCTCAATGCCGAGCCATGGAATGTACATCGGGCAAAATCTTCCACACCCGATTAATCATGAAAATAAAATCATCATAAAGGCACTCTAAAGGCTGAAACTATTGAACTATTGTAGGTTGAACAAACTCGCGCTCAAAAAAGCCATAATTTAGAGAGTGGGATACATTGTAACCAACATTTTTGTAGCACGCTTTTGGCGATGGTATTGCACTCGTTCTTTACCTAACTCTATTAAATCGTCTGTGTGGTAAGACTGTTAACAGACCGATATAAGATTCTACGTGCCAAGAAGTTCGATGAAACTTACTTACTTCCGTACTTAGGTGGTGCTACAGTTCAGGTTGAACCTGGGCCTTAACCAAAAAGCCTCTGCAGTTAGCCCGGTCCTTAGCTGACTGCCTCCAATTACGCAATTCAAGTTGGTTGAGGTCCCCTTCTACTTGTGCGCGCCACCTTAGGCGAGGATTTCCTCTACTGCGTTGTCCCTCTGGGTTAGATTCGAAGACTTTGCGCATTGGTGACCATTCACTCTACATGTCCTAGCCATCTTAGGCGACTGATGCGCAGTTTTTTGACTAGGTCGATGTCACTATTTTGTCGTTGAATCTTCGCCTCCAAGTCCCGTCCACGCAAACGGGACCGTATTAAAGACGTTTTCTCGAGAAGCGACCAAGTATATCTTCATCCGCATTCGAATGAGTCCACGCTTCAGCGCCATAAAGCAGGTCTGGGATGATTAAGGTCTTATAAAGAGTCTCCTTAGTCTTTCGAGATAGGTTTCTCACTACTCAATTGCCTTCTCAGCCCAAAGAAACAGCGATTGGCAAGAGTTGCAGTGCAGAGGTAGACAAAGAGCCTTACTACCCTGAAAATAGAGCTGTCGACTGTGATGTTCTGTCCAATTCGTCGATGTTGTGTGTCCCCTCTAGTCATAAACCCCCTCACAGCATAAACTTGGTTTTGCCCTTATTTACAGCTAAACCCATTTTGACGCTTCTGTTTCGATACTAGCGAATACTAGCGGGTGACAGCCCGCTGTGTTCTGCCAATTATGTCGATGTCGTCGGCATATGCTAGTAGTTGCACAGACTTTGCAAAGATTGTGCCTCCGGTATTGGCTTGTGAGTTTAGCACAATTCTTTCAAGAATGATATTAATGACATGACATGTCAGCGCATCACCCTGTCTAAATCCTTTTTTGACATCGCCACCAACCTTGATGGATCGGCAAGCGTTCTCGATCGTCATCCTGCACAGACGAACGAGTTTGGCAGGGATGCCAAAACAAGACATGGCTCTGTATAACTCGTCTCTAGAAGTGCTGTCATATGCCGTCTTAAAATCGATAAAAAGATGGTGAGTATCGATTTGGACTTCTTGCGAATTTTCCAATATCTGCCGGAGTGTGAAGATTTGATCGACAGTGGACTTTCGTGGCCTGAAACCACTCTGATAGGGGCCGATCGGGTTGTTGACGAAGGGTTTCAGGCGTTCACACAATATGACAGATGAGATCTTGTACGCCATGTTGAAGAAGACTGATGCCTCTATAATTAGCGCAGTTGAGGGGCTCTCCTTTCTTGTGGATCGGGCAAACGATGCTGAGATTCCATTCATCAGGCATACAGTCGTCTGACCAAATCTTTGGAATAGGTTGGTGTATGCCCTCTACCAAGTCATTTCCAGCTGCCTTGAACAACTCGGCCGGTAGACCATCAGCTTGGATATTGCTATCCTCACTTCGTTTTGGTCAGGTGGACGAAAGTTTTGGCTATCATCGTCTAATTGTTGAATGGCGCATTCTGCCTGACAGCGGTATGTTGGTCTTCATCGTCATTATACAGTCTGCAGAAAAAGTCACTGAGACAGAAGTCCGTAATGGCCACAGTGCGCTTATGAGTTTATGTTTTAATGGACTTATGTCCCTACGCCTAGACTACCAATGAATATTATACTGCACTTCTGAAACAATAGGGCTAAACATGCATCTGCACTATAGGTGCATCAAGATAAACTTAGATTCGTCCCGATCTCGTCGCTGAAAGGCAAATGAGGAGAATTTTTTACCTACTTTTAGTCATACTTCTGACTATTTATGTGAAGGTGTAATTTTGATTCTAGAGGAACAGAAGAGCTCCGTCCTGTACATTTTCAACCAACTCATCAGCAATCAGCATCAGCAATTCTTGTAATCGTTCTTGTGTCCTGATGTGTAACATGTGACAGCGTCCTTATTCAAAGATTCACAGCATTTCTTACCTAACTTACAACAGATTTTAATTGACAAGGACAAGGTGAACATTTTTCGGAAATGATGCTACTATCAATAAAATTGATTTTGAAACATTTGTCCAATTATGAACGTCAGTTTTCTATTTCAGCTCTGTACTACCTAGGTTAGGTTAGGTTAGGCTAGTTTGGCTGTCCGCACGGGAGTGCAGACACACTTAGACCAGTAAAGGACCTTTGTGATACCATGGATCAAAACTAACAGGACCAGCCGTAGCTTTTGATAAAGCGATTGACGCCCAGAGGCCCCAGATCGCCATGGTTTTCAAGGATTGGGGCCCTAAATGGAGCATTCTTTTATGCGACAGAGCTGGGCAATTAGATAGGAGGTGAAGGATGGTTTCCTCCTTCTCCTTGTCCCTACAGCTCCTGCAGAAGTCTTTAGAAAAGTGTCCAAGTCTTCTTACATGTTGGCCTATAAGACAGTGTTCAGTGAGAAGACCGACAACGCAGATGATCTGTGATCACTTTAGTTTGACCAACTCGGCACTACGTTTATGATCTACCCTAGGCCAGATCTGTCTCGAGATAAGACACGTTGACCCGTTTTCCCATCTGAGGTTGGTCTTGCTAGTAGCATTCAGCTTTAGTAGATGCTTACATGTAGCTAGGGGCATACCTAGGGATTGCCTATAAGACAGAATCCTTAGAGTAGTACCCTGTCTGGCGAGTTCGTCTGCCCTGGATTGTCTCTGTGGCCCGGCACCCAGCAGAGCTCAATGTTGAACTGCTCTCATAAGACATAGACGGCAGTTGAAAGCGGCCTTTGAGGTAAAGGAGCACGATTCCATTATTGTCATCAAAACGCTTCTGCTCCTGATGCACTGAGAACTACAACTTCAGCGGCACTGGATATTATGTTGAACTTGCTGCGCTTAGATATTTTAGACAAACAGATCGCTGCCTGTGCCGCTATCCGTCTGAAAGCATCCTCTCGTTGGTCTAGTTATCACATTGGCCATTCCGCGATTCTTGATCTCCTCAACTTCAAACATGAAAATACAGACTACACCCCGCCGAAAATGAGTTTTGACCGAAACTTCCGTACGAGCATCCCTGAACAGGATGAATGGAACAATTCCCCCTCCTATCGATGGCAGCCAAGTACACATTTTCACAGATGGCTCTAAGACCGAAGGCGGGGTGGGATGTGGTGTTTTCTCCGAAAAGCTCAACCTGAGAATATCGTTCCGCCTCCCTGATCATTGTAGCGTTTTTCAGGCGGAAATCATGGCGGTTAGGGAAGCCCTGTCCTGGCTGCAGTGTAATGTACTATCTGTCAGGGATATTACCATTCGCACTGACAGCCAAGCGGCAATCAAGTCCCTGGAATCGTGCTCCTTTACCTCAAAGGCCGCTTTCAACTGCAGTCTATGTCTTATGAGAGCAGTTCAACATTGAGCTCTGCTGGGTGCCGGGCCACAGAGACAATCCAGGGCAGACGAACTCGCCAGACAGGGTACTACTCTATAGACTCTGCCTGATAGGCAATCCCTAGGTATGCCCCTAGCTACATGTAAGCATCTACTAAAGCTGAATGCTATTAGCAAGACGAACCTCAGATGGGAAAACGGCCCAACGTGTCACATTTCGAGACAGATCTGGCCTAGGGTAGATTATAAACGTAGTGCCGAGTTGGTCAAACTAAAGCGATCACAGATCAGCTGCGTTGTCGGTGTTCTCACTGGTCACTGTCTTATAGGCCAACACGAATTCAGTTGTAGGGGGAGTTCCTATGCAGAAAAACGCGTAATAATTCAGCAAATTGTGGCTTCAGTTCGGCTATAATTTTACGGACAGCAAAATCCTTTCAAATATGACCTCAATAGTTGGTAACCGCTTCGAAATGGAAAATCATTTATTTCTAGCTGGTTCTTTTCAAAAGTCAGGTATCAATGCCATTAAGTATACTCCGGGCGTTTCAGGCTTCTCCCATATGACTTCAATCCTTTACTACTATACCCAGCCATTGAGCTATTCAATTTGTGCAGTTGTTGCATGTAGCTTGAAGCAGTGTCTAGAAAAGGATTTTCTTCATTTGATCCCTTGTCTTTAGTTCGCAAAAGAACGCCGAAAAGGATGCAGACAACTAGACACCAACGGAAAAACGCCATCTCAGTGGAATACGAAAGAAAAGTGAAATCCAATCGGGGGAATAACATCTAAAGAAAAACAAATAAATTGCAGAGAAAAAAAACTTAATAACACCTTAGCCTCTATCTCTCTCTGTTGGCAAATCGTTTGGGCGGTGTTCTCATACAGACAGCTTGGCATGGAAACCGAAAGAAACAGAGCTCCTTCAACTTATGGTGACCAACGAAAGTTTCTCCTTTGCCAAGGCCTCAGCGAGAAACTTGATGTTTGCAAATTACGGTCTCAAGGATGGTTCACCAAAGTTTTATCTCTTCCGCTTTCCTTTATTCGGTATTTTTCTTCTGTTTCGAGATTTTATTTAAAGTTTAATTGCGTTCAAATTGATTAAACTGCGGGCGGATGCATCCAGATTGATGGTGGGCAAGAAGTGAAAGTTAACTGAAGTCTTGAGTATTTTATGCCACCCAACCTCCCACGATAGATACATGTATCATGAAACCTACGATAGATATCATAAGCCACAAATAGAACGTTGTCACCAAATGCGCTTCAGGGAATTGCAATTAGACCGTTTCCCCAGTTACGTTGTCGCCAAGGGAAAAATAATTATTTTACATTTCACCACCAAACTCGGTTTAATTTTTTTTTTAATATTTTTGTTTATTATTTGCCTGTCGCCAAAAATGTATTCGATATCCACTAGAAAGAATTTCATAACATTCCAACTCGTCAAAGGGACAAGTAGAAAAGAATCTGCCGTAAAAAAGCACAATTTTTCCAATAATAAAAAAATTTTATGTAGAATTAAAATTAAATTAAAATTGACACAATTGACTCAAAACGGAAACAGGATACTTCGTACAAATATTCATTACATTTAGACATTCAGGGGCAAAAGAACTTGATTTTGGACAGAGATAATTAAGTGTGCATATAATATCAGATACAGATTGTACATATTCTTTTAATGTCCTTTCATTTCAATGACATCCTCTCTCTCTCTCTCTTTAATAAACTACGGTAAGGGACAACGACCATTTAAGGGATGATAGTAAAGGTAAGGAATTTTATTTTCTGATTTATTTTAAGTTGAACAGAATGTCAATATGATAAATTATTCATGGACTTACGATTATACACACATAATAATTAATGCCTCATAATCGAAAAAGTTTATTTCATTAGAAAATTACTAAGTTTGTAGTTTTCGAAGATTATTGGAGTAGAAAATCGATGAAGCAACAAAGTTTTCTTATTACAACAAGGAAACGAGAATGTCCATCAGTTTCTTCTGGTTGTAGGTATTGAGAAGTATAACTACAGATGTAGGATTGGGATGCGGGGGTAGGTGGACTTTAAAGAATCAAAGCACTACTCGTAGATAGTTCGTTTAAAGGGAATCACGACTTTCAAACTATTGTAACGCTTTTGTTAGTTAACGAAATTAGAGAAATGTCGAAAGGAACTGCTGAACTCGTGGTGCCGAAAAATATGTGTGATCTATAACGAGGACGCCGAAGAGAATTTTGAAAAATTTAATCGAAACCAGAGAATGGATATAATGCCACTGGCCATTGAGGTAGAAATATTAGACAGTAATGGAGTTCCGGCTGAACTCCTGCGCTACGTGAAGCCTTATTAAGGGTATTAAGGTCGCTAGAATATATATTTTTCCACATTGTCAGGCAGCACTCAAAGCGTTGTCGTCCAATTTAGTGGACTCCATACTAGTTAAATGCTGCAACGATGCACTGCAATCCCTGGCGAGACTAGGTTAGGTTAGGCTGAAGTGGCTGCCAGCTAGGATTCGCCAGCACACTTAGACCAATGACGTCCATTGTGATACCACGTGGATCATGGGAGATTCCTCCCTCCACCTACTCGTATTAAAAACCAATTAGAGCTTCTTATGAAGCGTAGGAGGCTCTAAACTAAACAAGGTCAAACTTGGATGGGTCGCCGGCCATCAAGGGATTGCAGGCAACGAGTTAGCAGATGAACTAGCTAGGGCTGGCTACGAAGCTGCGTTCATAGGACCTGAACCTTACTGTGGCATCAACTGGTCTTTCGCCACAGCGCTGATTAGTAACTGGGAACATAAACTTCGCCTGGACCACTGGGAAAATGTCCCAGGGTTGAGACAATCCAAAATACTAATCAAGCCTTACTGCTATAAGGATATACTGAACCTTATATGAGCTCAGACACTAAAAGTAGGTTCTGCTCGGAGGATGACGAATCATCTGAACACATTCCCTGCAATTGCCCAGCATTACATTGGTTAGGGAGACGTATTTTCTATAAGGAAATATGTGCGCCAGCGGAACTGAAAACTCTGCTACTATGAACATACTATCCTTCATTAGGGAGGTAGTACGTCTCTTAGACTAACCATATCGTTATGATTCAAAGGAACTTTTATGTCGCAGTGTCTGCCACATGGGCAAGGGTTTTCAAAAAAAAATGCCACTGGCCATGAAAGCTATTCCCTCCTTGCGCTTAGACTCTAATCTTTCAGTAGTTTACGAGTATCTTATAACTCATGTATGTACATATGTATGTATGTCTGCCAACGCAATGATTTCTAGAAAAATCCAATGGAAACTCTTTGGGGTATTTCATAGACACAGGCACATTTTTCTTCTAGCAGCTGACTTTGTGCTCCTTTCAAGCCATGTTATCTTCTGTTAGTTTTAATGATATAATTTTAGAGAGAGTCTTATGGCCAATGCGGACGCCATTCTGATAGCTATGTAAGCTAAGGAAACCAATAAGAGCTGGCATTTAGAATCTGCGGGAGTTCTAAGACTAACACAGCTGGATGTGAAGGGGATACGGTACGAACATGGGAGTTTTAGATTATTACGTCACAACGTTACCGGCAACTGCAGAGTGGACGAGGTTTCTATGGTGGTTGAAACGTAGAATCCTTTTAATAAGAGAGATAAAGTGTCCGCTCCAATTAAACCGATAAAGCTCTACCTTTATTTAGAACGACAAATAGCAGACAGAACAAGATTCGGTTACCCAAACATTTTTTTCGCAAAGTGTGAAAATTGTCATTAAGGTCTCTGGTGCTGGTTACCTTGTAATTGTAGTGCAGCTACCTAGTTGAGGAGCATTTTTGGACTTCCCGGCGACACTGTGCCTCGACTTCACAAGTATAAATGTTCGATGTCCCAACAATTGAGTTTCTGCGTTCAAAATTGACTCACTTGCGATCTAGCCATCACTCTAGCAACAAGAATTCCTGGATCGAATGTCTTTTGAACGTGAAGAGCTCAAACTTTTGCGTAAAATAGTAGAACAGTGGAAGCAGCATTTCTTTCAAAGGACGAGAAATTGAGTTGAGTCTCACACACATTTGCCAAAAGGTTGGTTGATCCGTAACAGAGACGGATCAGAGTGAAATGTGTTCCAAAGATAGTCGTTCATGTGCACTTAACTCATTATTTAGTAAAATTAACAAAAAAAAAGGGAATTGAAACTAAGGATGTATAGAAAAGAACATAATTTTCTGAGGACGAAGCAAACATTCCCTGAGAAATATAACTAGAAATGGTGCTCGTAGATCGGCTTCTGATAGTAGAAAGAGGTGTATAATCGGGTTCCCAATGAAAATATATGCTGGGGTTCCACCAGGTACACTGAAATACATATGTAACTATTTAATCTTTTCCTGTTAACCGTTTTCGTAAACATTCGCCCAGAAAAGAGTTTCTGGAGTCGATCTGGAGAAACCTTTCGACAGAGTTCCGAGAGAGATCTCAAAAAATACCAGAGACGTACATACGTTAGAATGATACAAGATATGTACGATGACGTAAAAAAAAACTGGAGTCCACAGCGGGTATAACTGCTGACCTGCACCAAGGCAGCTGCCAAAGTCCATTGCTTTTTAATGTCGTGCAAGATTTTTCGTTGAAGGGGTGCATAGACGGAACGGGAACGACTTCTCTTCTGTTTGCCGACGATAGCGCTATCATAAGTAGCGACCTGACAGCCCTTCAGAACGGATTTAATAATTGGACTAAGGCGCTAGAAGATAATGGTTTAAGAATCAGCCGAATGAAGACAGAAAATTTGCATTCCGTTTTTCCGAACACGCAAGCCTGAATTCCTATATTCTGTTGGACGGAGTAATCGTGTGATGACGATGTTGCACACCGAATGAGTGTGGGGTGGTTAAAATGGCGCGAAAAATCCGCAGTCTTTTGTGACCGCAAAATGCTACTTCGTTTGCTTTATACGACAATCCTGCGTCCGGCTTTAACATACGCATCGCAGTGTTGGACAATGTACGAATATTATAAAGGAAAAATAACAGCGACGGTGATGAAAATGCTACAGATGTCAGCGGGAGTACCTATCAAAACGCGACGTAATTAGAAGTACGCATGTTCGCGGAAGCCTTCATGTAAAGAGACCTATTGTTGAGAAACTCCAAGCTGAGCTGATCAGCTGGTACTGTCACGTACAAAGAAGATCATCGGAAAATCCCGTCCGAAGAGCAGTCGCGACTCAAGTTCCAGTCGTAGTTCGGGAAAGAGGCAGACGGAGGATATTGCCGCCCTGTAGAAGGATATTGAGGTCTGCACACTTAGCCAACCCCACAAGCGGAGCAGTAGCAAGCCAGATACATGGGAGAAATATGTAGCATAAGATGTACGTGTACGTACAAGAAAAACAAGAATAAGAATCTGGAGCCTATACTTCCTGAAGCTTATGGTAGCCTTATATCTTATTCGTGTAAAAGGCATTATTTCTTGCAGAGTTAATAGTTAACTATTCTGCATTCCGACCTTATGTTTATTGATACCAGCCCACAAGACGGTTCTCGTCCAGTTGTCATGTTTCAGTTTCAGAGACAAATGTTCTTTGTTCAATCCTACTCCTACGTCATCCGGTATCCAGTAGAAGATGACACTATGACTTTTCTCAGCCCACTCATTCAAGAACTTCCTGGACCTGTGTGCTAAGTGCCTGGCGGTAGGATGAACAGTGCAGCATATTTACTCGGAATCGGCAATATATCATTTAATCCATTGTGTCCCCGACAAACTTTTTTGTAATATTCCTTGGAAGTCATGCCCCACAGGATGTACGGGTGTAAGACGCAAGTTAACTTCTAGTGCTGCTATGGTTCAGGTGCTTGTAGCTCCTGTAATGCCCAGTCCTTGCACTCTTCCAGCCGGCCTATTCTCTACTCTCTGTTCTCATAGATTTATGGTAAAAAAGTAATTTCCAAGACGATATAATAAACGTAAGAGGAGGGCATACAAATACAAATACTCAGCGCAACGGACGTATGTGGTCCAGGGCCTAGCTTCTCGCGACCATTCGTGTTGTGCGTGTTATATTTTTCACCCAAATGGAAGGTACCTACAGTTTATTCAAAATCGTCTTGCGTCAAGCTGGACATCAGCCTGCATTTTGACTTCGAATATTCAATTTCCGTTTTAGTTAAAGTTCACTTTAAACTATCACCGCGCCAAAACAGCAAAATATAACCAAGGGTTCTGCTATGTTTCTGCAATTAAAAGTTTCGCTTTGGCTAATTAAATTGGCACTTCATTAAATCGCGTTCTCGTAATGATAAGAGTTTTCCTAATTAAGCAAGTTTACTGCATGGAATTAGCTGTCTATTCAAAGGTAACTTGTTTGCGGCAGATGCCAATAAAAGTGCCACCACTGCAAGTTTTCTACTCCGATATAATGTGCACTCACCTTTAACTTTTCCATCGTTATCTGGATTAGACAATTAATATCTGGGTAGCATGCCTTAAAACTATTGTGTGTTTACGAAAACTTTACTACACTTCTTTGCATTCTGCCACGTTAGACGATGGAGTTTATTTATGTATATATCCGCAGGAGACTGATAAAGTCAGAACACGCTGCTCTTCAGAAGAAGTTTATTGAGTGTTTTATAATCGGCTTAATATGCTACGTAAAGCCTTCTGGCAAAGATGCAACCGCTATTGAGAAGTTTGAGATTATGGTGGGAAAATATATGCAGAAGTTGGACAAGAGCACTGGTAAAGTATTTCTTAGTTTGCTTTTAAAGATACAAATGTTTGCGGCGACACCCGGTACAGATTTAAGAGCTATGGTGGTTCAAGTAAGCATTCATGTTGTGTGTTACTAGTGCTGTATCCAAGTGGAGGTATCTATTGCGACACTAAATATACGTAGAGGGTGGGACCTTAGTCGATACTATTTTTGTGGTTTCTGGGACTCGAGTCATGTACCCTACGACGATTTAATAAGAGGCCATGGAATCTGTAAACATGTTATTTTGCTTACAAGCTTTAATCTGCTTAAATATAGCCATAGTGACAGAATTATCAAACTAGAATAAAGTATCTTTCTTAGGCATCACCATCGGTTACCAATACTCCAAAAATGAGGTACTACGCATATCTAAAAACTATGGCGGAAGAAGCAAGCAGATCAAGGGAAGGAAACCGCGCCAAAAAAAGGGGACAAAAAAGCACTTTTAAGTATCGACGGTACTTTCCAGATCACTCTGGGAGGAAGATGAATCAATTAACTTCTACATCGATAATCAAAGACCAAAGACGGAGTTGGTGCAGGTGTTTTCTCTGATAGGCTTAACCTCAAGCTCTCTTTCCGTCTTCCAAATCATTGTGGCGTGTTCCAGGCGGAAATAATGGCGATCAAAGAAGCCCTATCTTGGCTCAAGAAAAACGTGATTTCTGCTAGAGATATCTGCATCTTTTTAGACAGCCAAGCAGCAATCAAATCCCTGGAATCGACCTCTATAAATTCTTTAGTAGCTGTAGACTGTCGTTCGTTTCTTGTGGAGATGGCTGAACAGTTCAATATTCACCTGTGTTGGGTGCCGGGGCATAGAGACATTCCACCTGGCCTATGAACTCGCCAAAATAGGAACAACTATACCCATCTTGAGGGAAAAAGGCGCCTTAGGCATACCAATCGCTACTCCCAAACTTTAACTTAAGCTGGATGCTGTCGAGAGTAGAAATCTTAGGTGGACAAGTGGATCAACATGTCTAGCGACAAAACAGATTTGGCCGAAGCTGGATCTAAAACGCTCGAAGAATTTGATTTCTCTCAATAGACTGCATATTGGCACCACAATAGGTGTCATCGCTGGACACTGTCTAATAGGCAAGCATGCTACAAGGCTAGGCCTCTTCGCGAACGATTTTTGTAGAAGCTGTATGGATGAAGAAGAGGAGGAAACTATTCCTCACCTTCTTTGTTTCTGCCCAGCTCTCTCCCGTAGAAAGAAACTTAGGAGCTCCCTATTACAACGATATAGGCCATCTGATGGATATCGACAGTAAGAGCCTCCTACGCTTCACAAGAAGCTCTAATTGGTTTTAAACGAGTAGGTAGATAGAAACTTTCCCCCATGATCCACGTGGTATCACAATGGACCTACCATTGGTCTAAGTGTGCTGGCGACTCCTAGCCGGCAGCCACTTCAGCCTAACCTAACCTAACTTTCAAGATTTCAAAATTTCGCGACCGAGGCTATATATGTACATACATCCAAATTTATGTAATGAATCCAAGCAAATAGCTGCTAACAGTAAATGGAATCTAATTCACTGATAAGAAGGGAGTATTCGACAAAAGAAAGATTGAAAGGTTGACAAGGAAAATAAAAGCATTTCCTTCAACAAATGTAGAAAAGGTCAGAACGATTGCTTTTTAAACACGGAGGTGATATTTTGACGGAATACATGCACCAACTCATTAACAAAATTTGGGTGTACGAAGCGCACCAGTTGACTGGAATATCAGATGCGTATATCAGCAATGCTATCAACGATGAAACCTAAAATTCCCAACACAAAGTAATCAACGAATCTTGAGAGAGCTAATCCAGAGTATGTGAGCCAGCCACAGCACTGAGACTACGACTGAAAACTTGCAGATGACAAATTCGATGTACAGGTCCACCGCAATTTGTCTCGGAGAATAGGCTCCATGACATTGAGAATGAAATGCTGCCGCTATATACTGGCAGGCAGCGCTGGAAACAACGTAACAGTGCTAGAGCCTAAATCATGGTTAAGGGGCAACCGAGATAGAATGTCAAAAAGCCGGTGAATCTTATAGACATACCAACCATGAAGACATACATAGAAGAACTGCCCACCCAGGGAGTGAATATTCTACTTTAGAAAACTGCCGCCCCACCTTCAGATTTGGACATTATGGACTCTATCCTCGTCAGTCTTCCCTCCTCGTAGTCTTTTTGAAGGCTTTGTCTACTTAAGAAATCAGTTCGCTTACGCACTTGGTGTCTTTGGGTCAACATTTAAGTCTGCTAGGTATGTACAGTATTGTCATGGTTCTTATAGTTCCTTATTGGTTGGTGGTTAAGGCGATAAACCTTTAAGTACTGTTGCCACGTCTGTCGTATGTTCGGACCCATTTTGGGAATATTTTCCATTTTTTTGTTAGACACCGACACTCCACAGACAGCTCCTATCATGATGAATCAGTTCAAGAGACAATCAATTTAGGTACGCCCATCCCACATCCTTTGGGTAAACATGTCATTGTGTCCATCGTTTATCTTTACCGGCATGTCAACTAAACCGTTGAGATTGAGCCATTTGGCACAAGCAAAGCGATAACAACTCATATCGTCAACACAACCCATTCACATGCAAGTGTTTAAATCATTAAATGCATCATTATCCTCGACTAAGATAGCATCTAGCCAATCCATTTGCCCACCACCCTATACTGTGCTGTGACGCACAGTCCCCAACTACGGCATGCGTTTGACGTGTGATTTAATTGAATAACAATAAATCGTCGCAATGGACCCGCTACTGCTGTTGTTGAGTGGCGAAATTTCATCAATTTCCAACCTTTCACGTTTAGCTGACCGACACTCCTCCCGTTAGGGTTGTGATGTGTCAAAAGCATAGCCTTGTGTCAGTTCAATGAAATTTTCCAACAATTTTCAAGCGCTCTGACTCAATGATTTATACCAGAGTCCCGAGTGTTTTAGTGGGTGTGAGTAGTCCTCTGTAGCAATATGTCCAAATGGCAGGACATGCAATGTCCATAGTTATCTCGCTCGATTATTTCTTCTTTTTTTTTGTTTTTTTTTTTGTACTCTTTCCTTTTGGACATTTTAACAAGTCTGCTCTCGCCTACTACTACTGCTACTGCAGCTGCATTGAGAACGATGATCCACATACAGCATTCACGTTCATGGGTCAGTTAATAAATGAACAGGAGAGGATGTACTAGATTTGTTTGCTTTGGTATTTCATTAAAATTCAGTTGACATCGAATGGGATGGCTTCGAAAATGTGTCGATGGATGTGTTGAACATGTGTTTAACCTGTGATTTTATAGTGGAAGTCTCCGAGATACAAGCGAATATAACACACGTTGACAAACCCAGGAAATGCATTTTCGAGGCGAACTGAATCGCAAATGTACTGTGTGGGGACACATGATGATGTGAACGTGTGCTCAGAGTTTTAGTGTTGACACACTGACGTTCGCTGTCAGTTTATGTTATTTTTTTATAAAATTGGTCTGTCAAGTTTTGGATATTATTTAATGACTTTGACTTTTTACTAGTCAGCGCAGCCATGTGGAATGTTATCGGTTTAAATTTGGGTTATTTTTGTAAAATTATTTTGTTTTGGTGAGATAGATATTTACACGACCGGTTTTGAAGAAAATTAAGCTTCGTTCAGCAGATATTAATTAACATGATGCAGCAAAAGAGAGAAAGCGATTATTTTGAGCATACATATGTTTTTTTCAAATATTTATTTACGACATACTAATGATCAATATTACACTCTATATTTCTCTAGTTACAGGTTACACTGATCAACTGAGACAGTCCCCAACGGATGGTGGAAGAACTGTAGAGGTTGTAGATGTTTCGAAGACATTCTCCACAGATCACGACATTCTCCTTTCAATAAAGCTTTTAAAATACGCCGTTGTGTTCCAAGTGGAAGATGTGGAAAATGATATCGGTTAAGTCAATCCACTATTAGAATTCATGCACGCATCGGCTCTTTCGTTGCATTTTGCATCACAGTGTGACCGTTGTTGGTATAGACCTTCTCATTGTGGTAGCAGCATAGAAAAAGGTCTTTACTTGTCAGATCAGGCAATTACACCGATGTCTCAAGACACAGTTTTTTTAGATGAGTTTTTTGGAAATTGTTCACGCAACAAATGGTCCTGTCGTACGAGTGGTGTGGAATATAGCACCATCTTGCTGAAACCATATGCCATTGTTGTTGTTGGCTTAAAGTGTTGAAAGAGGAAGCCCCAAAGCATTGTTCTATAGTGATCACATTTGATCGTAACACCTACACCTGCAGTATTTTCGAAGAAATACTGTCGATAAATCTTGAGCGAGGTTATGCCAAAAAGTCAAACTAAGTGGGTGTAATGAACGTTATTGGAGATTTTGGGGACAGTGTGCTCCGTGGCTCAAGTGATTAGTCGTTGGATCACTGAGCGTTGACGTTTCAATCCCAGAAAACACCAACAAGTTTTTTCACGGTTCCACCTCTCGCAAACGTCTGACAAACGTCCGAGAGTAATAGCTGTCCAGAGAACGCTTCTCAATTTGCCATTCGGATACGGCAGTAAGCTGTAATGTTCCCACATCGCTAGAATTTGTCCACAATAGCACGAACAGCGGGAGCTGGTAGGGAGCACTCGTCTGACAAAATCTTGGAAAATGTTACCTCTTACGGAAAACTTACGGTTTAATCTGTATTTAAAAATAAAAAAAAAAAACTTAAAAGCTATGTAGGACAAGGCTTTTAGACTCCCCTAATTATGGCCATATGAGTGCACATGATAATTTCATTTGAAAATGCTATTCATCCACTTAACATACTTGTACGTAGAACTATCATACCATTAAAAAATCATCTGTCTATGGGTATATTAATCGAATCCAAGAACTCCTCCTACGCCATAAACTGAAATTGAAAGGATACGATGCATTATTGCATCTGCTCCATCTCAAGAGCTAAAGTGAATAATTTCCTTGTTTAGATGCACCACTAGCTTCAAATAATCAACATTCTATGCTTTTCAAGATGAATGGAAGGATAGGTATCCCATTGTCCTTGTATACATGCACATATGTATATGGAAGGGCTATGTGCATGAGTGAATTGGTGATGGCTTCATTTTCATAAATTCGTGCCAAGTTGAGAAATGTTTGTGGGAATAATTTGAAGAAAAATATTTCCTGAGATGAATAACTGAGTTGAGAAATTCAAGATGTTTTGTAAGGTCACCACTGTCTTATCCTTAGATTGTGATTAGTATTCTTGCAAATTGACTCTTGAGTCAGGATCTCGATTGTCCTACTTTGGGTAATTGTGTAGTTGAATTGGTCGCATCACTTGGACATTGGTATCCTTTCGAAGTTGAATGGTATTGTGGGGATGCTGCAGGTTATATACATACATATGTACGCCCAACACAAAACAATCCAACGAATTAATATCTCTGGTGAATGAGTTTGGTATTATGTTAGCAAAGAAAAGGATCGCTATCCGTTTCTGAGTCTTCGTGGGGGTGCACTGGTTAAGAACCCTGCTCGAAAAATGGTTTTCCTTCAGTTACACTGTCAATCCTCGTATTAACAATTGCCTTTAGTTCCGCGAGGTATCCGGCAGCATTCACTCGAAAACTTAGTGGGAAAAGTATGGAGGCTTAACTTAATCTTCACTGCTCACTACTCCAAATTCTACATCGCATTGATAGGAAACTTGGTGTGCATCGCTCAGCGGGACATTTAAGGGCTTAGTACCCAGACATTTGTCATTCCTTCTATAAATCCTCTGAGGCTGGACATTTTTTTCATCTGAATTTCCTGCTGTTCAAAAATGTTAAAGAGCCGTCTTCCTCCGAGGCTTTTATCAACCACACACCGTAGTAGGTGCTCAAATACTTGGAGGATCGTTGCAATCGACTTCATCGGAGTTCCATAAAATGTTGCACTTGTTGAATAAATTTCCGGCTTTTCTTGGTGTTCCTACGTGTTTAATATTTATAAGTGAAAAAACAGGCAAAACAGTACCGCCCTAAGCCTCAAACTCTAGTACTGATGGAAAGCTTGTTTTGGATGACATCAGTTGTATCAAACCAAAGAAAATTGTGTGCTACAACTACAGATGTAAAAAGGCTCCAAGGTTGGGGAGCTGATCCTTAGGTTTTAACAGGCTTGGTCAGGTCACTTCACTTATACAAGCAGGTGATACAAGTGAAGTGACCTTACCAAAACGAAGTGAGGATAGTAATATCCAAGCTTAAAACCAACAAAGCTCCTGGTCCTGATGGCCTACCGGCCGCGTTGTTCAAAGCAGCTGGAAATTACATGGAAGAGAGCATACGCCAACTTATTTCCAAGATTTGGTCAGACGAGTGCATGCCTGATGAATGGAATCTCAGCATCGTTTGCCCGATCCACAAGAAAGGAGACCCCCTCAACTACGCCAATTACAGAGGCATCAGTCTCCCTCAACACCGCGTACAAGATCTCATCTGCCATGTTGTGTGAACGCCTGAAACCCTTCGTCAACAACCTGATCGGTTGCTATCAATGTGGTTTCAGGCCACGAAAGTCCACAGTCGATCAAATTTTCACACTCCGGCAGATACTTTAAAAAACCCAAGAAGTCCAAATCTATAGTCACCATCTTTTCATCTTTACAGAGACGACCTATACAGAACCATGTCCAGTTTTGGCATCCCTGCCAAACTCGTTCGTCTGTCTGTGAGAATGCTCGCTGCTCCATCAAGGTCGGTAATGATCTCACCGAGACCTTCGATGCCAAAAATGGATTTAGACAAGGTGATGCGCTGTCATGTGACTTCTTTAATACCATCCTTGAAAGAATTGCCAACACCGGAGGCACAATCTTTCGAAAGACCGTGCGACTACAGGCTTACGCGGATGACGTTGACATAATTGGCAAAACACAGCGGGCTTGTCACCGATGCGTTCGCTAGTATTGAAACAGAAGCTGCCAAAATGGGCTTAACTGTAAACGAGGGCAAAACCAAGTATATGCTGTCGACAAGAAGGGACACACAACGACGAATTGGACAGAACGTCACAGTCGACACCTATAACTTCGAAGTAGTAAGGGACTTTGTCTGCGTTGGCTTTGCTATTTATTCTGACAATAACACCTCATCAGAAATCAATCGAAGAATGACTTTTGCCAATCGTTTCTTTGGGCTGAGAAGGCAATTGAGTAGTGAGAAACCTATCTCGAAAGACTAAGGAGACTCTTTATAAGACCTCAAGCATCCCAGTCCTGCTTTATGGCGCTGAAGCATGGACTCATTCGAAAGCAGATGAAGATATCCTTGGTCGCTTCGAGAGAAAAAGATATACGGTCCCGGTTGCGTTGACGAGCTTTGGACAAGAAGATTCAGTGAATTTACGAGTTGTACAGCGACATCGACCTAGTCAAAAAAACTGCGCATCAGTCACCTAAGATGGCTAGGAGATGTAGAGCGAATGGACACCAATGCTCCGGCCTGCAGAGTTTTCGAATCTAACCCGGAGGGACAACGCAGTAGAGGAAGACTTCACCTAACGTAGCGCGCACAAGTAGAAGGATCCCAACATTCACAAATCTACTATTCCAGATGGTATCTCACCCATGAAGATAGTCCTTCACACTGACAAATGTAAACATATGCATGTACTTATGTATGTACATACATGTGTATGGTGTCGACGATTCCCTTCTTCAATGGATTAATAACTACATTTCTGTCCCCTCGGTTCAAATTGTTTTCAGGGGTTTTCAGTCTTAATTTTACCAAGAAATGGTTGGTATTCCTCAAGGTTGTAATTTGTCTCCGATATTCTTTTATTTTTTACAAAATAACTCTTATCTAGTGCTCGTACTTTTAAAGTCTACGTTTCTTCCCTGACGACAATACTCGCAGTAGTAGTGTAAGTAGCAAATCTTTTTGGACTCTTTTACTTCATTCGTAAACCAAAATCACATCGACTTAAAGGTTCGCTAAAGGGCTAACTTCACATTTGTTAGTCTGCAATCAGTACAGAACTTCTGACCCCAAATTTGCGGGAGTAGGCATTAAGATCCTTAGTAAATTCTATGAGGACTTGAGAACACAAATCTGAATATCTACTTTGTTTGTGGTGAAATGAACAGGCATCCGGAAAGAAATCCTGCGAACGCAAAATCATACGGATTTGCGTATAACAATCATCTGCATGTTATATGTTTCAGAAACCCTTAACACAGGAGATTAAGCCCCAGAAGAGGTCTGTTTTGTTCGGTATCATTTTTATAAAAAAACGTTCTATAGGTCTACTATGATGTCATCGAGCTCAAAGTACAGAAAGATAAAAAAACGTTCGATTTTATGAGCACTTATGACGAGGAGATTAGTCTTACTTTAACTTTTGGGATTTTGGTAATGTATCTCCTTTTAAATCCGAAAATTACCGCTGTATAGGATAAGCATCATACTTGTAAAATTTTTTCAAAAAATCTCAAGTCCATTGGGCTGCTCTCCACTTTTCTGGAAACTCACGACGGTATGGATACATGTGTACTAAAGCATTCTGCTAACCAAATCAAAATAAGCAAAGGTGTAGAGATTAACATCACATATGTATATACATGTACATATATTCCGATTCATTAAATATGTATCTTCATCTGATTATTATGTGGCCGATTAGCCGCACCTTCTTCATTAATATAAGAAACTTACTTTAAAAGTAAATACATGCATCTAAAGTGAGATACTACCAACAAGTGAGATACTCGCCAAGACCAGTGAATTGATAGTCTTTGGCTTATCCAGTTCCAGGAGCCAGGCCTAAAGTCATTATATTTCATTCCAGCAAAAGATTTAATGACCTTACGCATCAACTTAAATTCCTTCTCTTGGCAACCATCGAAAAGTAGAAACATTTTAACCTTTCAACATCCTTATGACACTACCTATACTCCACCTTTTTGGGCGAATCAAATCTGATGAAGGTGCACTCTTAATTCAGCTGTCAAAAAGAGACCCAAAAAAATCAACGCCTGTAAATGATTTACATGACACATTTGGGTCTCATTAAAGCTTCCGTCGTATTTGCTCTCCCAGCATCCATCGTATAACAGAAAGAAATCCTGCGCACGCAAAATTCGGAATCATTCCGAATACACATTCTCTATCATCAGATTTTTACCACATCCTTGCATGGCTCACAGAAGCTCCTCTCCGAAACAATATCAACTTCATCCCCCTCAATCTTAGTATCTCAAAGCTTTTAGGTGATATACATATGCTCCATATGCAACAGACGACAAAGTATCTCTGCCGAATCAAACTCTTAGGACTATGAGATATTTTTTACATCCAACTACACTTTAGTCATTGGCTAAAGCTTACGCGGTATAGGAGTGTCCTTGATACGGCACGTATTTATTTAATTCATTTTAACAATTACCCCAATAAACAGAGTACTAAAGGTATCCCTCGTTCGAAGTGAATTAAATTAAAAATATGTATAATTTTGATTTTGGCTTCAAGATAAAAGGAGACACAACTCCTTGATCCTTTCATTTTCTTGTTTCCGGAGACAAGTATAAATTGCGCGAGTTATCCCCCGAGAAACTATCGCTTACATCATTTAAAGAGTGAATGTTTTCGATTCGGTCGTGTTCTGCCTGAAAAAGGACGTGAGAGCGATAGTTAACTACCATCACCACAGTCCCGTTCGTTGGGTAATCCTTTCAAAGAGTGAGGGGATTTATTTTTAGCCTAAAATATTATATCTTTTGGCCGGAGAAGTGAAACAGGAATTTACGATTACCAACCGGTTCTCGGGCGAAACCATACAGTGATAACGTCACTGAATTTATGAATAAATAAATGAATTTAATGTTTTGTGATCGGGTATAAATGATAAGGAATTAAATAGGATTTCTATGTCGGAGTTCTGAGTTCCCAAAATGGATTACTGGTTGTGGATGCTTGTTGTTGGGCTTGCTGGTAAGTGAACTCGATTCTGTGAATACTTTTGGGGATCGCATTTAGTGTAATGGTTTTTAGGTTAGTATACGATTCTGTTTCGAAGCGAAACCTAAATCGAAATTAGGTCATTAAAGCTGAATTGCTTTGAAATTTAATGAAGGAGCATAATGAGGAAAATGTGGAACTGTGCTATATCAATATAGTTTCAATGGTATAACCTTTTAATGGGTATTTTCATAAATTTCATTACTTTTCTGGTGAATGTTCTGTGCTAATCGAATCCAAATGGTTTGGGTTTCCCATAATGGGCAATTAGATTCATGTCATTTATTTATGTATAAACCGTAGAGCTGGCTAGAGAACAGGGGATATTTGAGAGCTGAAAGAACGGCTGTAATGTATAAGCTCCTGCAAATGTGAAAAAGATCAAATGCAGCTCTGATGGAGCACTATCTATACAGTGCATTTGAAGTGACGGAATTACTTAGTGTTTGACACGACAACTAGTCATTGCGACTTTGTATCTCATCGATATACAGTGGTGGAAAGATAAATAGCACTCATATCTAACTAAGATTTGTAGAAGTTTTAAGATAAGAAAAACTCGAGTTTTCACATAATTTGTTTTACATATATGTACTTCAAATTTGAACTTAAATACATATGTAATTCAATAGCAATTTTTAACATTATGCCAACAGTAAGAACAAAAAAATAAAATACGCATTCAAACGTTTGAAAAAGGTTGGAAATATAAATAGCACAAGAGGTACATTATGAGCAAAAAATTTTAAAAAAATGCTAAAACTGCTGAGAAATTTTTATATTACCATTTTCTTAAAATCAGTATTTAGTAGGGTACCCTTTATTTTCCAAAACTGCAATAAGTCTCTATGGCATGGCATACCATGCTTCTTGAATTGATGTCCATAAATTGTCCAAAAAATTTAATTTGTTTCTGTTTTAAGGCCTTATAGATGTTATTCCACAAATTTTCAATTGGATTTAGATACGGACTCTGTGCTGGCCAACTTAAAACTTGAGTTCTATTCTCGCGAAGCGAAACCTGTACTGATTTGGCTGTCTTTGCCGTTTTGCCGTGGACCAATCCTCAAGTTAGAGGCAAGTTTTCAAATGCAAAAGGTTCAATGTGATGTTGATCCATCCTACCAGATACTCTAACTATAGGAGCAACACCGTACCACGAAAATGCTGCCAACACCATTACATTACCGCCACAGTGTTTAATCGCTTTTTTGTCGTGTACTTTGCGTGAAACTCTTGGCGATGTGGACAATGAACATTAACTTTCCATCAAAGCCGAATCTGTTAAACTTCGATTCCTCGGTCCAAAGCACATTTTCCAAAAGAGTAGTGTCTTTTTCAGATGCTCCTTTTCAGATGCTCCTTCGCAAACACTAACCGTTTCCTCAACTTTCTTGCTAAAACGAGTGCCTTTCTCCTTGCAATGCAGCTATGTAGCCCTGCTTCGGTAAGGCAATACCGCACAACACTTGACGATACATTTACGCCATAATCATCTTCAATTTGATGTTTTATCTCTGTTGAGCTCTTGAATGGACCCTTTCGACTTGCGGCTACCATTGCTCTATCCATGGCTTTTGTTGTTTTCTGGCGCGTTCCTTTCTTTCGATGTTCACAAAAGTATTATGGTCTCTTACGTGCTTTATTGCTTAATATACAATCTTTTTGGAACACAGCCTAAATCTTTCGCGATCTCAAGGATACGACTTCCATTCTCAAAAAAGTTGAGCATAGAAACACAAAGTGTGCTATTTATTTTTCCACCCGATTTGGCTGGTTTTACAACTAGAATGACGATTCACTCTTTTGTGCTTCACTTTAAGGATTAAAAGGAACCGTTATGCTTTCATCTATGTCAGATATACAGTCACTGGCAAAATTATTTGCACAATGCAATGCTTACACCATATCATTTCAATAAAGTTGTACATCTTTTCAAGAATTCAATATTTTAGTTATGTTCTTGTTTATTATCAATCTTTTAAGTCATCTTGAAACGGTAAATAAAAAAACAAAATCAAATTTCTAGCAGTAAAAGTTAAAACCATAGAAAAGAAAGTGGCAAAATTATTGTTATAACATTTAACACCGGCAAAATTATTTGCACAAATGCAATTTCCTTCTGCTTACGCTTCTGAAAGCCGAAAATGAGAATTTTTTTACATTGACGCAATGGTTTTGAGGGCATAGCATTATCTAATAAGTTGTGTTTCCTCCTTTTGCCGCAATTACTTCTGCGAGGCGCCTTGGCATTGAGTCTATCAGAGTTTGAATTTGTTCTCCCGGAATGGTACTCCAAGCTGTTATAAAGTCCTTCCACGTTTCATCTGCAGATCTTCCAATGTTTTGTGGAATTTCGGACTTCACGAGATGCCATTTCCTATTACCTAAATGTAAGCCAGGGCTTTGTGAAGGCCATTTTAAAGCTACTTGTCCTACTTCCGTTAAAAACATTTTGATGTTCCAGGCAGCGTGTATGGACATTATCATGTTGAAGGATGAAATCGCTCCCAATGAATATTGAGCATACCATCATTTAGTATCTTTAAATAATGTGACGGTGTCATATGGTCAGAGCACCGCATAAGTGGTCCCAAACCACAATACGATATGCATCCCCATATCATAATTTTACCTCCTTTGGAATGCTTTGTGAGTTGCTTTACGTGTTGTTTCGATCTTGTTTTTGAACTGCAGTAATAAAATTTTCGACCATAGCCGCCATCCAAAGAAGAAGCAGTCACGTCGGTTCAGCGCACACTTCTCCAAACAGCAGCTAGTTTGTCAATATGCTGCCTTGTAAATTGTAGCCTCAGCTGGTTATTTCTTGATGATATTTTGGAGCTTTTTTTGTATGAAGTTGGCTTGAATTTGGATTTTCTTTAACCATATTTGTAACGTTCTTTCACTGATATTGTACTCACAATCCTTGCTTAGATCCGTTAACACATTTCGAACGTTTTCACGTGGGTTACTTTTAAAAGAATGATAGTTCAGCGGTCTTCCCTTTCCGAAGTAACCTTTTTTCTGCTTCTACGGGTTCGGTTTTTTACAGTTCCATGTGTTTTTTGTTTTCCAATTTTGTAATAAATTGTTCTTTGACTGCAGTGATATTTTGCCAAAAATTCTACTGCCGAAGCACCGGTTCCAAATTCTGCAACAATAGCCGCACGTTTCTCCGTTGATAATTCCCTAGTTCTAGCCATTTAAAAGTTTTAAAAATTGACTGAAGGAAAGGCGCTAAACTACTAACAATGACTAATCGATTTGCATCGAAAAGTCGAAGAATTTAACTATGGGTACATATCCAGAAAAGTTAATTGCATTTGTGCAAATAATTTTGCCGGTGACTGTATGTGCAGACGAAAACGATCGACGCTAGTTTCAGTTTCATGGAAAATATATGTGATTTAATATGGGGTATTAGATAGTGCTATTTAGTTTTCCATTGAATTATTTTACCATCTTGTTAAGAGACAAACGACACTTAAGAAAGGACTGTTCGTGAGTTTAAGGTTGTAGATTCCAGAGATTTAATTGGAGCTTGGATGTCAATAAAAATGATGATATGCCGCTTAGATATCACATTGTACTTCCACGACAAGGTATCCTTTGTCGCCATGATTTACGCCTCGAAAACATCTTAATCGGCATCAGTGACCCCAAAAGGATTTTTATTGAAAATTTTGAAGCATAGTGTCGGAATGAATCCGGAAGTAGTCTGAGTCAATAGCAGAAGCTTGTTCACTGTTTCTATCCCTCGTGTATAGGTATGTTAAGAACGGCCTACGGAATAAGCCATACAATTGACAGAAATCATAGATTTACGCTGATATTTCTGTTTTTTTTTTTTTATTTTCCACCAACATAACATAACGTAATAAATATGTAACTCCAGCTAAGGTAAATTTTTAGCCAGTAGGGTCCATTTCCGTAAGGACAACTACAACTTAATGACTGTTGTTGAGCGTTTACTCTCGGTATAAAGTTTGTAAGACTTGACAGTCATTTGTTTGACAATCATCTAATCGGCTAAGACTGTTAGTCGTTTTCTTAATAACATGCGAGACACCGAAATATACTTTTACATGTATACATACACTTATTAGTTGAACTAAGTTTGTAGGGATTTTTCGGCACCCATCTGAAAGAAACACTTCATAATAAGAAAATAGGTGACCCAAAAAATTACACGACACGTTAATCATTAGAATAAGCAAGCTTACTCTTAGTATATGGCCAATGTGACACTTTAATTTGGCGAAAGATTGAGATTAAGTGCCAAGGAGCAGATTAAAAATGGAGTAGTCGTTGATCTAAAAGATAAAACCTTTCAAAAATAATTCACTATCCTTCTAAAGAGGTACTACAATGTGTACAGCAGTCTTAAACAAGGACAGAGGTTTTCCTCTGGTTTCTATTTTTTGTCTATTATATTGGCAACCCTAAGAATTTTATAAAATTTTATGTTAACTGTCAATGTTCCGATTAGTAAATATGGAACGTCTCATGAAAGCACAGGACGCTATATTTTTGATATATGTACCTATAGTAAGTCATTACAAAAATGAGGCCAGCTTTGCTGAAATAGTTTGCAAACTTCGTCGAATTTTTGTTCGAAATAATGTTCCAAATTAGTCATGAATTCGCGGTTTACTTAAAAAATGTTAAACATTTTCGATTGTAAAAATATGTCACCCATGTGTCCTGGTAGCACACATTGACTCGAAAACATAGCTGCAGAGGGAGCAAGTGTTGGTTAAGCGCCAGAGACAACAATTCAGCATCGTTCATTAGAATTCGATATCTAAACCGAATATTTGAATTCTCAAGAAATACCTTCCTCTGCATCTGCTAAATACAACAAACACAAGAGCTCAGACAAGACGACCATTTTAAGCTAAGGAAATTCGATTAAAGGTTGTTGGGACATCACCTAGTGAACGACAATTTTACAAAGAAAATCATCTTTAAGGATAAGGCATATTTTCGGCTCCATATAAATAAGCAAGATTGTCGAATTTGTAGTGTTCAGAACCCAAAAGTGAGTCAAGAGAAGCCAGCTTATCCATCTCGCGCCACTATTTGATGCGCATCTTCAGCTAGTATAGTGTTTGGGTCGTATTCCTTTGAAAATGCAGTTGGAAATGTGGCTACAGTAACTTGCTTGTGTTACTGAATGGCGATAACTGAATTCTTTTGGTCGGATTTGACTAACACTTATTTTGAAGACATGTGCTTCCAGCAGGACAACGCAGATTGTCACAGTACGCGCTAAATTATTGAGTTGCTGGGTAAATTTTTGAAACAAGACTGGCTAGCAAGACCGCAGGATTTGATATCATGGGACTTCGTTCCTTGAATTTTTTTTTTTTGAGTCCCATGGTTATGTCAATTAACCATAAACAATTCCTGAGCTTAAGACACAGATGCACTAATAAGGCACAATTGTGCAACGATGCCATCGAAAATTTTATCGAATGACCAAGAGGGCAACCAACGAATGGTGGGCCGCCCGTATTTGTGCGACATTTTGTTCCATACTTAATCGTAACATTTTTTTAGTTTAAAGAAGTAAAAATAAATAACCTAATTAACCTTCCGAACACAAGTGGGGTTACTCATAACCCCACTACTTCTGCTATTCCCGTAGAAAAAAAAGCCGTCCCATCGGAAGGCTAATTCAGAAACTTATTCCGGCGGACTTATTGGGACACCCTTTACATGCTGCAATTACTTTACTTGCCACTGAGCTTCAAAAGGGTGGAAGTAAGTTAGAAATGTGAACTTTATAACTTAGTTTTATACTTAAAGAGCATGGTAACGGCTGGGTAAATCCTCCTTCATATAAATGAATAAAATATAATTTTCTGATAATTTCTAAAAGTCGGGAGAAATTTACCCACCCTTTCTACACTTTTCTCGGCTCTGTACGAATGTTTGTTTACCGTTTTGATCTCGCTCCAGCGGCTAATTCAAGGATAACTGAATGAATTTAATAACATTCATCACCACCTTAACAACTTAAGTCTTGTATGGTGACACGTGAAACCATTGAAATTAAACAGACTCGTGGTAAGGTATGGGGGGTCCCGATATATTGAATCAGTTCCTTGTTGTGCTGAAGACGAAGGTCTTGAATTTTGATATAAATAAGCTCCCTATTGTGCTATTGAGTTTAAACCTCTCTCTCAAAATTATTCACACTTCAAACTAATCCACTATTATTTTCTTATCCTTAGCATAAGGAAAATAGTGTACAAACCTTTCTGAAAGCTTAAACTTACTTAAAAAAAAAAGTGAAGTAAAAATAAAAAACTTCGTCGAAATAAGGCCCAGCAAACGAAAGCGATATAATTTAGTCGATCATTTAATCAACGGACTTAAAACTGCAAGTACATGCCAGGCCTACTACGATATCATTAGCTCAGTCAAGCAACCAGTATTTTTTCTGATTCAAACTGTTCACGTGGTATCTCTAGTCGATATCTCTTTCCGAGTCTCCCGGGTCAATCAGCTCACAGGCGACACGTTTATTTGCCACCCTTCTATCAAGATGGCTTATATATTCATCAAGGTAGATATATGCACATATAACCATTTGCATCCAGACGCTAGAACAGCTCGTAAGACTTGTATAAACACCTTTAAAAACCACTTGGAACAGATAAGACCCACCAAATCCCAGAAGCACTCAGACTCTATACGGTCCATTGTACTTCGGGGCAACAACTCATTTTTTGGTGTAGAGAAACTCAGATTTTATTCGTTCTTCTGTTGTACTCATTGTCTGTGATTGCTGGTCCCCTGACGGGGCTTGAACTTGCACCGGCCAGGTCACAAGCAAACACATTACCTACTACTCCGTGGTCACCTCTTGAGCAGAGGTAGATTGCTTTCTTGTTTAAACGCACTATAAGTGGTACAATTATTATTTTTTATTTTTTTTGTAACCGTGTGACCTACCTCACGCATCAAAGATTCGGAAAGAGAGAGAATGATTGCATCATGACGCTCGGGAGGGGTTTGGACATAAACTATCTGTTATAACACGTTGCAGTATTCCGAACAAAATTGCACACAAGTTTTGCTGACCCCGTAAACCTCTTGGTGAATGCAAGGCTTTTAGTATAATCATTGCTGATATCTCGAAAAATGTTTGAAATATCGAAGTCAGCGGCCTATTTCACCAACCGCTTTTCACTTTGTACTTTGCGATTTCTCAAAAAAAAATAATTGCTGCAAAGTACAAGTGTGATGTGTTCCACTGAAACTGCCAAGTTCTCACGACTTTGCACTTTTTCAGACTTTTTTGTAAAACAAAAAGTGTAAGTGTTTCACCTTAAAAAGAGAACTTTGCATTTGTAATCGTGTTGCGCAAAGTTGCAAAGTGAAACATACTTGCACTTACAAGCTTTGCGTAATTTTAAATGCAAAGTGAAAATCTAATACTATGTCGGATAGTTTGGAAAACTGGGCTTGGAGACGTACGTTTTTAGAAAATACTCGTCAATTACGACGTCATGTTTGAAATTCTAGTAAAATTATAATTGGACTCTACTCCACGAGCTCTTTTCGACAATGCGTCGCAATAAAGGGATTGAAAAGCCTTCAGATATATTTTTTGCTGCCAGTCGTTTTTTCAAAATGCATTGGGAAATTATTTCAGATAATCTTTGAGTTACAAATACAAATACTTGGCGCCATCCGTAAGTCTTGTTATGATACCGTTCTTTCGGTAATAGACACTTGTCTGTCCCTAGACTATGTTCTCTATTCCCTTTGGTCTCTTTCACCATTCAAGTGAGAGTTGGACAAATATGCGATATTTTATAGCGGGGATAGTCTTTTAGACAGAGTAATGCAGACGAGCCTCTCATTTCAAATGATAATGCATTAGATTTGGCATCATTGCCATAGATGCTGATCCTATGGCCGCAACGAATGATCTTTTATAATTTAGCTATGATGTTTGAAAACCAGGAAAACAATTCTGAATATAATCGCATGCTCTTTTCATTTCCTAACCATGTTTAGTTCCTCGGACGGATCTTAAGAAGAAATCTAGTAATTGGATACCGAATTTTTATTCAATCTAAGCATTTTCACTAAGTGTACTCGCTGCAGCTGGAGGTTATATCAAGTTTTACGATCAATCACGAGTTTTACGATTAACCGCAGCTCTAGACAAATCGTGTGCTCACCGAACTTAAGGTAACAGGGACTCTTCTGGCCGTCGAGCTTAGCCAGTACTAAAAATAATTATTTGACCGCCCCGACAAACGTCCTGATAGTACTTCTACCTTCCTGTTTGTTCGGACACAGTTAAGGTCAATTTTTGGGCTTTGTAAAATTCTTAATTTACACTGCCCGCTATAAGTTTGGAATCACCATCTAATTTTTGCATTTTTTGTATTTTTTTATATTTGGGCTCATCAGTCCAAGACAACTTGCTCCAGTCCTCCATCGTCCAACTTTTATGCTCTTTGGCCAAATAAACTTACTGCGTGAATTAACCCTTTTGTCTGCCTGCTCTCTGCACAATAATCCTTAATTTCTGTAATTATGGCATACATAGCGTTCATTTTTGTGATGAACACTACCGTGGCTACTGACCACAGCAAAGGGCAAGGATCTAATATAACGAATTTCTAATTAACTAGTGTGGCTACAAAAAAAGAAAGATAACTAAACAGACGTATCGCTTCCAAATTGACGTGTGGATAGGATAGAATGGGTAGGATTCGTGACTATGTCACAGAATGGAAATTTCGCCATGTCCCTTGACGGCATCTCCTTTATTGCATTTCAATTAAATTCTAGGCTTTGCATCGCCCCCGCTTAACTATTTCAATTCTCTCTAGTTAATAATAATGTCCTTTTTAATACATCCCTTCAAGTTGCAAAACACGACGAGACTAGCAATAAATTCTATTGAATCTCACACCAATGAAACTAATCATAAAAGCTTACTTGTGTCAATAGTTCCTCTAAAAAGAAAGCATCCCCAACCAACTTAAAAAAAAAAAAAAGAAACTGTAACAGAAACTTACAAAAAAAGTAAGGACACGGAAAAGGAGGCAAGAAAGAAAATAAAATGAAATAGAAAAGAGAGGCAAAAAAAAAAAAGAAAAACATACCTACCCAGCTAACCATAACAAAAGCCCCAAGGAACGAACTCAAAATTGCTAACGTAACAAGGACGAGAACGCTCCAAAAAGAAGAAGAAGAAGAAGACACAATTTAAATAAATGGAAAATGGGCGGTTTCCATTTCCAGGATGTGCCATAAACTTTGTAATTTCATTTATGATTCGAGTCTGTTTTGCATGCTTCACTTTACTTCCCGCTAGCCGTTCTACCATTCTTATTGTAGTTCTAAGAGCTGCGGGGGTAACAGTAAATGCTCCTAAACGACCCTTCCTGTGATTTTCTCGTATGTTGCTGTCGATTTTATTTATTCACAGGACACAACTTTGTGTGGTGTGAAATTTGTCACGAATTTTTTGCGTAAAAATGTTATTCACCCGAAGTGTTGAGGTGCCGGTGTTCACAGAAGAAGCTATTCAAAGAAGTGGAGGGCTGTAATGGTTTATGTTGGTTTTTTTTTTTTACAACTGTATTTAAATGTTTTGTTCAGGTGATATAATTTATGGGGGGAGGGGATGCTCAGCCACGTGTAGATGAGTGAGTACATACATGTGTAAGTGACACAGCACTTGGGTAAAATGTTTTATTGACAGTTTCTGAAGTTATAGGCTGGAAAATGTACACACATGTAATACCATGAGGGCTTTCTCTGACTATACATATGTACGTACGTGTATTTTTTAGGCTGCCTAGGTTTTAATGGGTTTTTAAATTGGTTGGCTAAGTGAATCAACAAATATTGCGTATGGGGGAAACGGATTTAGCATTTAGGAATGTTCTATGAAGATAATGATGAATTCATTTTCTATTATGAGGGCACCGAACACTTAGAAGGATTATATGCTTTGATACGTGAACCAGAGGTGGGCGCCGTGGCTCAGTGGTTAGTGCGTTGGATTACTGAGCGAGAGGTTCGAGGTTCGAGTCCCAGAAAACACCTTAAAGTTTTTTCACGGTCCCTCCTCTCGCGAATATCTGACAAACGTTCGAGAGTAATAACTGTCAAGAGAAAGCTTCTCAATTTGCCTTTCGGATATGGCTCTAAACTGTAGGTCCCTGCCATTTGAGTGAAAAATATAGCACGCACAATACGAATGGTCGCCAGAAGCTAGGCCCTGGATCACAGACGGTCTGTTGCGCCAAGTGTTTGCATTTTCTTTTTTTTACATAAACCGGAGTCGTAACGACTTGAAGAAGGCATACAAGAAAAGACAAACACCTGATTCGTAATGTGTTAACTGTGTTTAAACTCTTTTTAAATCGTGGTTTCATCCTAAGCTACGATAGCCCTCTATGTACAAGAACATAAGTAGTCCCTGATTTGGGACTGCAAGTGAGATGGATGCTTAAGATATCAGTAGTTCTGCCACGTTAGTCAGCAGAAAGTATCTGGCAAAAGTTTTGGGGCATTTCAGGTTCTGAATACTATTCAGCAGCTCGCAAAACCATTCTTGGTGAGAATCTGTGCTATGCTAAAAAGATCGGTTGGATTTTACTTCGCTTCACTTGCAGAGGAACAATGGACAGTATAAACATCATCCCCATTTTCATTTTAGAAACTATTCCCCATCGGACCAGTTGAAAACTTGCTGTATAAGGGCCTTGTGAGCAGTTCATTTACTACTTACAAAGAGGTCCTTAACTACATATCTCCAAAAAGAGATTTGTAGCAAAAACCGAAAACAGAAAAATTAATGCATTGAGGTCTGTAGCTATTTGCCTCGGGAAGTCCTGGCTGAAGTATTAACCCCGACATCTTCTACTAAGCACATCAATGACGACGAATCAATCCTTCCAAAAAGATACTGAAAATTGTAATTCTGGCTATCTCCCATACTTGTACAAGCATGTACCTATGTACATATGGTTTTATTGAAAGCGATGTTAACCTTCCGATGGCAAGGCGTTTTTTTTCCTACGTGAATAGCAGAAGTACTGGGGTTATGGGTAACCCAACTTGTCATCGGAACATCAGCTATCTACAGACGAGCAATTAATCGGCCAACTGGTTGACAGACTGGTTGGAAATAACCCTTGCGTAGGCCAGTTTGACGATAAACTGAACGATTTCATCCAGTTTTCCAACCAGTCGTTGAAAAATCAAAATGTTTGGATTTTTCGGTTTGTGCTTACCGTTTTCTCCAAGCAGTTGGAATATGTTTAGGGAAATCAGCAACCGTACAAACGATTTCATTCTACAAATTTTGATGTTGAGTGCAGTTCAAATTTTGTCCTGGTGCTCTGCCGTTCTTTGGTTTTCCGTGCGTGCGTGTGTTTTTTCGACGAATATGACGTCCGTTGCAATTGCAAACAATGAAGTGTGGAAAGTTGTAAATAATTAAGGCAGAGATTTATAAAAATAGGGTCGCAAAGGCTTACGAGTTGTGTACCTTCCCTCCACTGCGCTGGTATGACTTTCCCTTATTCGTGTCTTCCATGTCCACACTTCCTTAAATAAAATGTTCATGGTTTTTACGCCTCAGATAACTATGTAAATAACATGATGCCAACACAAGTTTCGCGACTTTATCAGGATGAGGTTGATTGGTTTTTTGAAAAATTCTAAACCTTGATACTAAATTGCCAAAAGCATTTTCGACAATCCTTCTGGCTCGGTAATTAAATATAAATTTTTCATCGCTTAAATTATCGTGATTAAACGGCTTTAGAAGATTTTCTCCAAGAGGGAAGGCGTCATCCCCTAGAAACACAAGTGGCATATTTTCCGAATTAGGCAATCCATTATACTGCGGAATGTTTAGCAAGTTTTTGAAAAATTTGTCATAAAATTTACTATTAGTAAATACGCCAGTATCTGAGATTCGTCCATTAGCCCCGCACTCAACCATAATAAACTCATAATTCGCTTAACAATTGCCAACAAAACAATACTAAAACGCTTCTTGTAATTGTAATAGTAAGATCCTAATCCTGGGGGCTTTTGAATGTCAACGTGTTTCCATTTCCTTATAAATTCATTGGCAACGGATAACCATTCATCTTCTGTTTGAGGGATCTGAAATAAACAAAGTAAATAAAGATAAAAATGTAATAATTTTTTCACCTGTATGTAGTCTTTCAAAGCCTTAATTATTGCCGAACAAGTCTACATTACAATATAACCCAAGCTTGTGGAGGAATAGCCGTCAAAAATTTCATATCCTTGTACGATCCACCACTTGCCAATCTAGTCCTTCATTTGGACTAATTGCACTTCGCATTACCGTGTTTTTTTTTTCAATATATGTCTCAACCATTTCCAAAAGTTCTTCATAAGCAAACGCGTCCATTCTTAAAAAGTTTTTGAAGTCCATTGGAACAGTTTCTTTAAGTGTTTTTAACAATCGCGTATGCGTCAATTCCGGTCTTGCACTCAACCAATCTTTTACCCAAATTCTTTTCTTTTTAGCAACATTTAACACCTCTTCGTCTTCGGAAAGTTCGTCTATTATTATACTCCTTAATAAAATTTTAATTGCAACCATTTTCACTCCGCAAGGTTCCATTACAATGAACAAGAGAGAACAACTGAAACTTGAAGGCTGGTCTTTGCGTCTGTAGGGAAATGATTACAACCAGTCTGTCAACCAGTTGGCCGATTAGTTTCTCGTCTGTAGATAGCGTTAAAAATGATCACAGCCTCTTGACATGTAATCCCCATTCATAAAAAAGGCCGCAAGAATGAAGTTACCAACTATAGCCCCATCGCCAAACTTTCTAGCACTCCCAAGCTTTTTGAAAGCATTGTATATGACACAATGTCGTTTCACTGCAAGTCCATCGATTCTCCATACCAACACAGATATCTTAAGGGCAGATCTGCACTACTAACTTAACCGAGTTTCTGTCCAGAACTTTGTGGGAAGATGGCAAAGAAACAGATGTAATTGCCACCGATTTCAGCAAGGCTTTCGACAAAATTTCGCACAGCATTATCCTTATGAAATTGAAAGCCCTTGGTTTTCTTCCGGGGTTTATTTCATGGATCAAATCCTACTTGGCAGATCGGCAGTATAAGGTCCTCTTTAGATCGTCCGTATCTGACCCCTTTAAAGCTACATCGGGTGTCCCTCAAGGTAGCCCACCTTGGGCCTTTGATCTTCATCCTGACCACAAATGATGTTGCGTGCGTCATCAAAAATTCTGATCTGTCCATCTACGCTGATGACATGAAAATTTTTAGGCACATAGCTTCCTCTGCTGACTCTTACCCTCTGCAAGATTACCTTGACAGATTTTCAATCTGCTGCCAAACAAATTTTCTGGAGCTCAACATAGCCAAATGCCAAACTATCACATACTCTCGTAAGGTCTACCCTCACCCAACAGAGCTTATTCTATTTGCGGCCAGCTTGTCCCATTCATTGCGCGACTTGGGTGTCCTTTGTGATCGGGAACTCAATTTTCGTGCCCATATTGACAACATTATCGGCAAAGCCAACTCCACACTCGGTTATGTTAAACAGTGGTCGAAGGAATTTTTAAACCTTTATGTCACAAAATCCCTGTACATCACCTTTGTTAGACCCATCCTTGAATATGCTAGTCAAGTATGGTCTCCCTATTACGAAGCCCATACCTTACGAATAGAAGCTGTGCAGCGAAGGTTTATCCGCTTTGCCCTTCGTGGACTCAATTGGGTTGACAGTTATAACTTACCTCCTTATGTCGACCGCCTGAAATCAATTGACCTACAGTCTCTTGTAAAACGTCGTGATGTTGCTGATATAATATTTATTCATCAGCTATTAACTGGTAATATTGACTGTCCTGCGCTACTTGAAATGATCTCCTTTAATACAAACCCACGTAAGCTTAGGTCTGTACCCATCTTCCGCCTCAACTCTCATTGCACCAACTACGGCTTTCATGAACCGAGGTCTAGAATGCTGCAGAAAGCTTACTGCAGGCAAGGTCAGTTTGACTTTCATTGTAGCAGAGTAATTCTCAGAAACGCCCTACACTTTTCCTAACACTCTTCTCCCTCCCTTTCACTAGTTTGTAAATATGGCTTTAAGTTCTAGTCTTTAGGCCTTTAGATTTACTAGATTTACGGTTAAAAAATAAAAAGAGGTGGGCCTGCGGTCCCATGCCGACAAAAAAAAAAAAAATTGATTTAAGTTAGCTTTTAAGTTCTTTAGGTAAGGCTAAGTTGGTTAAATTAGCTTGAATTAGGCTCAATAAATAATTAAATAAAGTTGATATGCAGTTCTTACCAAATGGTAAGCCATCCGTTGGTTTTTTTATGAAGAGCATATTATTCATACGCTGGCAACACTGAACTACTCCAAATATCTACAGATATAAAGGTGGGAGCCTCTGTAGTTAAAAAAAAGGCTAATTCTATGCTTCAACTATGTTCAAAAATATTTAAAAAAAATTATTTCCAAAATTACTAAACGCAGAAGAATGGGAAAGCTATGAACCAGCAAAAGACACAGATGTGTCAAAGATGGATATAGGAACAGGCGCCGGTGTATTCTCCGAAAAGCTAGCCATACACAGCTCAATCAGACTCATATAGCAGTGTATTCCAGGCGGAGTTACTGGCAGTGACAGGGGCAGCCAGTACGGTATCAATGTTGGCAATACCACCAGATGATATCCACATTTTCATCGACGGTCAAGCAGACATTACGGCGATTTTTGCTACTGATATCAAGTCTAAGTTAGTTCGACGCTGTCGCGAAGAAATGAAGGTATTATTACTCACTGCTGTGTTCCTGTTCACAGGGCTATAGCCGGAAACGAAAAAGCTGACGAACTGGCAAGAAAAGGATCTGCAATAGACCACAATCGGGCACTTCAATGGATTAAACCTCCACTCTGTAACCTCAGAGAGCGAATTGAAAGCGAGGATTCTAATAAAAGCCAACGATAGGTGGAACTCGATCCACACTTGTGACATATCAAAGAAGCTCTGGCCAAGATATGACAATGCTAGAACCAGCAAGCTCTTAAATAACGACAGGAAATCGCTGTCAATGCTGAAAGGTACGCTTACTGGCCATAACCTTCTAAGAAACCACACTGAAACTCAATGACGACAATATCTGTAGAGGTTGCGGTGACGAAGATGCTCACGAGGATACACCTCACTTCCTCTGTCACTGCTCAAGCCTATGTCATTTGAGAAGTAGAACTCTACGAAGTAATTATTTCCAAGACATATGTACATGAATTATCCAATGTTATTCTAAGCGATCTTTCTAGGTTCCTGAGAACGACGCGATGGCTGGAGACCCCAATCACGAACGAGCAGTAAGGCGTGAACACGGGACAGGAACTCTATAACCCCCTCCACAAGGGTCCTAAGTGGGATGAGTCGAGCTTCTCGTCTCATCAACCCAGCAACCCTACCTAACCTAAAGTGTTGCAGAAACTATGCGAAATTTTAAAATCACTTTCGACCGAAATGAAGTCCTTACAGCAGCTGGTAAAAGAAAACTCATAAATAAAAATCATGAAACTGGCACGCCTATGAGTAACAAAAGCTATTCGCAATGAAAATGTTACATAAGGACCTCGGATTATTTGCTTATCCAACTTACTCAAGAGTTGAAGCAAAAGATCACCCGCTTCGCAATCGGCACTCTATGTGGGCTTTAAATGATTTGGAAAATTAAGTCGATTTCGGTCGCAAAGTCATCTTCTCAAACGCAGAGCATTTTCATCTCTAAGGCTATATATGTAGTCGCATTAGGTGGATTGGTCCCTAATTCTTTGAATGAAGCTAGCAACAACGTTACCGTGAACAGAGTGTTTTATACAGGCATGGTGACTCAATATTTGTGGCCGCAATTAGACAATTTCGGCTTGGACGTCGACTTTCTCTGCCTGCCGGTCCAGGTCTGGCTCTGAAAAAAGTCTAAGGCAGAGAGGAATTGTAATCGAATAGTCACTGAAGGATCCGAAATTGAGAATCGCATCATCAGTCAGTATTTTGTCTTCGTTAGGGAAATGTAGGTCCTTTACGAGGCTATCACACCGCTTAGCACTTTGAACAGAAAGACAGACAGTCAGTCCAACGAGGAAGCTAACAGGCGTTGGTATCGATTAGAAATATGTATGTGCCATAACCAAATCGTGATCCGCAGATCTCATGAAACTCAGTCGCAGGGATATTCAAATAGCTGTCGGCATTGTGACGGGACACTGTGTGATAGCACGGCTAGGACTACCACACAACAACTTCTGTAGGACGTGCAGGGACGAGGAAGAAATAGAATCTATTCGCCATGTGCTACATATGTGATTGCCCAGTACTAGCCATCAAAAGGCAGGACACTCTTGGGAGCTACTTCCCTGCGGAGCTGAATGATCTAAGAAACATTGAACTGAACAAACTCGTGAGATTTATACATGCACATGTCTGGGTGGTTAATGAAATTTAGGTTTTCAGGGGTCTATTCATCGTTAGTCTAAGTGAGCCGTTGACAATCTCCTGTCAACTAGGGCACCCACCTACTCAACCTTACCTACGCAAATGCACATGCATGTACATCTGTATTGGTGAACTACTTATACTAATTAAATGAATAGATGGAAGGGAAGTATCTGTGCCCCTAGTCATAGTCAGGTTACACTAATGGCCTTGTTTAATCCACAAATCATTTCCAAAATAGTTTGAGCTCTCTTAACTCCGTCACAGTTCAAAAGAGACAACAAGGCTGGGAGGAAAAATTCCTAGAAACCTGTACCTACGTCGAATCTTCCTGCATCTCTAACACTGGGGAATATATGTATATCCTTACAATGCATGTTTAATGTGCATGGTATTGTCATTGCACTACTATCTGCAACGTCTCTGAAGAGATTGCGGAAAACTCATTCGTGTTACGCGATAAGTTTTGGGAACTGGTGTGATGAATGCTGATTTCATGAGCTCCTCATCACTGAGGCGTCAAAGGAATTTCATAACACAGGGGTTGCTTCCTGATGGTACAATCAGGGCCGGATTTAGAGTGTTGGAGGCCCTTGGGCAACAAATGAGTGGAGGCCCCCTGGCTTATTATTTTCCAAATAAAATGAAAAATTTTTTTCAGTCAAGTGTTTCAATAATTTGTTGCGAAACCAAGTAAATTATCTTAACAAACATACATATGTATATAAATATAGACAAAAGCAAGAATTATATGAAATTAAATTAAAGCGCTAACAAATGGAACCCTGCGAGCTTTTTTCGACGAAAAATCCCTGATGATTTCTCTGAAATCCAGTTCCCGAAGTAAATCGCTTTCAATGCTGAGCAGGGATAGCTTTGATAGACGGTTTTGTCCCATCGAAGTTCGAAGCCAATTTTTTATAATTTTCATTTTTGAAAATGAGCGCTCTCCACTGCAATTAGACACCATCAAAACCAAATACATTCTCAGTGCAGTGTTTGGGAATGTAGCTCTGAAATGTTGATCTTCAAGAATGTGGTAGTAAAATAGCTCGGTAGATTGGTCGTCTCTATAATCCTTTTTGTATAACTCGATCAAAGATACAAATTGAACCAACTCATTACCAAGACTAGGCTCTAAATCACCAATGTCTCTGCTGCAGCATGCAAATTTGCAGCATCCATCTTCTCTATGTGATTGAGAAATCCACATCTCGAACGTGCAGCTTCGTATGCATACAATCTTTCAGTAAGAGAAACACATAGCTGATCGATCACTGGGATAAAACCGGATACTTTGAATTTCTCTTTTGGTGACAGATTTGCGTCGTGTGCTTTCATGTAATCGAGTGGATTCAACCACACATTTCTTGTTCTGGTTCGTGATTGTATATTGGTCAGTAAGACATATTTCTTTAGCTGCTTCCTCGTATTTATCAAAACCGTCTCTTTTGGATTCAACGAATGATTTCAATGATTCTAATGCACGCATTGCAGATTCAAGAATCATTTTCGGGTCCTGCAACATCTTGTTTGTAGCATCGAATAGCTCCAAGATGTCGTTCCAAAAGTTAGCAAATAGAGCGGTTTCAAAACAACTCATCTTTTGTAAAAGGTGCGATGCTTCATTCCTCACGATGTCTTTTTGCTCCTTATCAAAAGATGGTTAGAGCTCCTTCGATTTCAGAATAACCATCGACAATGGCTTTCGTAGCTTCAGCTCGACAAGACCAACGAGTATCGCTAAGCTTTTTTAAAACGTAAAATTGTCCGCTTTTTTTCTGCGATAATTTTTCAGTCAGAATTTGGTATCGTTCTGTACTTGCTTTGAACGAAATCAAAGGATTGAACAGCCGATGGACAAGAGCTGCTGCCTTTCCAACTAAATTGAGAGAATGACCACAACATGGTACAAACGCCCCAAAATAAGAGCCACTCATGTTTGCAGCACTGTCATATGAATGGCGGCGGCAATCCAAAGTGTCTATTTGATGGTCACCTAAAAATTTTAGGAAAGCGTTTGCTATGGACTCGCCGGTATGGCCGCAGTTTGGTAAAAAGGTGAGAAATCTTTCTTTTGGCATCGATCCTTCAATATACCCAACAACTAAAGTTAGTTGATCGATATGAGATTCGTCGGGAGTAGAATCCACTTACACTGAATAAATTTGTACTTTTTTGTTCTGGATACTATTTCAGTTAGCACTTTGTCACCCATAGAACTGATCAGTTCTTCGCAAATCGTGGACGAATGGTAATTGACATGACCACTTCCTTCATTTGCATGCTCTTTCAAATGGGTTGCCAGGATTGGTTCATACTCGGCTAGCATTCCCAGAATTGTGTGGTGTTTACTCGTCGGAATTTGAAATACTTTTGTTTCGAAGTCTATTGTGGGGCCCCCTGTTTTGTAGCCCCGGCTGCCCTCTCCTAAATCCGGCACTGGGTACAATGCTCTAGTATGTCCAACAAAATTCATTTTAAACAACAAAGCCTGTTCTACAGCAGCCTTCCCAACTCATCATTCGTATCACAATATGAATCAACCCCTCCAAGGACATTTAAGAAAGTAAATAAGCTTACGAGTATTTCTATAACTGAAAACGAAAAGTAAGTTCAAATCATATATTTCTCGAAAAACTCTCATTCGAAAATCTCGCCTTAGGAGGTAGCGTAACCCTTCATAATGTCATAATCACAGTTCTATCCTGAATGATACTTAAAAATTTGGGTCGCAGAGCTAAGCAATTATACTCAAAGAATTCAAGTGTAATTAGGCGGTTAAACATGTTTAACGCCCCTGTTTCTCCTTTCATTTGAAACTTTTTTTTTCTCCCCCCGGCAAATAAGTGCATTCCACATTTATCTTGAATCTGCCAACCCAACCCACTCGTTGTATCTTACCTACAGACGTTGTGAATACATTTTGCATTTACACATTTTCTATGGTAACTAAGCGCCCGCCAGGACGAATAGACGCCACGGTGGATGACGATGACGAAGGGGGTAGGTATATCGTCGTAAGTGGCTACTGCAATGAATAGTCGTCTCTGGCATGGGTACGCGCAAATGGAAAACATGCTTTTAGTTGGAACATTTTTGTCGGTCGCCATAAGTACGTACGTTGTGGAATGGAATATTTTTAGCGTACATTAGACCAAGGTCACAGTGGGTAGGACAACGACAAGGATATCACATTGAAGTTTGTGGAATGGTAGACAATTTTAGCAGCATTTAAAACTAAAAACGTGAAAAAATGTATCCTTTAGGATTAAATGCGTCAGCATTACTGTTACGAGGATTATGGCATTAAAGTGGGAAAAATAGTATCTTGCTCAGGTATGTAGGTAAGTTCCGTTCTGAAGAGAAAGTTAAATCGAAAGGTGGTAGAGGTCTTTAAATATAACACTCGGTAGGAGAAATCCTTTTTTAACGTCACATTGTGAGGCACGGACGTAAACCTGTGCTCAAGCATTTCTTGATACCTGAAGGCATTCAGTTTAACAATTTCAAGCGAAAACGAAAGGAAACTTCTTGCAGAAAATATGGTTTTAAGTAATTAAGTTGTAAAACGTACGAAAAAGTGTTCATTTCGTAGCGAAACCGCAACAATAACTTCTACAGCAACACTCTACCAATAAATCAATAAAGCGCTTGGAGTGTAAATTTATTTTAACATCCTTTCCTTCCACAAACCGATTGGCTGCAGAAAAACTAATTAAAATAAAATCCTTCTTAGAAACACTTTCTGTTCTGCAGCAAGAACTTCTAAAAGACTACTTGCAGATCCTTGGATTGTCGTTTATGGCAAAAGGAACGCATTTTACTTCGAGTGTAAAAGAAAACAGAGGAGGTGTTTAAATACTTTTCTTTTAACACCTCTACTTCCAGGACGTACTTAAGTGCGGAGGAGGAAGGCTTACTCTTAAAATGTGCATACATACCGGTGTATGTGTATGTGAAATGTGCTGTGGGAAAATGCTTGGACGAATGCGCTGGAAGGTGGATGCTATTCTAGTTTATTTTAAGATTTGTTGCCTTTTCCTTGGCAAGTGATTGATTCGATTTAAATCGATTGTCTATGTTAAGGTCGAAAGGAGTGTCTTAAATTATTTTAATGGGAAAATCGAGGAAAATCGGAAAAGTAGGTACGTGGTGGCGCAAAATTAATCATCCTATCGGAAGATGTTATAATTCTTGCAAATGGCGTCGGACGTCAATCATATTTGACATTTGTGAACTAGACAGCTGCAGTATACAAACAGACAAGCAATGGAGCGCTATATTATAAGGACGAAGAGGACGATTTTGTTCGAAAATCATCATGAGCGACGAGGCGCATTTCCACTTAAGCAGTTGCGTCAATAAGCAAAATCTTCGTTTCTGGGGCACTGAAAATCCGCGTGTGATGCACGAAGAGCCATGATATCCACTCAAAGCCACTGTGTGCTGCGGCGTTCACGCGGGAGGAGTGATTGGGCATCGGCAATACGGTCACTGTTACTGGCGAACGCTACAGGGCCATGATAAAGGACTTCTTACTACCGGAATTGGATGAGCGGGGCTTGGTGAACATGTGGTTCAATCAAGACGGAGCAACTGCACACACAGCACGAGCCACAATGGATATTGTGAAGGAAGCGTTTCCTGGTCGCGTAATCTCCCGTTTTGGCGATTTGGCATGGCCAGCAAGATCGCCCGATTAAACCATTACAGACTTCTTTCTTTGGGGCTACTTGAAGTTCCGGGCTTATGCCAATAAGCCTCAGAAAATGGCAGGCAGCCCTTAAGGAGAATATTCGACAGGAATGCGAATTCGACAGTTATCACCGGAAATCTTGCGGAAAGTCATGGAAAATGCGACAAAACGGGTACAAATGTGTATCAACACTGGCGGCAGCCACTTGGCGGATATCATCTTTTCCGCTTAACAGAAAAAATTTTAAAGATCCAAATAAAGATTTCCATCACTCAAAACCATTTTTTTTTTTTATTTAGTGGAAAAGTAATTCAAAAACAAAATTGGATGATTCATTTTGGGCCACCTTGTATTACGCGAAGGAATATTTTTAGCCCTGTACACAATAAGTTTCATCAAGGAAGTGTCTCTAGACAACGCTGTTTGTATGAACGTTCTTATATCCACAGCACATTTTGCGCCGAAGAGCATTATATGATTTTGAGGTATGAACTCATGGAGTTTTCATCCTTCGTCAATTTTTCAGTGAGTAAAAATTTGCTGGTGAAATTACTTACATATACATATGTACAGCTGCGAACAAAAAAATAGTAGCACCTCAAAAAATAATTTTTAAATTTCTCTTGCGTTCGTATCTCAAGTCACCCGTCGAAATGAATGCCTTCAGAGTAAGCTCAAAAACCGGAGACGGAGTTGGTGCAGGTGTTTTCTCTGATAAGCTTAACCTTAAGCTCTCTTTCCGTCTTCCAAATCATTGTAGCGTATTCCAAGCGAAAATAATGGCGATCAAAGAAGCCCTATCTTGGCTCAAGAAAAACGTGATATCTGCTAGGGGTATCCGCATCTTTTCTGATAGTCAGGCAGCAATCAAATCCCTGGAATCGACCTCTATAAACTCTTTAGTAGCCCTAGACTGCCGTTCGTCTCCTGTGGAGATGGCTGAGCAGTTCAATATTCACCTGTGTTGGATGCCGTGGCATAGAGACATTCCAAGGAATTGTAAGGCCGATGAACTCACCAGAATAGGAACAAGGCACCTTAGGTGTTCCAGTCGCTACTCGCAAACTGAAACTTAAGCTGGATGCTGTCGAGAGTACCAATCTTAGATGGACAAGTGGATCAACATGTCTAGCGACAAAACAGATTTGGTCAAAGCTGAATCTAAAACGCTCTAAGAACTTGATTTCTCTCAAAAGATTGCAAATCGGCACCGCAATAGGTGTCATTACTGGACACTGTTTAATAGGCAAGCATGCTGCAAGGCTAGGCCTCTTTGCGAACGACCTTTGTAGACGCTGCATGGATGAGGAAGAGGAGGAAACTATTCCTCACCTTCTTTGTTCCTGCCCAGTTCTCTCACGTAGAAGGAAGCTTCACTTAGGAGCTCCCTATTACAACGATTTAGGCGGCCTGATGAATATGGACATAAGGAGCTTCCTACGCTTCATAAGAAGCCTAAAATGGTTTTAATGAGTAGGTAGAGAGAAACTTTCTCCCAAGATCCACGTGGTATCACAATGGACCTACCATTGGTCCACGTATGCTGGCGACTCCTAGCTGGCAGCCACTTCAACCTAACCTAACCTACTAGATTGGTGTTAGTCTTCATAATCCTTATGTGTAGTAGTGGAAAGTCTAAAAGAACTTCCAGCGCAGCTGTAGGACAAGTGCGCATTGCACCCGTAATACCTACACAGGCTAATCGTTGCACCTTTTGTAGGGCAGATCGGATGGTGTCTTGATTACCTTTTTCCCACCATGCTAGGGATGTATAGGTAATTATCAGCGTAACAATTGTGAGATAAGTCCAGTGGATTAGTTTAGGTTTTAATCCCCATTTCTTACCGAAAAACCTGGAGCAGGCCAAGAAGGCTTTCGTCACCTTTCCAATAATTCTGTCTACATGAGTTTTCCAGTTTAGCTTGTGGTCTAGAGTTATCCCAAGATATTTTGTTTCCTTAGAGCATTCTATCTGTACATTACGTAGTGCTAGCGTGCGGAGATTTAAGGATCTCCTCCTGTTGAAGGGAATTATTACAGCTTTTATTTACATATGTTACACTGATAACCATTTATAATCAGCTTGCTGCTCCAACACTGTGCGTCCATCGTTAACTATTTTTATATCTAAACACATGCAAACGATTTATTTTAATTCTTTTTTTTTGCAGTTTGCCGACAAGTTGGCAGTCTTGTTGTGACTGAAATCCACGTACCGGATATCATTGACTTTCGTGACAACGTTACATTATCGTGCAGCTATGACATGAGTGGACATACATTAAACTCAGTAAAATGGTACAAGGACGAGATGGAATTCTTCCGGTAAGTAATGTATTTTAAGAAAGTCCTTGAAAGTTGCAGTAGCAATAGCCTACGTTTCCTGGAAATCAGTCTGACTTCATTGCAAGCACCAGAGCTCTCATCGTACATTCATTCCCATTACAACAAATGAAAATAAAGTACAACCCATCCATACATATTTATAACAAAATTCACCCAATCCCATCAAGTCCAACACCGAAAATCCACTTAAACGAAATACATCTGGAGAAAGTCATCCACCCTCGCCCCTCGGAGAAATGTATCCGTAGCGCTACGAGAATTCTTGTAATTACCAGCTACACCATCACAACTATAGAGCCGAAAAGGAATCAAATGGAATTGGCCGCAAATGACAGACAGTAAGGAATGAACGTCAAACGAAGAAGTAAATCCAATATATAGTGGTTTCGAGGGCGACGACGACGATGCCAAAGGATAATCTCGAATCGTTTAAACGCTTTATTGAGATTCCAATGAATTTTATTGGCTCAACACATTAACGCCCGAAATACGAACATTAATTTCCGTCTGTCAGGACCTGGTGGTGTCAGCCGAGTAGTAATATTCGGTGTGGGGGGGAAGTGTTACAAGCGAACATAATGCGATCCTTAACATTGTGGGCGATACCACATCCTTAAAGTGACTTAAATCGAACATATATTTCCAAAAAAAAAAAAAAAACAATCTATAAATATTTATAAATTATTATGAACCGTTCGTTTTTCTGTCGAAAGACTAACGGGGGGGTGGGAGGGTGGATTATTTATTGAGTTCGAGCCGTGGCAAAACACATTTCCTTTAGCTGTCATGTTGTGTGTGACTTTAAAGGACATAAATTATTAGTACACACACTCCAATACAAACATACGAGTATATTTGGATTCCAACGAAAATTTAAAGCTCTTTTTTGATTTACGTCTTTCCAGTGGGGGTTAAGTCAACAAATTATTTTTAGAAGCCATCTTTGTATAGGGCGGCGCGTTGGTACGGAGGGGTGGAGGGGCAGAGGGGGTATGTGGTAGTGCTAAGGTTGTATATCCTATGTAAAGGTCGAAGTTCGATTGTGTAAGCTATTTAGGGCGCTTTACGTAGATGTCATTAAGATTTGCCAAACTAACTCTTAGCCGAGTATCCGTTTTCTGTACTAGCAGATACAAAAAAAAAACACGTGTTGTGTGATTTCTTTATTCTTAGCGAAGGTATGTTCCAAAACGACAGTTGTAGCTTAAAATAAATACCAGGCGGACTTGGCAATGTATTGACTTAAGTAGGTCTAATCTGAACAAAATGTCAATGACCTTCGTCACAAACTTCCCAAAACTATTCGTTACAGATACAACTTCATAGTATCTTACTGCCAAAAAAAATTCAAATCTGGAATAGAAATTTGTAGATTTATGAAATTAGGTTACGTAAGGTAGGGTTATAGGCCTAGTATAGGCACCTAAATGGACCCATCGGGATCCCTGGGGAACCTCCACAAAAGTAAATGGAAACCTAAACACTTTCTCTGAAACACATAATTTTCCGACAGAATCTGAGTAACCTCTTTTGGTTGATAGAACCTACCTCTTCTATGTTACTAGGTATTTCCTACGGTTTCAAGCTATTCCCTGGCACTCACACAGTATATGTGTGCTATCCTCCTCGACGCATATGTCGTTACAGTACCTACATACATCGGTGTCCGAAAGGCACAGTGTCTTGGCAGTTGGGATAAGATTCCTACTGCTGTTCTTAGCTGAATTCCGTTTAGATTCAGAATTTCCCGAGTTCTTTTCCGGTCGAATTCTGGCCGCAAAGCTTTGGATACCCTGTGGCCTGCCTTATTTGACCCTCTTTGGTTGGCTGTTTTGTATACTTTGCCTTTAATGGTAGCCCTTACTTCGCACGAAGGTGGTTTGATATCCACGGCTTCGCCTACTGGCAGTTCATCAGCAAGTTGATTACCTTCTATACCGCAGTGTCCTGGCACCCAGCATAGCTTTACGTGATTCTGCGTGCATAGTACCTTTAGCACTGTGCGGTAGTTCCTGACTTTCTCAATGTTCGATTCTAGCGCTTTGAGCGCAGCCTGACTGTAGATATAAATGGCAATATCCTCATTCGATATTGATTTCATCTCTAGTAGTTCCACAGCCGTGACTACAGCTAGAACTTCTGATTGGCAGACACTGCATGTATTTGGCAGTCTCATAGACACAATCAGGTCCGGATTCTCAGAGTATATTCCAGAGCCCGTTCCTTCGGAAGTCTTTGATCCATTCGTGTAAATTGCGATCTAATTTTGTTTTATTATCGCATTCCCGCACCAGTACTCCCTTCCTGGGTACGTTATCTCGTACGGTGTGTCGAAGTCGAACGCGGGAGTAATGTCGTCTGTTTTTACTGAATTGCCACGGATAAATTCATTTAAGAAGGAGCAGTGTCCTATACTGCTGCTATTAAAGAGGCCTAAGTTAGTGAGCATTAGCGCACTCTTTTCGGCGAGGTTTTTTGCTTGTAAATCAACGTCTATTGCCGCTGAGAGGGTCGTTCGGAGTGCACCCGTAATTGCGACACTCGCCGTTCTTTGTACCGCCGCTAATTTTCCTGTTTGTTACTCTCCACGACAGAAATGCTCCATATGTCAGAATGCGCCTGACCATTATATACAGCCAGTGCATCATTGCAGGCTTCGGACCCCAGGTTTTGCCAGCTGTTCTCTTGCATATAAATAGCGCATAACATGCCTTTTTGATTCGTTCCCGTATATTTAGATTCCAGTTCAGCTTTCTGTCCAGAAGTCGACCGCTTAATTTAAAAAGTGAGTCGCCACAAAAGGAAAGAATCTAAGTTGAGTAATCTGCGACAAGAGAATAGCTAATATTTAGCTTGAAAATGTATAACGCATGGCTTCAGGAGTATGCAACGAAACGCGTAGGATCTGTACATATGTATTCAGGAGGAGATTCGACTCTTTCGGTTATATAGCAATTAAATACTAGAACTTCTTCCTAAAGCAGAGCATGCTGTCGGAAGGATCTGAGAATAAAAACTGGGCTTGCCAGTACCTACACTACAGTTCATCCTTATTTGATATTTGTGGATCAATGCTCCACTTGATTCCTGTATACGAGTATGCTGTTGATTCGTTGCATTAGGTTCTCTTCTGTCAAACTTAATTTGCTTGGGTGTTTCTTGCTCTTTTTCAGACCGATGCATGCTTTAAATCTTCTCCAATTATAGTCTACTAAAAGTCTCTTACTCTGCTTCAGAGCTTGATTTGGGCACACGTGGTTATAATATTGTGGTACAAGCACCTCTATACCAGTTCCCTCATCAGTTCGTGACTCATCTGTATACCACTTGATTGTGTGCTGCCCAGTCAGTATTCTGTGGATTTATCGCCTCAATTTTTCTCACAACTGAGTTTCGTTCTTTTCGAAGTTAAAGTTGCAGATATTGTCTTAAAAGATGTCTTAACTCCTCTTTTTTGACATCTATAAGATCGTTTTATTTGCAGATTCATCAACTAGAAAGTCCAAAAGTATCATCCTAAATGGTTTCCGCTCGGCATGGCCGCATGGCCAGAGACACTAGAGCCAAGGCATGCTAGTCGTTTCAGTTTGTCGATTGGTTTCCTCTTTGTAACTAGACTAATTTTCTTTGCCCATAATGTGGACTTTCTTTCTCTATACTATTGGTGAAGATCTGGTCACACAAGAGCAATATACATCCATCGACTAAACCCTCAAGATTTAACAGCCAAGCCTCTGCATACCATGAGAGCACTGTTTTCTTTTCAAAAGAGATCTCTTCTATGTTTTCTTTCGGATGACTAAGGGTTTAAATTTAATTCAGATGAATGGCACCATTCGAATCAAGGAATCTTCGTCCAGCAATCAGTATTGTGTGGTCAGCATAGGCCTATTATTTGATTCCAACTTGTTAATGAATTAGATAGCCAGGCTCTACATAAAAGGAAGTGATACTCCTCCGTATAAGTATCTTCTTGATTCATTGACCTTGATGCATCTTAGCGATCTTTTGATCTAGTCCTCAGGTCATACTTCCACTTAAATACTGTTCCATTGACTGCGTTTCTACGCGGCACTCGTTTGATTGCCCCACTTATAGCTGGGAAGGTACAGAGTACTCCTTCCTTCTTCCTTCCAACACCTGAAATAGAACAATGTCCGTAGATGTGCCTGAATTTATTAGTCCTGAACTGCTGCCAAGGCAGTTTAATGGTAAGATGGGTAAGTCGAAAAATTGGTAATTGCTGAACGGCATAAACGGTGATCCACTATAGATAGTGGTCGCAAGTCAAAACATACCTAAGGACTCCAATGGTCCAAAAAAAGTATGTGGAGTGAGTTATACTCAAATGGTTATTTGCAATGGTCACAGGTTATGGGAGGAAACTTCAGGCATCATCTAAAGAAATGGGTCTTCTGGAGGATGACACCTGATGACTACAAGAAAAGATGCCAGACGGGTGCTGATTGCCTGAATGAAAGTGTTTTGCGTGGTTGCAAATATAAATATAAATAGTGGTAGAAGGTAGCTTATTGCATTCGTGTAGGACAGGACTGACAGCTTATGAGCCTTTTGGACATGAAGCAGAAAGGCTATCAAGGCTATAAAGAAGGGGAATTGGCCAAGGCATCTTACACTCTATCTTCTATCCTATCGTGGTGGGTGGCTCTAGACACTTAGGATAAATTTTTGCTAAGAAGTTGAATTTAAATTCCTGACAAAATTGATCGAAAAAATCAGATTGTCTCCGATAATAAGGGACTGGCCTTGTATACGAGTACTTATGGATCCAGGAGCTGATGTATTATGTATGTGATAATCTGGGGATCAAATGTTCCCATATGATAAATGTGATTGCTCTGTTTTTCAAGCCAAGGTCAGGGGCATCCTTGAGACGGCTGGATTGATCAGCTTATAACTTTTATAACACATCCAGCGGGCTGTGCCAAAAGCTCAGAAGTTACCAAAAGTTAGATCAATGTTGGTAGGCCTATATTAAACATTATATGAGGAATCAATGCAGTGACTCTATGTTGAGCATAGGATTTTTGGATATACCATTTCAATGCCGTTTTCGATAAGAAGATACCTATTTCTTTGAGTCCCAAAAACGCACGAGCCATCATGGCTGAGAATTAGGCTATTGGTATTCGTTCGGACCGTCTTGACTACTGCAGGAGCTGTAGGAAATAAAGAATGAGTCTCTTCTTCAATGAGCTGGAACACTTACTTAATATCTCCCGATTCGACTTTCGGTTTTATTTGGATGTTCCCAGACTGTACGTTAATGGCGACAATGAACCCAACTATATAAGGTAATTACAGACAGTTTATAGCCATATCTTAAATTGGCTCAGCAGTGAGGAAGGACAACACTTGAAAATTAATTTTAAAAACTGACGAAAGTCAATCCATTCATCAAATGCATTATACACTCGTATGTTTCCTTCGCATAATTTCAGCGAAAGAAAGGTCAAAGTATCCATACTACGCTGTTCACAAAATCGATGACGATTTAACATGCATATATTTGGTGTTATAATCCTAGATTTCATGAGTCATAAATGTTTTGTCAACACAGAAGTATAGCTTTTCCAGGATCGAATCAGCATTTCCTCGCTATGACCTCTAAAATCTCATGTCATTGGCACAGTCATCATCTTGGACACATGTGTCTTGACGCTAAGAATTGTTGCAAATTCAGGATTTCATTGTTAGGAAAGTGGTTATCGACCTCAATTATTTTCTTATAAATAACTTAAGACAAAATCGAGGAGAACAGCGTATGTAATTGCCGATTCATCAGGAAAGATTTTCTTACTCGCAATAGATTCTCTTCATAGTATCTAAAGCGTGAATTAATTAAGCTCTTCCAGAACATCAAGCAATCAATGGGAAAACTTCATAGATAGAGTAATGAAACAGATTTTTACGAACAGTATACATTTTTCAATTACACTTATGTGAAATTACAAAATTTAATTAAATTAATTTTTCATTACAGATACTCGCCGATGATGCATCCAGTTTATTTGAAATTCCCCGTGGACGGCATTCAAGTATCTGATGGAAGCAATATCTGCAATGAAACTACATGTAAAGTGGATTTGAGTTTACTAGGAAAAAAGTCATCAGGTGTCTATCGATGTGAGGTATCCGGTGATGCACCGCATTTTAAGTTAACTACTAAGGCTGCTAATATGACTGTAGCAGGTAAGCTATAATATATCAAGGACCATCGCAATTGAAATTTGTAGGTAATTTACTGCTCATGGTTCATGGAACAAGTAGGATGCCAATTTTTTTTTTGGGACTGCGAAGTGGATTATTGGAATTTAATTTATTGGTATTACGAAGAGAGTTCTATTCAAGAGGATCGTTACTCAATACTATCCATTAAGGTAGTTAGCAATGCGAGTAAGGGAATATTTTGACACCTGACTGAAATTGTGTGCAGGACCTCATCTCTACAAAAGTAGTTTGTAATAAATTTACAGAAACCCAACAACCACGCACAGAACTGACCCAGCTTCTCAGATCCTTCTTCCAATCCCTCCTACGAGTCCTGAGTTCCATATTCTCCGTTTCAAACCCTGCAGTTATTTGAGCCACACAATTATCGAGGTATTTCACTCATGAACTCGGTGACGAAAATTTTCACGGGTGTCATCTTAGAGCGATTAACAAATTGGATAAACCTAAACCGTTTAATTAGTGAGTTTCAAGCTGGCTTTTGAAAGGAGTGTTCAACATTTTCAAGCTTGCAAGTATCGCAAAGTCATACCTGGATGATGGAAAAAGCTATACGCATTCTTTGTCGATTTTAAGGTCGCTTTCGACTCGATCGATAGAAATGCTCTTTTCTACAAACTGAGAAACTTGGGTATGTCCACGAAAATACGATAGTCTAGCTGGTTTCAATCGAAACCGTGTGCTAGGCAGGACTGTCCTCTTAGCCCCCTACTATTTTCAATCTTCTTGGATGATCTCACAACATATCTCACCGGAGGGATCCTATTCAACGGAATCAACATCAAGCTTCTTCTCTACGCGGGTGATATCGTGATTTTGGCAGACACCCCAAATATGTTACGAATGATGATAAATATGTATGTTACGGAGTTACTGTCGTTTATGGAATCTGGAAGTCAATACAGATAAATCTAAGATAGTGGTCTTTCGAAACGAGAGAGGATGGTACACGAGGGAGGAGAGGTGGATCTGGGGAAACGAGGAACTGGAGAAAGTGAAGGAATACAAGTACCTTGGTGTCTTAGTAACGCCAAATCGATCCTTTAAGAGGCACCTCCAAATAAAACTAAAGGAAGCTAGAACGGCTATTAATTGTAATTGGAGAGGCATCCTGGGAAGGAAAAACATCGCCCTAAGTGTGAAATTTAATGTTTTTGAAGCGGTTGTGAGGTCCATCCTGTGTTATGCGGCGCAGAGATGGGGTGTTTTCCAGTATGAAGAAGTAGAGAAATTACTACGATCTTTAGACTAGCTGACAACATTCCCACTTACAAGATACACCTTGAAACTGGGCTAGCGCCACTATATACATTTACGCTCCGGTTGCACTTCGACACCGACTTCCCAACATCGTTGCAAGACAAGAGAATGGTCAAGGCTTGAACACGTACACAATATTCCACTAATGACGGGAAGTACAACACCATGGGAAGGTGCAATCCAAATTCTGATATTCAAAGCTTTTATGTTCCAGTCTTTTTCAGATAAGGCAATGCAAAGTGAAACCAGAAACATTTATTCTTCAGTACGACCTGGGGGATTTAAACTACTTCCATGACCGTTACAGTATAGAAAGGATGTCCACGATATTTAAGGTTAGAGGAGAACTTATTCGCCTAAATCCTGCAAACAGTACCCTATGCAACCTTCGAGAGATAGAAGATGTTCGGCACTTCATAGGGACCAGTCCAGTTCTTAAGGAGAGCTCACTGGGGAAAAAATATTCTATCTGGCCAGGAGATCGTAGATTTATTGAACGGACGAGATTGGAATGTACTCTATAGCAAAATATCGGTCACAAATGTTAAATGAGGCCTTCTAAGCACATTTATTTATTAAATTATGTATTAAAGCAACGTAAAGTAAAACGTCTAGGAAACTAGTTAAAACTAAAAAAATACCTTTAAGAGAGCTTGGGGCAACTCGTCCTCCTTACATTGGCATCCATCTAAGCCCGTTGTGCTCTCTTTTGAAAAACTGTGTAGTGAAAGATGACTTGAAAGTGTGTGGGTGAAAGGTATACTACGATACGATGGAGAATCGAATGAGGATTTGGATTCAAGTAGTGTCCTCCAGGTCGAGTGAGTCTAGAATTTTCTTGACACCAACATTTTCTTAGACAACTTCTAAAACGATTAAACCTTCGAAAAGGAAGCAGCTGACCGACCACACTGAGGCATGGCTTAAAGGCGGAACCAGTCAAATCTGCGGTGAAGTTAAATATATGGGAGTCATCATGGATAGCAAACTTCTCTATGTCTCACGTTTTACACCAAAATGTTGTCAGCGTTGTGAATGTAATAAGCAAATGTCCTTAGGCGGGATATAGGGCTAATCACCGAAAAGCGTCCTTCGAATCAATACAGAAACGGTAAGGTGAATTCTCGCATACGTATCGGCTGTTTGGTGGAATAAGCTTTCACGTAAATACGTCACTGCTTCGTTTGCTGAACTCCAAAGAATACCTAGTCTTGGCTACAAAGGGCCTTCCAAACCACAACTGGCCCTATTCCAGATGCCCTGCTGAATTTCTCTGCTCGATATTTATATTGGAAGCAACATTCGGTCTAAAGAGAGGCGCTTATTGGTACCATTTGCACTGAATCTTCAATGGCGTATCCAGTCTAATCTGATGGAATGACATCGAAAATTTAATTCTAGCCAGGCTCTGGACTAAAATCTGAAAGCAGAAATCTACACTATCCTAATGGCCACCTACCATTGTGAAGAAAAGGTAGCTAAGAAAGAGCATACTCGTCTGCAGTAATAGATAAGCAGCACTCAAGGTGCTATTTAACCCTTGTACCACTTCCAAAATAGTATCTGGTCGGAAGACAAAATTCATTGGATCTTGCTTGGCTGCCAGGTCACACTGGAAAAGAAATCTAAAATGAATTTGCAAGACAAGATTTAGAGGAAGTTTCTCTAGGACCCGAACCAGTGCTGGGTTTGCCTGCATCTGCGATTAATTGTTGGCTTGGTTTTCGTGAATACGGCAATATTCTAAACAACGCCGCAATTGAAATCTACACAGATGGATCCAAAACATCGGAAGATACAGGTCTGGGAATATTCTCTGATGTACCTCCGACCTCCGGACTACTATAGTATTTTTCAAGCGGAAGTATCGGCTATTTGTGAAGCAGACTCTCTTTGTACCCGATAGATGGTAAGTCTATCGTCCTTTAAACGCCAACAATAAGATCTAAGTTGGTCAAAGAAGGCTGCGAATCTCTTAACGAGATTGCGGACAGGTGTTGCGTTACTCTGTACTGGGTCCCGGGACACAGAGACATTCCAGGCAACTGCAAAGCAGATGAGCTAGCCAAACTACTCACCGGATTACTTCTAGCTGATAACAGAGACGTACCGGCACCCCCAATACAAACGGTCGATTGAATCAGTCACCTCTTTTACTCTTACGCACCTCACTACCTACACGGTACCCTCGGCACTAGGGCTAGACTAAATCAGTTACCCTTTCTAGCCAATCACCAATCGCATAACTGTACAAAGGGGTCGATTGAATCAGTCATTCGTTTGCACCCCCTACCTTCAGAGTCCACCTTAAAAATCAGGGTTGATTGAGTCAGTCACCCTACTTAGACGCCTCAGGCACAATCAAATCTCAGCCACAACTCCTCCTGAGATAAGCATAGGTTTCCCCGAGTACCCGGTGACTTCCTCCGGTCTACCAAATATGTGGTATCACAATGGACCTACTTTTCTCAGTGTGACAGCCACCTCACCTAACCTAACCTAACTTTTCATGAATTCAATAGACGGTGGAATGGTGCTACCTTGCGGACAGACCAAGTTGATACAGCCGGATGTCTGAAAAAATCCGCGGCTTTTCTTTTGTCAATCAGGAAAATTCATTCCAAAACGACTTGTGGTGTCACACTCAAAGTGTGAGGAAGACGAGGATTCAGCTGAACATTTCGGGTGTTATTATGGGGCATTTGCTACCACCAGCCGGCAGATTCTTGGGATTCTTTCTGACCATCTTGGTCCTGCCTGCCTCGCTTTTTTCCGAAAGTCAAAAAAAAAATTATTAAATTAAGGTGTCTAAATGGTTAACTTGAGTCGGAGTGTACCAGTAGATAGCAGCAACCTCCACCAAAAAAAAAGAGAAAATAGTTTAGGCGGGGACGCGGGGTGCGGATTATATCCTAACGTCCATTTAGCAGGCGCACTTTCTTCCTCCCAACACGCACATATACTACTTATTACCAATCTTGTCTGCACACATACTGTTTACTGATTAATACTCCCGGTCACTCGATTCTGTTTTTGATCAACTCTAACGATTTCATGCTTTTGCAAGCTTATGATGGCTTATTGGCAGCTATGAAAGGAGATAGAAAGATAGATTATGGGTGTATGCGCACTGCGACCTTGCAGATCTATTGTGCTCCCCTACTTTAGCTCCCGACTTAGAGCACCTCCTCCAGTCCAATTTCCTTGATAAACCGGAGTATCTTGAGTGGATCAAGGGATGGTAGATCTTCTTCGGATAGTTGATAGGCATCCAGGTGTGTCCTTCTTTCGTAGATCAATGCTCCACATTCTTTAAGAAGGTGCCCTGGGGTTTCTTCAACATCCCCGCAGAATCTACATTCTCTGCGTTGCTCTATGCCTAGTTTCCTGTTTAAGTCTACAGTGACCCGTTAGGAACCCTGTGAGGATGCGCAATCGATTCTTATTGATGTTCATGCAGACCCTACTTCTTTTCCGGTTGGCCTGTCTCATTTTTGGTGTTTCTTCCCAAAGCTTTGATTCTTTTGCAATTCTTTTCCTTCTTTAGCTCCCTGCGGTCCAAGCCCGCAGAATGGCACCGGACCAGTAAAGATAGTCTCCGAGCCTTTTCTAGCTAGTTCATCAGCTGCTTCATTTCCCTCTACTCCCGTGTAACCTGGTACCCAGTAGAGACTCTGTGACTCTGTTAATTTCACTCAGTCGGTTTTGCTTGTTTAGGCACTCCCACACCAGTGTAGACCTGATTTCATGAGAGCTTAACGCCATGATGGCGGCCTGACTATCCGACAGTATCGCGATGTCTTGCCCCCGATACTTCTTATCGAGGTTGAATTGGGTAGACCTCTGCTTGACAGATACTGATACCATGGCTTCCGAGTACTTGGTTCTGGGCCCGTGTACACCTGCCCCAGTACCTGTGGATGTTTTGGATCCATCTGTGTACCACTTTATGGTGTTCTGTTTTAGTTGGTACATTTCGAAAGGAGAAGTATTCTGCAAAATACACTTTGGAGAGCACAGTCTCCTATTTGACCCGTGTAGAAGATTCGTTACAGATACTGCTTTAAAACTATAGATCCCTTCTATCCGTTCATTCGAGATAAATACTAGTATGTACATAAGTTGTTGGACAGAGAGGATAGTCACCGCTCATCACTACTGCTCTTAGAAACTCATTTACCCAGGAGTTCGCGGAATACTTGTGAAGGGAGCATGACCAACATAACCAGACCTCGGAAAGAAGACTGGAAGATTGCAGGAAATATCTGTTCCAGAGGGAGAATTGAATGGGCAATTAGCTCCTTTCAGCCTTTCAAGTGACCAGGTGTGGATGGGATCATACCAGCCTTATTGCAAAGGGGGCAAGAAGAATAATGAAAAGTAGTCTCGCACTGGGTTATATACCAAACCAGTGGAGACGGGAGAAAGTTGTGTTCATACCAAAAAGGGGGAAGAAAGACCCAAAAGGGGGGGAAACAGCCGAAGTCATACAGACCGATCAGCCTAACATCGTTCCTTCTCAAAACGATGGAGAAAGCTGTGGATAATCACTTAAGAGACGATGCTCCTAGCACATCCCCACTTCATCATCGTCAGCATACATACAGAACGGGCAGATCTACAGAGACCGCTCTCTATCAGCTGACGGAAATTATTCAAGGAGCTCTTGAAACAAAAGAGACAGTAATCTGCGCCTTCCTAGACATAGAGGGGGCATTTGACAACACTTCGCATGAAGCTATTAAACGAGCCCTTCACAGGAAAGGAGTGAGCAGAACAGTATCTAAGTGGATGTATGAGGTACTGAGAACAAGATCAGCAGAAACTCAAACATCAAGAGAAGGGGATGTCCGCAAGGAGGAGTGCTTCCTCCTCTAATGTGGAGCCTTGTTGTGGATGAACTACTTGAAAAGCTAACAAACCTCGGAATCAACTGTCAAGCTTATGCTGATGACATTGTACTCCTATGTGGAGCCTAAAAGCCACTCAAGAACGGTGCCATCAGGCTGGGTTGAGTATAAACCCGGCTAAAACCACGATAGTACCATTCACGAGGAAAATAAAACTAAAACTGATCCGACTGTCGGGCATGTTACTGACACCGGTAAAAGAGGTAAAGTATCTAGGGCTATACCTAGACAGTAAACTCATGTGGAAAAAGCACACAGAGGAGATATCCAAAAAGGCTACCCGCGCTCTAATGATATGTAGGAAGCCTTGCGGGCAAGTCTTGGGGACTCAGCCCAAACATTCTAAGATGGATGTATATTGCCATTGTGAGGCCAACGATCACATATGGTACGATAGCTTGGGCAAAATGTACCAGTCTGGTCACAACGACGGAAAGACTCACTAAAGTGCAAAGACTTGCGTGCCTCTGTATCACTGGGGCCATGAGAACATGTCCAACTGCTGCCATGGAAGTACTCTTAGAGCTGACTCCGCTCCATCTCGTAGTGGAGCAAAGTGCAAAGCGAACGATCCTAAGGATGGCAAAGGAAGGTATTGGAAGGAAGAAATTTGTCAGCTCGAAGGAATATAACGCACTTCTTAAAGAACTTCCCCTTCTGGCAATCCCTAGGGATGACAGTATTAAAAATTTAACTTTGGGAAAAACTTTCGCACCAAGTTAAGTAACAGGAAAGAATGGAGCAACGAATCCGCAATATATGGACTGACTAACCACGCGATAAAGTGGTACACAGACGGCTCGAGAACTGAGGAAGGGACAGGGGCAGGAGTGTTTGGGCTAAGAGCGAAACACTCAGAACCCATGGGTAAGAGTACCAGTATCTTCCAAGCTGAAATACAAGCTATAGACAGATATAGAAACTATGACATAACAATACTGTCAGACAAGCAAGCAGCTATCAAAGCACTCGATTCCTACGTCCTTAAGTCAAAACTTGCTTGGGAATGCTTAAACAAACTTAATGAATTAGGCAGAAACAATAAAGTAACATTTTCCTGGGTACCCGGTTATGTCGGGATAAAAGGCAGTCAAATAGCAGACTCACTGGCAAGCCAAGGAGCTGCAGAACCCTTCATTGGCCCTGAACCTTGAACATATCATCCGCGAAGAAGACAGGGCGAGAGCCTGGAACAACACTATAGGCCTGAGGCAAGCTAAAAAACTACTGGGACACTATAACCGGAAAAGATTTGAAGCCTACATATGCCTTAGCAGGAACAACCTACGAATACTAACAGGCTTCCTAACGGGGCATTACAAACTCAGGGAGCATTTGAGGAAACTACGAGTAACAAATGAAGACCTTTGCAGATTCTGCAACGAGTCAAGTGAGTCTCCGGAGCATCTTCTGGAATCATGTGGGGCACTGACCCACAAAAGACTGAAACCATGGACCCGCTTCGCATACTCAGATTCTTAAAAGAAACTGGTCTGGAGAAAGAGCTCTAAGGTGAATTAATAATATCGCCAGGCACAGCTAGAGGATATGACCCTCAAACACAATTCTGATGGAATCAAAATGCGAGGGGAACTCTAACGAAGGAACGAACCTCTCCAAGGCAATAGCAGGGGGCACAATAGACCATTAGGTCGCAGTGCAACATGACCGTACACAAATACCATACAAATACACCGCTCATCACATAGGAAGCATGGTCATGGCTGCTCTTCACTACACTTTGTCGGACGTTTTCCGAGACACGATATCAAAACCAAACCTTTTTGCAAAACCGTTTCAAGCTCTGGGATCACTATGAACGAGAGTGGAGGTGAACAACAATTGTTTTTAATTTTCTTGCAACGAATTCCTGCAAAAACAGTTCGCAGCTCCCAAAATTACATCCTTATCGAGCTTTATTCATTTACTGCTCCTTTTAAAGTAAACTGCTTAACATTTAACAGCTTTCTCGCACTGTACCTACGTCCCTTGAAGATAAGGCTTGCACTTTAGCAGCTAACATTTAGTAATAAATAATACTTCCCTCTCTTTTGCTGGAAAATTACGTGCCAACCGTATACCTACTACCTACCTACTTACTGCACGATACAATAAAGGAATTCTCAACAATAAAGGATTTCGCATAAATCATGGATTTCATGTTGGATGATCCCGCTTCGTGTCCAGAATTTTAGTCTGCAGTCTAAAAGTATGAGCACTCCTTCTGTCTCTCTCTCTGTCTCTCTTTGTCTCCTTATTTTTGTATTGGTGTACTACACTCACACATCCATTGTTACCTCTTCCAATGGAATTTTAAAATATTACTTCTAATGGGTGTGTACTGTATGCGATGCACTTTAAAATTCCTTTGTTATCTGCTTGCCTTATCCTAGGTGTAATCTTCTATGCTCACGAATCCGTATCGAAGTGTTGTAGAAGTTCGCACTGTTTCATAGATCCGTTGCAGAACACCCTTTGAGTGAGCCATATATTATATTGCAGCTCTCCACTACAGGGTCGTCTTCTCAAGTGGTTGTGCATGAAGGATAAACCTGCAGTATTCTGCTGAAAATAATAATTCCTTGTCGAGATAGAAAGCATACTATATACTCCATCTATACCTAAACGCACATACATTACATAAATATGTAGAGGAGACTTCCGGTGAGTATAGGTATATTAAAATGAATAGAAGTGAAGGATTAAACAATTTTTCGAAAGAGATAAAACTCCTTTTTACCTGGCACAAGTTTCTGACAATTGACCCTCCTTAGGACAAAAGAATAAGGCGCTGAAGGTTGACCTTCAATATTATGCCTTCTATTCATTGATGGTATCTGAAAGGATTACATCGTTTTTGTTTCGTTTCAGCACTTCCACAGAACAATCCGCTTATAAGCAGTTTCCATTCAATGTATCACGTCGATGAATTCGTTACGGCAAACTGTTCATCGGATTATTCAAGCCCACCGGCCACCTTAACTTGGTATATAAATGGCGAAAAGGTAAATTGCAGGAAATAGCTTTATGGAAAACTTGTCAATTTATAACCACTTAACTTTTTTTTTTCAATTTATCGTCCTTTTGTAGGCTCTTTTCGGCGAATTGCAGCCAAGGATAGAACACACCATACCGGCACACGACTACAATTTACGACGGCAGATACTACAGACTCATTTCTATCTGAATGGTGCGCGGTTTTATAATCCAGCACGAACCTTAGAATTGAAGTGCGTGGCGGAAATTGAAAATTTTCCAGCGTTACGACGTGAAACGGTTTTAAATGCCCTCCTTGTGCAGGATGATAACCTCAACAATCAGATGCTTCTAAGTTCGGGTAAGTAGATTCACCTAAATCGTTTTTTTTTTTGTACACAGAATGTTTTATAAAATGCATAGGAAGGGGACCCTAAATGGAGATTTCTTTTATGCGACAAGGCTGGGTAGTTACATAGCAGATGAAGGATGGTTTCCTCCTCTTCCTCGTCCTACAGCTCCTGCAGAAGTCGTTAGAAAAGATGCCAAGTCTTCTGGCATGTTGGCCTAGCATCAACGGCTTTAACACCCAATCGCTGTCCATGGTCTCTAAGCTCAGTTGTTTTGTGAAAAAAGTATTTTTTACGGATGTAGATGCAAGTCTTGGGTCAAAATGATAAGACAAGCCTAAAAGCTGCGAATGTCGAGGAATCGAAAATTCCGGAAGAGTAAATCGGCAATTTCGCGACGATTTTTGAGAGACTGAAGACTGATCAGTCTTAAACGATCAGAGTAGGGAGGCAAATTGTATCTATCAACCCAAGAAAGACCGCGTAGGGCGAAACGAATAAATCTGCGCTGGACGGCTTCAATACGTCGGATGTGGGCATCGTAGTGAGGCGACCAAACTGGGCTAGCATATTCGAGGATAGGTCTGACGAAGGCTACATAAAGTGATTTAGTGACATAGGGGTCAGAGAATTACTTGGACCAACGTCTTGCAAAGCCAAGAGCAGAATTGGCTCTGCTTTAATTGTTGTCAATATGGGAACGGAAGTTAAGTTCCCTATCACAGGTAACGCCTAAATCTCGCAGAGATGAGACTGATGGAACAATCTCGTCGCAGAGAAAGTAGCTCCTATGGGGTGGAGGAAGGCGTTTACGGGAGTATGTAATGGATTAACATTTGCTAACATTAAGTTCGAGATAATTCTTCTGACACCAACTAGAGAATCTGTTTAAGTCATCTTGAAGCGGGCGAGAATCCGTGGGAGACAATATGTATCTAAAAATCTTCATGTCGTCGGCATAGACAGGAAGATAGAAGATGGTCGGAACGAAAATTAAAGGACCAAGGTAACTGCCTTGCGGATGTGGCAAAAATGGGGTCACAGACAGAAGATCTAAATATTACCTCGTACTGACGACCTTCCAAGTAAGATTTGATCCATTTGATAAAACGAGGTTGAAAATCAGGAGCTTTTAACTTAAGGATAAAAATTTGGTGCGATGTCTTATCGAAGGCCTTACTGAAGTCAGTAGCGATTACATCAATTTCGCTGCCATCTTCAAATACACGTAGTGCCTGAGAAACAAATTCTATTGAGTTGGTGGTTGTCGATCTGCCTTTGAAAAATCCGTGTTGATTTACAGAAACTATAGATTTCGAGTGAAAAAACATTGCGTCGTACAGAGTTCGGGTATACATGATAGTTTCGCGATGGGTCGATAGTTGGGTATTTCGTTTCTAGGGCCTTTTTTGTGAATGGGGATGATATATGAGTTTTTCCAGAGTAGAGGAAAAGATCCTTGGGATATCGACATATGAAAGAGAGAAGTTAGGGCTTGGGCTAAACGTGAAGCGCATCAGGGCTGGGGGAGTAGTCATCCTTCAGTTTGATAATCATCTCTGTCACAAGTTGAGCCGTGATATTAACCGCCGATGTAGATATAGAATTGGATCACCCTTTACAAGTCGTTTTGAAATGCGTTTTTTCAACAAGAAAGGACTTCTTTATAAAAAAAAAAAAATACAAATACTTGGCCCAGCAGACGTATATGGTCCAGGGCCTAGCTTTTCGCGACCATTGGTGTTGTGCGTGTTAAATTTGATCACACAAATGGAAGGGACCTACAGTCTAGAGCCAGATCCGAATCCGAGATTGAGAAGCTTTTTATGACAGTTAGTACCCTCTAACGTTTGTCAGACATTCGCGAGAGGTGGGAGCGTGAAAAACTTGTTGGTGTTTCTGGGATTCGAATGTTAAACCTTCCGCTCAGCGATCCAACGCACTAACCACTTGATTGGAAAATGCCAACTTTTTAACATGGAAATGTGTTAGTAATCGTCTACCATTTTTTTGTTGAACACTCTGTGCTTTAAGGGATAACCCCCATATTAGTTTCCTATTTCTGACACTTCTTTTAATCTTATTTTTCTTCTCTGTTTCAGGTTATCAAAATAAATCATGGAAGCCGGCACCGCACATATTTATAATTACCCTTAGTATGATTGCGTTCATATTACAGAGAAGTAAAATTTTTAGCTAGTAAATCTTATTTTTTTTTTCAATTAAATATTTGTCCTATTTGTATATTTTGTTTGTACATAAAAAAGTGATATGTAGATCAATGAATTTATCAGAGTCAATGTTAAAATAAATAATTTAAAATAAAATAACACTTTTAAATAAGGTACTAAATAAGTGAAGCACGAAATAAAAATTAATTTGAGAAACTAACAAAATACGTTATTTATCTTTGTAGTATTTTGCTAATAATATAAATAGGTATGTATGTAAGTATCTACCTAAATCAATAAATTTTTACAGCTCGTTACCAGTGATGATGTCAATGAACAAAAGAATAAGTACGAAACGTGTGGTACATGTAGGTTTATTTATGGCAAAAATATCATTCTAGTGTGAGGACTATTTAGGACCACCTAAGCATGTTAATAATCTCCACCTTAGCACACCTCTTGAACATTTCGCCTGAATCGTTCTATTTTTATTTATTTTTTTAAAAATCAATTGGAATGTAGTCTGAACATGAAACAGTTCATAAGCATCCTGTTCTGATGTCGTCTCAATTGATAAATTAAAACCAAGCAGTAAAGCAGTAAAGAAGGTGATGAATAGTTTCCTCCTAGGACTAGCCTTGTAGCATGCTTGCCTATTAGACACTGTCCAGTGATGACACCTATCTTGGTGCCGATATGCAATCTCTTGAGAGAAATCAAGTTCTTAGAGCGTTTTAGATCCAGCTTCAGCCAAATCTGTTTTGTCGCTAGACATGTTGATCCACTTGTCCACCTAAGATTTGTGCTCTCGACAGCATCCAGCTTAAGTTTAAGTTTGCGAGGAGCGAAAGGTATACCTAAGGTGCCTTTGTCCGGCGCAATGGGTATAGTTGTTCCTATTCTGGTGAGTTCATCGGCCTTACAATTCCTTGGAATGTCTCTATGCCCCGTCACCCAACACAGGTGAATATTGAACTGCTCAGCCATCTCCACAAGAGACGAATGGCAGTCTGGGGCTACTAAAGAATATATAGAGGTCGATTCCAGGGATTTGATTGCTGCCTGGCTGTCTGAAAAGATGCGGATATCTCTAGCAGATATCACGTTTTTTTTGAGCCAAGATAGGGCTTCTTTGATCACCCTTATTTCCGCCTGGAACATGCTGATTTGGAAGACGGAAGGAGAGCTTAAGGTTAAGCATATCAGAGGAAACACCTACACCAACTCCGTCTTTGGTCTTTCACCCATCGGTGTAGAAATGAATTGATTCATCTTCTGAAAATGCATCGTCCACCCAGTGTGACCTGGAAGGTATGGATGAATAAAAATGTTTTATTTTCACCATAAAGGTTCCTAGAGCCAAATTTCTCGCAAGCATACAAACATATTGTGAGCTAAATTTTTCATATAAATGAGGGATTGAACTCCGTATCGAGGACTGAGCTCAGTAGTGTATCAAATAGGTTCTATATCCTCAAACACCCTAAAGGCACTTTCGGGATATGAAATCATGAACAAACTCCACATCGCTAAGGAGTTTTGGATAAATAAGTGTATCCGACGAGAATGTACCTTAAAACAAGATTAACCCTGGTGTGGTTTCGAAAATTGTGCATAAGAATGTGGGATATTTATTTCTTTTTGACTTAAGTTGTCTGGTACATAAAATAGTTCCGACACTTCCATTATTTGAAAATATTCATTCTACAGAAATAATGGTTCACGAGCTCCTCACAACTTAAAGGGTTTTTGACGCATAGGTATGTTCAAATGCTTCGCTTCGATCTTTGGCCAAATATTCCATAAACGGTTCAAAATTTAGCTTATATCTGATTCTCGCTGCGAAGAAGTATTCGTAAAACGACATTCGTTTTATCCATAAGTATCGAAGGTATGGTAGGATGTTTTGAAAAACTAATTCCACTATCAAAAACACTGGTAAAATCGGCAATCACTTATGTTGAGAATTTGAATACATTAAAATCCAACCGTTTTAAAAATTTGGTCCTAAAAAATACTAGATAAAGTAGGACATTTTAAAAAATTGATTCAATTTTAAATTTTTGTTTCAAAATTCGTCGTCATCTTATCAGGATTTTCAAAACCAAACTTTCGGTACCATTTTATGGATATTTACACTTAAACACGATTTTAACTATTCATTGACTTAGCAGAGAAGGGTAAGTGTCAACAGATTGATCATAGGGCAGGTCTGGCACAACCTTACTAAGTAAGTAAAACCTCAAGGCAAGTTATTTTATGAAAATTACACTCAAGCCACAGGTTCATTCTGCTCACTTTGGTTGCATATAAAAGCAGCATAATTTGTGAATATAGGCATGTGTTACGTACGAGTGTCAACCGTCAGACAGACGTGCGCTATGTACTAAATGCCGAGTTAAGGGCAGCACATACAATTCTAGACAATTAGTGCAGCTATGAGCGAACACCGCAGCTAAAGAGAGAGTGAACATTTGTCAAATCGAAAAAGTTTTACTGAATCCTCAAACCATTACGTACGCGGCGAAAGCCTGGTGGCTGAAATGTATTGATCGAACAGCGGCAACGAAGTTTGAGAAAAATTGTCTCTTTTGGTATGCACACCTGCGGACGTCAACACTAGAAACTGTCATCGTGCTTTTAACCCTATCAATATTCATAAGGACTACGGCGACTATATGTGTTATAAGACCGCAAACAGAATACGCGTGTAAAGCAAGCAACGTCTTAAGACACCTGGAAATATGTACTTGACTCAATTCTAAGAAAGCACATATTTTGTATTCTCTCATACATTATGGTCAGGAAATATCCTTTTGAAGGTTGCTTATGGTAAAAATATTTAACCGTTTAAACTCTTGTAATGGAGAACAATTACTGGACTCTAAAAATCTGGTCTGGTTTACTGACGATGCCATAGTAGCAGCTGGCATCTTTGAGCCCAACACCATAGTCTCTGTACCAATAGGAACATTCCCCGGTATGTTTCAGCCTTAAGTTCATGCTATTAAAATAAGCGCTAATTGAAATCTTCAAAATTTTATCAAGGCAGCGCTAAAAACACTAAGGTCCAAGTCAGTAGACTCTATGTCAATCAAGTGTTACTACGATACCTTACAATTACTTCCTAAGCACGAAAATGTAAAAGTTTACTCTGCTCCTCGTCACCAGGAAATTGTAGACCACAGGGTTAGGTTAGGTTATTGGGTGCTTTGTGACCAGCTGATCACTTAGACCAACAGTTTGTAAGCACTGTAAGGATAGACATATAAATCCCAGGATGTCCATTAGTCATCTGAGAATAAATAACTACCAAGAGTCCTCATTCTTCTTACGCAGCAGGTGGTGAACAAATTCGTTTTCTTCCTCTTTCCTACAGCTTCTGCAATACATAGTTGCTGTCCCTTATTCTTATAAGAAAATACATACCCTAAACAAGGAAGCTATTACTCCCGATTATAGTTGCCTGAGAGATCTCCTTATCAAATTAAATCTGTTCTCGGAGAAGAAGTATTGGTCATGTCTGGAAGAGGATGAAACATCCAAACACATTCTCTTTGAATGTTCCGCACTATACTGATTAAGAATACCCAGGAAGGGAGTACTGGCGCGGGAATGCGATAATAAAACAAAACAAAATCGCAATTTATACGGATGGATCAAAGACAGCCGCAGGAACGGGCTCTGGAATATACTCTGAGAATCCGTTCCTAAATGTGTCTCTGAGACTGCCAAATACATGCAGTGTCTTCCAATCAGAAGTTCTAGCTGTACTCAGGGCTGTGGAACTACTAGAGATGAAATCAATATCGAATAAGGATATTGCCATTTATATCTACAGTCAGGCTGCGCTCAAAGCGCTAGAATCGAACATTGAGAAAGTCAGGAACTACCGCACAGTGCTAAAGGTACTATGCACGCAGAATCACGTAAAGCTATGCTGGGTGCCAGGACACTGCGGTATAGAAGGTAATGAACTTGCTGATGAACTGCCAGTAGGCGAAGCCGTGGATATCAAACCACCTTCGTGCGAAGTAAGGGCTACCATTAAAGGCAAAGTATACAAAACAGCCAACCAAAGAGGGTCAAATAAGGCAGGCCACAGGGTATCCAAAGCTTTGCGGCCAGAATTCGACCGGAAAGAACTATGGAAAATCTAAATCTAAACTGAATTCAGTTAAGAACAGCAGTATAAATCGGGAAAGCACGCCAATAGACTGGGCCTTACAGACACAGATGTGTGTAGGTACCGTAACGACATATGCGTCGAGGACGATATCACACATATACTGTGTGAGTGCCAGGGAATAGCTTAGGAAATACATAGGTAACTACGTGTTCAGCAACCTAGAAGAGTTAGGTTCTATCAACCAAAACAGGTTACTCAGATTCCGTAGGAAAATTAAGTATTTCAGAGAAAGTGTTTATGTTTCCAATTGCTTTCCCCAGGGATCGCGATGGGCCCATTCTGGTGCCTAGTGTTGTATGAGGTCTTCCTCATAGCCCTATCTAGCCTAACCTAACCTTACCTACTGATTAAGAAGACGTGTTTTGCTTGTCGTGTTAAAAAACTCTTTAGGTCGTACTGGCAGCTAAATTTGATTTAAATAAAAGTGAATGAACAATATTGATACACAGTATCAATATATCGATAACAAGTCAAGATAAAAGAAGAACATAGATAGAACATAGAATATATAGGATACAGCCTGGATAATGGCAACACATTATCTACAGTAGGTATTCAAAATACTAAATGTCTCTGAAAATCTATACACATATACATATAAAACAGAGTGAAATCCATAAGACCGCCCATAACTCGAGAACGGATTGTCCAATTGTGCTGTGTCTTTTTTTGATCGATTTTGCATACATTGTGTGTGAGGAATTTTCTTTTTTTTTCCCCTTTTGATCAGAATACTACCTACTATAATGCAATGAAAATAATTGCCAGACCTCCAAATTTGGAAAATTTTTAATCGGAAAAACCCTTTTCCCACACATTCACAGGCAACAACCTTGCCCATACATTCGTATGCAATTCGACAGGTGTGCGTGCTTTTTGCTTCGTCATTTCACCATGGACTAACTACATATGTACATATACTAGACGGCAAACTTTCGATGCATTTGACAGATTCGCTCCACCAAGCTAAAATTGGTCCATTTCCACCTAGAAGCTTCAATGTATTCTGACGTTCCAGCAAAATCAAATGGGAGCCTCACTCACACACTCTTCCAAGTACGTGGAAGATAGGCGCAGCCATTTTGTTTAGATCATCAGTGTACATTTTGTTGTTGTTAAGGGAATGACAGGCTGCCCAAAATGTGTTGTTGAAAAGGAAAGAAAGAAACAACACGCTACACTTTTAGGCAGTTTGTGGAAAATTTAGGCTCCGCCTATTTTTGACAATACCTGCGCAGGGGAAATGCATTTCACATTGATCTGTTGTTGCTACATTCAACGTTTCTAATGTTTTCAGTGCATTTGAGAATCAGATAATATTGCTTCGAGAATGATAATTCGAATTCTTAGACATTGTAGTCTCAGTGTTCGGGAGACATTATGCCGCCGATCGGAAGATCAAACATTGGCTGACGCAGTCGCAATGCACGAAGATTGGCGATTCGCCGTGCAAATCAAACCCCTAAGCAACGCGTCGAGCACATGCATCGCGAAGTCGTGCAGGACGAACGAGAACCACACGCAGCTGCTGAACGACTGACACAGTAGCTCAATCGCGACCTGCTTCGTCGAGTTGAATCAAACGCCAATCATCGAGTGAGAAAAGGTGCCGTGAATGTCCAATTACATCGCGCCGATTTCCAATATGACGGCACGATTCACTACAGCGAACTGCCGTGTGTTACGATTGGGTCCATGGGCGTGATTCTCCAGTATTGCAATGCGCTAAAGTTTCATTCGGATTGTGTTGTGCAGATGGCAAAGTCAAATTACCACCGTTGACGCAACCACCGGAACCATTGCGCCCTTTGCTTTACGGCGACGTACCAGAATCAAGACATTTCTTGACGAATGCCCATAAACACAACGATTCCTTTCAAATGACGTCATTCGGTGCGAATATTGTTGAAGATCGTGGATTTAATCCTTGCAGTCGCCATGACAATCAATAAATCACAAGGCCAACCCTTGGAAGTGTGTAGGATTAATCTCGAATTCTCATGCTTCTCGCAAGCCAATTACATATATGTGGCATGTTCGCGTGTTGGAGAGCCTTCATCTTTGTTTATTTACGCGTAGGAAAAAGCATTGAATTGACCTGACGTGTGATTCCCTGAACCTCTTTACGCTCCGTATAAATAAAGGCTTTTGAATTAAATCGAATTCGAAAAGTGTTTCATTCAATCAATGATTGAAATTCGAGTGGCAGCAGTTGTTATCGATCGTAAATGTTCGATCAAAAACTTAATCTCGGGTGGAATCGTGAATGCTCGAAATTATTTCAATCAATTTTGGCCGGGACGAAGTTCGCCGGGTCCGCTAGTCTACTATAAATTTAAAGGACTTTATGTTCAGTGTTATAAAAAAAAGGAAGTTCGTCGAAGGCTATATTAAAAAAGTGCATCTGTAAATGGAAATCCTTTGAGAAAAAGTGGTCTTACGACACTGTAGGTATATGATGTCACACATTCATAGCTACCATTCCGCGTTAACAGAAAACAATTTCAACGTGAGTAAATAATTTCACAGGTATAATACTCGTATTTTTATTTTTGTTAAAAACGAAAATTGAAACTTATGAAAACGTACACAAAAGCTGGTATTTGCTGTATCAGGATATTTAACAACTAAAAATAAAAAAAATGCACAATATTCGACCATTAACTCCAGAAAGCTTTATTTGCCCACAACAGTATATCCCGTCCATTTGTTATGAAATTCGCCTCTGCACTATTGTTTGTTCGAAATGTTCAATGTTTGTAAACAAAACAATCGCAGAATTCTGCTGAAACTGTGTTTTGCTGAAAACTAAATTATTGTCATGAGAGGAATCAAATGTCAGCTTGGAAAACGTATGAAATGGGCTAAATCACTGGGTTTAGTTGAAACTTTACTAGCGGATGTGATTTAAAAATGTTAAAACAGCATTAAAAAACAACTGTTTCTTAAGATAGCAGTGGGTTGTTAGAATATGTTCAGTTAAAATGTTAACTGAATTTGATAAACAGGAATCTTATCCAAACTTTTGGACATTACATGTTCTTGAATATTTTAATTTAAGAAGACTAAGACCTGTGCAGGAAGCAGTAAGTACTGAAACTGAAAGAAGTTGTTCTCAACTTCCTGTACTCAAATAAAGTCTATGTCGACATAGACATACGGCTTCAGGACTACCACCTAAATTCTTACACGTCCAGCACAAAAAAAATACAGTCGACTCCCTCTAAGTCGAATTTTCACGGGAGATCAAAAGTAGTTCGAGTTAAAGGGAGGGATTAATACAATAAACGCTCGATATAGTGAACTTCAAATTATTTTACTTCGTGCTGTGTGTCAGCACCATCTGTAACCATCTGACACAAAAAAGATGCAGATTTTTGTAAAGACCCTTACAGGCAAAACCATCACCCTCGAGGTGGAGCCCTCAGATACCATCGAAAATGTTAAAGCCAAGATCCAAGACAAAGAGGCAATTCCTCCAGATCAACATGGGTTGATATTTGCAGCTGAAAGATGGGCGCACTTTGTCCGACTACAACATTCAGAAGGAATCAACTTTGCACTTGGTGCTTCGCCTTCGAGGTGGTGCGAAGAAACGCAAGAAGAAGAATTATTCGACCCCAAAAGAAGATCAAGCACTAGAGGAAGAAGGTCAAACTAGCCGTGCCGAAACACTATAAGGTTGATGAAAATGTCTGCGACGTGAATGCCCCGGCGAGAACTGTGGTGCTGGAGTCTTTATGGCTGCCCACGAGGACCGTCACTACTGCGGAAAGTGTAACCTGACTTTCGTCTTCAGCAAACCAGAGGAGAAACAGACGCAGTGGGAAAAATCGAGAGAGAGAGAAAATGAGTTGAAATCAATATAAATTGGTTAAGATTGTAAATAGTGAACATTCGATATAGTGAACGCACAATATTTTTATACAGGCTATTCTAGTGAACAAAAAAAATTTCGATATAGGGTGAACTCATGTTTTTATTTTCTCAGAATGTTTCAGCAAACGAAAAAAAGGTGAAACTAATTTATTTATTTATTTTATTTATTTCATCAAACAGAGTTACATTGAAGTTGCACTCAAGAGATTACTTAATATAAAGAAAGATACTATACAGTTCCACCAAGATTATTTAGAGCTAGAGTTAATATATGTTTAAATTTATTTCTATTAATATCGAATTCAATTAAATTGCATACAGTGTTTGCTTCTCTTAAACATCTAGATAAAGGCTCATTAAAAGCATAATTAAATCTATGAAAAGGGACATGAAATAAAAAATTATTTCTTAGAACTCGTGTAGGAACATAGAACTGAACTAGGGACAAGAGATAGGGGCAATCGATATGATAATTAATCAAATCACGAATAAACATAATTGAGAAATATTTTCTTCGAAAATAAAGAGGCGTCATTCCAAACAACTTCAATCTAGTTTCATACGAAGGCATAGTTATATTCCAACGGAGCTTCCGCATAACAACTCTCGTAAATCGTTTTTGGATCTTCTCAATTCTAACAGAGTGAATCTCATAAAAGGGATTCCAGACAATACAGCAGTACTCTAGAGTGGATCTTACAAACGCAAAAAAGAGGCATTTTAGCCTAACAAAGCCTAACATTGAATTACCTTTTGCAATTAAGTAGTCTATGTGAATCAAAAAGTTAAGTTTATGGTCAAAAATTACACCGAGGTCTTTTTAAGAAGATATGGCTGCAAGTGGAATATTGCTTATCCTGTAACTGTATTGAATAGAAGAGGGGTTGCGATAGTAACTCAGACTTTGGGATTTCGAGACATTTAAATATAAAAAGTTACTACTGCACCAGATTGATAATCTTTCAAGATCCTCCTGTAGCTGAAAGCAATCTTGCTCAGACTTAAAACAGCGAAATATTTTTAAGTCATCGGCGTACATTAGACAATGTGAATTTAAAATGATTTCAGGAATGTCGTTGATGAATAAAAGAAAGAGCAATGGTCCAAGATGACTACCCTGTGGAATATGCATGCACTGATCGGGAAAATATGTCATTGATGCCAACATACTGGATACGAACAGTTTGGGAATGGTTGAGATTTTACAGATAGGACGATAATTAGATATTTCTTGCCTAGATCCAGATTTATGAATAGGCAATATAAAAGATCTCTTCCATATGCTGAGAAAATCACCATGTTCCAAAGAACGATTGAAAATCAAATAGAGTGGAAAAGCAAATGCATGAGACACATTTGTAAGATAATAGGGGGGATGCCGTCAACCCCAGGACGGTTATCAGATTTCAAATTTGATAGTGCCATTTCTATTTCAGATATTGACAAAGTCAAACTACCAATGTTAATACAATTGGATGAGATCATTGGATTAACAGGATTTGAAACAGCAAACGGTCTGTTGGTGTACACAGATTGAAAATGTTTTGCAAACAGATTACATATAGTTGAGAGATCAGTTGATGTAACACCTTCATGGTGCATGCAGTTAGGTATGCCATTAGATTGTTTTTTAGTATTGATGAAGGTCCAGAAACTCTTACTATTGACTTTGTTGGACTCAACGGAAGAAATATATCTTTTGTATAGAAATTTATATAAAACTTCAAACTGTTTTTGGAGCAGCCGATATTGTTTATAAAGATCCGCGTCATAATTTGTTTTGCGAAGTTGCTTGTATATTTTGTTTTTCCTATTGTTTAAATTTATAAGTCTTTTGTTATACCAAATTGGTTTAAAGCTAGTAACTGATTTTACCTTAGGAGTATACATATCAATTACCACCTTTACAATCTCAGTAAATGAATTAAAAGAGTCAAGTAAATTTTCATTATTTAACATTAATGGCCAATCAACATTATTAAGATATGACGCAATATTTTCAAAATTAGCTTTAGAAAAATTATATTTAAAATTGGAACCGGAAACTGCCGGCCTGAAATACTGATAAAATTCGAAATGCAAACTAAAAGAAACATGAAAGATCGAATTAGGAAAAAGAGGAAACATGGAGTTGCTGATATTAACGCTCAATTCAGGATCAACGAAGGCAAGATCAAGTACATTATTAAAATCATTATTAAAATGGTCAAGTTGAATAAGATCGAATTGAGCAAGAGTATCAACAACTTCATATTCATAGTCTAGGTTTACATTATAAGGCACTAGCCGAGATTCATCTGAATCATAAATCCATTTAATATTAGGTAAGTTAAAATCTCCAATTAAAATAATGTGCTAATTATCAGTTAAAGTATTAAGGATAGAAGAAACATTATCAATATTTGCTTTATATAGTTGATAAGAACTTCTTGGTGGAATATAACTAACAACTAAATAAACTTCAAATGCACCATTGAATTTTACATTAAGTATTAATTGATCAATATCTAATGCAGCAGCTGATGGAGGTATACAGGCTTGAGTACATGGCAATGAAGAACGTACGGCAACCAACACTCCACCGCCCCCGAAGTTGACTCACAACAAATTGTATTGCAATTTCGATGTAGCCATTGTATGTAAAAACATTCAACATTTTGATGAAATTTACTTCAAGGAGTCCGCGCTCTATACAACGAACTATCTCGATGCAGTGAACAGGCCCGGTTTTCATTAGTTCACTATATTGAGCGTCTACTGTACATATTTTTTTTTGAAGGGAATGCAGAAAAGGGTCGAAAAATACGAGAGGGAAATTCGAGTTAGAAGAGGTTCGACTTGTATGTTTGTTTGTTTGTTTTACATTCAACTACGGCCCATGCAAACTAACCCAATGGATTAAGTTCTGTTGAGTCAGATTGTTACCCATTTCTGTACCGTTGCGGTTCAATGGTCTTCCTTCACTCACCATATCCATCCCGAGCGTCAAATGGGGCTGGTGCTGGTATTTTTGGTCCTAACTACAAACTCTCCACTTCACTTGGACAATATACTACTATCTATCAAGCAGAGGTCTATGCAATCGAGCTATGTGCCAGAGAATGCATTAATAACCTCCGTAGATCATAAATAAATATAATGTCAGACCGCCAAGCAGCTCTCAAAGCTCCTATCCTATCCTATCCTTCAATTTTGAGTCTAAATTGGTTTGGAGCACAAATCCGCTGATGAACTTGCCAGACTAGGTGCTCAATCTCCGTTTACGGGACCTGAACCCTTTTGTGGTTTACCAACTAACCAGATAAAGATAGAGCTCAATCTATGGGAATGACTAGAAGTTCTCTCATTCTAAGGCTAAGATCATAACTGACTTCCTTACTGGACATTGCCCTTTCAATTATCATCTCAAGAAAATGGGTTTTGTCCAATCGGACATGTGCCGTCTCTGTCTTGAAGACACCGAAACAGCCCAACATATACTGTATGAGGGCCCGGCCATAGCTCGTCTTAGGTTTAAACACTCTAACAAAGGCTTCACATCACCATCTGATGTCACATCCTCTTCAGCTCAAATTATCTAAAGTTTCATTAATGAACTAGATTTCAGCTAGAAGACAACTAGAATACAACACAGCAACTCTCAGGTGATAGCACAAAAGATCTTCTCCGATCGCCGTGCTTATTAGGATTAACTTGTGCCTTATTTGTCCCCACGTCTTAAAAAAAAAAAATCTATCCCGATCGTAACACTCGAAGACCGTTGGTTAAAATGGCTTAACAACGCTCAACACGCCTACACCAAAGGAAAAAGTGTAGAACACTTACAAACCTCAATATCCACAACAGTCTGACCAATTGGATTATGAAATTTCTTGGGAAACGCACATTATAGCGGAGCATGAGGGTATGAAGTTGGAATCATACGCCTCTGGAGGGACCCCCCAAGGCACAGACTATGGTTAGGGAATACAATTTTGGGCAACTTTTTGAGGTAGAAATACCAGACCGCGCCAAATGGGCCAATTGAGCTCTTGAACGAGACGCAAAAAGGTTTGACCTGATACACTGACGGATCGAAAATGGATTCTGGAGTTGGAGCTGGCGTCTTTGGGCCCAACACCAAACTGTCGATACCCTTGGGAAAGTGTCCCACGGTTTTCCAGGCAGAAGTCCATGCCATTGAGATATGCGCCGACATCTATAGTTGTGTCCCGCCTGTCCGTCAGTTTAATCGTACTTCACGAGCGTACTTCTTCCGCGCATCCTTGTCTTTTCTGAGGCCCTAAAAGAATGTACATAACAGAAATGTCCTATTTATAAAAAACAGGCAATGCGAACAGACTCTGCGTACGTTCTTAATATCATCACATACACAAGAAGTCACACACCTACATACATCTCTAAACCGCTCAAAGCTGTCTATACAAGTATTATAGTCTGCTGTACAAATTTTCATTTAATAAACTTACAAACTTTAAACTTTTCTGCCGTGTATTCCCTTTGTCCCCAGTCGTAGACCAAAATTTAAAAAAAAGGATAATAACGAAAAAAAAAAAACGTAACCGAAAAAATTGTATATTCAACGTTAACCAAAAGAAAACCTCAAAATACCAGGGGAATGAAAGACAGAAAGAATATTTAACCGCCAGACGAACAGATTCAGGATGAAAAAAGAAGGAAATACCGAGCATGAAAACCATTCATGGTCGTTAGGTTAATTAATGAAAAGTAAATAATGTTTTCCTTTTTATGATAAATTTTTAAATAATACAAAACCGTGCTTAAAAACAGCGAAATTCTTTTGACTTCGCATTCAGATGGACAGAGATGCTTCAACATTTGAATACGGAGGGATGGGTAGACTATGGGTATTGGGAAGCACGCACACATACTGCGACGGCTAATTAATTAGTCGTCCTAACAGAACTGACAGACTTATGCAAAATGAGCGGAAATCGCCGCATACAGTTGAAAATGTATACTACTCTGCGGCCTTTAGCTGGCTGGAAAGACCTCTGTAAAGGTTCGTGTGGTGAGAAAATCGATGAGAAGTTTTGGTCGAAATGAAACACTTACAGCGGCTGGTCTAAGGTAACTGATAAGGACTATTACTAATATTGACATGCATATAAGCATCGAAAGAACATCAACTCATTATCGTCTCTCAAAGTGGGCATTAAATGAGTTGGAACATTACGTTGAGGTATGTTTATCTCTGGAGCTATGCCAACAACAAAAATCTAGGATTCGGAGTTCGAAGTCGTAGAGAAATCAGTACATCCTCTAAGAATTACATTGTCAGTCCCTACTTCTTTGACAATGAACCTGGCAACAAGGTTATGGTGAACAGAATGCACTACAGAGATATGAAACAATTGTTCTGTGGCCGCAACAGGACTCTTTGGACCTAAACGACTTTTCCAACACGATGGCCCAAGTTCGACAACCCTGTCATCAGCCCTTTTCCAAACATGCCTTGACCACCACGCAGCTGTGATTTTACACCTTTGGACTTTTGATTCATGGTATGAGCCGCAGCAGACCGTATGTGGCTGTGCGGATTCGCACAAGTGGAAAGGACCCACAGTTTAGAGCCATATCGGAAAGGTTTTTTATAAATCGTGAGGGGGACCGTGAATAAACTTTTTGGTGCTTTCTGGAATTTAAATCTTGAACCTTCCGCTCGGTAGCCTAACACACTAACCACTTAGCCACGAAATTCATAAATTTTTTCCAATGCGCTATAAAGAACTGACGCACTGACAAGCCAGCAGCCCCGACAGTCACTTCAACTAGGGCATACCTTGCAATTTCCAAAAGAGATCAACAGATGCCTCAGACTTTTATTCGGCACAGTGATCCCTATTCCCAATCCCAACTGATATCACAGTGCGTCTAGATTGGCGTAAGTGCATCTGCTCCTCGTCAAATTTGTTAGCAAAAGATTGGAAATAGTGAGGTTCCTAGAGCTAGTGAGAAAGGCGAGTCTAGGTGATCCAAGTTAAAAACAGCTCGCTCAAATTCATAGAGTGCTGAAATCGTAATGTACTATCTGTCAGGGACATTATCATTTTCACTGACAGCCAAGCGGCAATCAAGTCCCTGGAATCGTGGTCCTTTACCTCAAAGGGCGCTTTCAACTGCCGTCTATCTCTTATTGAGAAGACAGAGCAGTTCAACATTCACCTATGCTGGATGCCAAGCCACAGAGGCATTCCAGGCAACTGCAGGGCAGATAGGGTACTACTCTAAGGACTCTGCCTGATAGGCAAACCCTAGGTATGCCCCTAGCTACATGTAAGAATCTACTTAAGCTAAACGCTATTAGCATGACAAACCTCAGATGGGAAACGGCCCAACGTCACATTTCGAGACAGATCAGGCTTAGGGTAGATCATAAACGTAGTGCCGAGTTGGTCAAACTAAAGCGATCACAGATCAGCTGCATTGTCGGTGTTCTCACTGGACACTGTCTTATAGGTCAACATGCCAGAAGACTTGGCCTCTTTTCTAACGACTTCTGCAGGAGCTGTAGAGACGAGGAAGAGGGGGAAACCATCCTTCATCTGCTATGTAACTACCCAGCCTTGTCGCATAAAAGAAATCTCCATTTAGGGTCCCCCTTCCTTTCCGTCGCTTTATCAAAAGTTCCGGTTGGTTTTGTTAGTCCCTGAGTGGCCAAATGGTTTCTGATCCATGGTATCACAAAGGATATTTACTCGCCTAAGTGTGTCTGCACGTTCGTGCGGACAGCCAACCTAACCTTACCTAACCTAGATGTGATTAAATCAGATACCCAAACACTAAGGCGAGACTCAAACAAAGAGTCAAGACCTCCCATATTTCTTAAGAAAATTACTCCATCGGAGATGCTTTAATCAGTAAGTTACAAGACAGGACCCAATAGATCGCTGTCCTTGTGGCTTTAAATTGACAAATTTCAATCGGATGCACCAGTTTTTAAGTGATGAACATCCTTCAATTAGTTCCTTAATTATTTTCTAACTTTGCACCCAAACCAGTCAGGACTTGTATGATTATAATCCTCTTTCCAAAATCCTATGCCAGTGCAATTTCCCATTCTGAATGTACATACATATGTACGTACTGTACTTCGTAGCATGTGCACTACACAAAGGAGGACTTTCACGTGGCACGCTTTTTTTATAAGCTTAAGTAAAAGCGTGTACGTACGCACTACATTGGCATCCACCAAAGTTAAGAGAATGGCCTCGTATGACTGTGTGGCACAAAGTGTACTTCTCCGAGCACTCTTGGTTGGAAGAATGGCAGCCTTGGTAAATATTTTTCCCGTCTAATTTCGTGTTAATTTATGAAGTGCCATTGTTTACCGGTACGCGCGCGACCCATATTTCATCGCGTCCTGGCAATGCAGGTGCTATTATTTTATTTAAGAGTGGTTTACCCCATTGTGTGATGGTGGTTGTGTGGAAGCATTCACATACTGCCTTGGAACATTAGTTTGTGGCGCACTTTCACAGTGCACTCTTCATACAAAGGTTCTTGGTGAGAGTTTTTATATACGCACATATTGTGCTGTTATGTAGGATATGATGCGATGAGAGTTTTCCTTTCATTTTTTTCCTTCAACGACATTACGTATACAACGATTAGTTTCCGGTAACGAAAGAAATAAAAGAAAAAGGATGCTAGAAACTAGATAAACTTATTACACAAATTACTTTGCCACACTAATATCCAGATTAATACAATCGGAGTGCTAATGCTGGACGTAATCCATCTCTTTTTCGAGTTCATTAAATATGTCCTGCGGTCATATGGCATACAACACAGAAAACCACTTTCCACGTAATATTCCCTTGGAGTATATTTCCCTGCAAAGCAAACTTTCCTCATTAACTTGATAAATTAGTGATATTTTATTTATATTAAGGTATCTCTGGGGATAATGTCCTTAAGCGATATCATGCAACAAGTACATATGTTCGGTGGGGGGAATGATAAGGATGAATGCTTGTACTGCTCCATGCTCTTGCATTATGGGCGTATTCTGGTCCAAGTTACTTGGGTTTTACTTCTAAATAGAAACCAGGATGTCATTAGTGTCCTTGTGACAGAACTCTTGGACAGGTTTGTGCTTGAGATATTACATGTTGTGGAGTTCTATTGTTGATTATATTAATGTACTACGAGATATTATCGTTGGATTTATTGAATTTTATTGGCAGTGAAATTGTTTGCGGTCTTTCATTAATTGATTTATTTGCCTTTGGGTATGTTAAGGGGTTTTCGGTATAATTACCGTATTAATCGTTGGAGGAAATAGACACTAGTTTAGCACACGTTTTGAGAGGGAATGTTTCCGGTAGAAACTTTGCGAAACTACTTCGGTTTGCGGAGTATAGAATCGGTGGGTATTGTGTAATAAACGGTCGATGAATGGAAGGATATCTGCGAATATAACATGGCGGCAAAACTACTAAAACTACTACTGGCAGACGAATCAGACAAACATCAATTCAAGTAACTTCTACAGTCATGCTTTTCATCTAGTGGCCTACGAGAACCTCAAACGTGATCGAAGTGGCCAATGTATGAAAAATGCGACGAGGATGATGGAGGACAGTAGAAAAACACACGATCGAATTATTTAGGATGGATGCATTCAAATTATTGCTTTAAGAACTACACAGCTAACCCTTTGAAAAGATTCTGGTCCCATACAAACTTGTTGTATGCTTGTACAAGCATATCCTGCGTAGTCGGTTACACGTTTAGGGTAACATCTAGTGGGCCAGGTAAATAGAGTAGAAAAGGATAGCAGCTTGGTAATCTGGCATAGTTCCTGTGGAGGTGCATAAATCTCTTTTGAAAGCTCACCAATCGAATCCGAGCATTTGGTTCCAGCCAAAAATATTCCAGCTCCAATACACTCGGTTCTTCTTGATGCATCCGTTTTCCATTTTATGGTATTCGCTTTTGTTGCGTTGATTGCTGTAGATACATTGGTCAAGTCCTTCTCGCTATTCAGTTTTTTTTTATTAGTTGTGTGGTCAAGTCATAACCAAGTGTGTTATATGAGTACTTTGTTGCAAACCAAAAATCTTTCGGTCGCCCATTAAGGCAAGACGTCAATGCCGACTTCATTGGTTGGTTGATGTACTTACTTACTTAGGTGGCGCTACAGTTCGGGGTGAACCTGGGCCTCAAACAATCTTCGCCGATCGCTTATCCCGAAATCTCTCCACAACTCCTATGCCGCCAGCATCAAGTGCCGAAGACCAGTGGCAACGTTGCCAACATGCCATCAGAGACGCCGCAATTGATGTGCTGGGTTTCAGTCGACCACCACCAAGAAACCCCTGGTTTGACGACGATTGCCGGCAAGTACATGCAGCTAAACAGGACGCGGGCAAAGCGGCGCTGCAAAGAAGGACGAGGGCTGCTCGTGAGCTCTACGAAAATAAAAGACGGGAAGAACATCGGCATCTCTATTGAGAGATTATACTCCAGAAATAACGTACGGAAGTTTTACCAAAAGGTAAAAAGAACGTGTCAGGCCAACCACACTCGTACGGAAACCTGTAGAGATGAGGAAGTAAACCTGGTAGTGGAACCACAGTCAGTGCTGAGAATATGGAAAACACTTTTTCTGCAGACTGTATAACGGCGATAAAGACCAACATACCGCTGTAAGGCAGAATGCGACATTCAACATAGACGATGATAGCCAAAAATTCTGTCCACCTGGCCAAAATGAAGTGATCCAAGCTTAAATCCAACAAAGCTGCTGGTCCTGATGGAAAGCAGCCGGAAATGACTTGGTAGAGAGCATACACCAACTCATTCCAAGATTTGGTCAGACGAGTGTATGCCTGATGAATGGAATCTCAGCATCGTTTGCCTGATCCAGAAGAAAGGAGACCCCCTCAACTGCGCTAAATACAGGGGCATCAGTCTCCTCAACATGGCGTACAAGATCTCATCTGCCATATTGTGTGAACGCCTGAAACCCTTCATCAACAACCTGATTGGCCCCAATCAGTGTGGTTTCAGGCCAGGAAAGTCCACAGTCGATCAAATTTTCACACTCCGGCAGATACTGGAAAAAACCCAAGAAGTCCAAATCTATACTCACCATCTTTTCATCGATTTTAAGGCCGCATATGACAGCTTTCATAGAGACGAGCTATACAGAGCCATGTCTAGTTTTGGCATCCCTGCAAAACTCGTTCGCCTGTACAGGATGACGATGGAGAACGCTCGCTTTGAAAGAATTGTGCGAAACTCACAAGCCAACACCGGAGGCACAATCTTTCAAAAGTCGGTGCAACTCCTAGCTTACGCCGACGACATCGACATAATTGGCAGAACACAGCGGGCTGTCACCGGTGCGCTAGTATCGAAATTGAAGCCGCCTAATGGGTTTTGCTGTAAATGAGGGCAAAACCAAGTATATGCTGTCAACATGAAGGGACACACAACGACGAATTGGACAGAACGTCACAGTCGACAGCTATAACTTTGAGGTAGTAAGGGACTTTGTCTACCTTGGCTCTGCTATAAATTCTGACAACAACATCTCGGCGGAAATTAATCGAAGAAGAACTCTTGCCAATCGCTGTTTCTTTGGGCTGAGAAGGCAATTGTGTAGCAAAGCCCTCTCTCCAACACCTAAGGTAACCCTTAGACCCTGATCATCTCAGTCCTGCTCTACGGCGAAGAGGCATGGACTATGTCAAGAATGGATCAGGTCGCTCTCGGGTGTTATGAGAGAAAAATACTTCGGGTATTTTTGGAATGGAGAAGAAGGTATAATCATGAGCTGTTCGAGCTTTATAGCGACATCGACCTAGTCAGAAGAGTTCAAATACAAAGACTAAGAACGCTCCGGCCCGAAGAGTCTTCAAATCCACCCCAGACGGGCAACGCAGTAGAGGAAGACCTCGCCTAAGGTGGCGCGCTCAAGGGGAAAGGGACCTCAACCAACTTGGTGTGCGAAACTGGAGGCAGCAGGCTGAAGACCGAGCTGGCTGGAGAGGCTTGTTGGTTGAAGCCCAGGTCCACCCCCGATTGTAGCGCCACCTAAAGAAGAAGAAAGAAAGTTAAGAGTCAAGGAAAAGGTCCTTATTTCCAATTACTTTTTTAACTACATACTTATCCACATACATAAGTAACTATAAATATCTTCCAAAACGATTGTAAAAATTGTACTTCATCGTTTTGACATATTGTGCCATTCTGACAACGTGTTAAAAAAAATACCACTCAGTGCGTACCTACACGCTCCCAGCTTAGCAAAACATACTTTATCTTCTGCAGACGAAACTCACTTCTAATAGGATTCGACTGGAACCTAATTTATGAAAAACAAACACTTCCAAAACTGAACTCAGCTGGAATTGGCTATGAACCTTCTAACTACCACAGCTAGCGTATGAGCAGTCTTAGCATCTAATTTTCATGTAACAATGTTGTAATCTGTTAAAAAGATCTACCTGCGGAGCACATAAAACCACAATCTCATCAACAAATTTGATGAAAACTGCTCTTAAGCACTACAACACACGGTGTACCAGGATAATCTTGTGGACGACAAAGATTGTAAACTTCAACCCCGAGGCACCTTCTAATGCAACGACGATAAACTCCTCTCGTCCCACGCTTTCAACGTCAATCTCCTGCAGCGCTGCCATAAACGTCGTCGTCCTCGTTGTCGTCCTCGTCATCCTCGTCGTCGTCATCGTCGTCGTCTTGTCACACACAAAGGAGCCTGTTCCTATTCGTCTACACTTTGTATCTGTGTGTGATATGTACATAAGTGTTTGCATAATAAATGAGAGCATATTCTTTCATATTTATTCTACGCACATTCGTTTCACAAGGAACAGAAAAAAAAGAAAATTCTAATGGACTTAAGCTTTTGAGAAATGGAAAAAAGTTCAAATAGAGAAAAGAGGGAGAAATTCAATTTTCTTTTATAGCCAATGCAGGGAATACACCATGGGAACTGAGTCGACTTCGCTGTCAACGTATCCCGTAAAGCAAAGGAATTTCATTTTTATTTTTAAATCCTCTGTCTCTTTAGCTAGTGGAACAAAGACACTCAACCATCCGCAAAAAGCGCAAACGATCCAAAAATGTCTGGCAATTTTCTGAGAATGTTAATAAGGTTTGCAGTTTACTGCAAACGCCAAAAAGGGGTACTTACACGTAGAAGAAATTTTAAACAGCAGTCTCCTGAAAATGTATGGATGGTTGCTTTCATGGCTCAGACGTATCAGTTTTGTCAAAAAAAAAAGACGGCCAAGGTCGGAATGAAAAGAAAAGTTGAAAGAAAAATATATTTTTTAACCTTCACCCACCTGCCTTAGATGGGAACACATTCCCAATGCATGGTTAGGCTTATTTGATGGGATTCAATTGGAGCCCAATGTACTGCCAGACAGTCTGTACCAATGCAAGGACTCCTTCAGTGAATCTCCGTATTTTGAAAACGTAATTATGATCAATGTCTGGAATGTAGAAACTCTTTGTATAGGCACTGCTGTAGCATGAGAAAAATGACAAAGGATTCTTAGAGAACAAGCTGCGATTCTGTTTCAGAATAATTATCGCGTCTCATTAAATCTCAAACGATGATGAAAGTACCGAGACGAAGGTGAGACTCCTAGCGAACACACAAAGTGCGTTTTATACGTGTAACACGAGACCTTTTATTATGATGAAAGACATAAGATATCAGAAGGATGTTAGAAGATTTTCTTTGTATCAAACCTAACTACAAAGGAAGTTTTCATGTTGATAACTGTTTCTAAAAAATTGCATTGTCCGCACCTGCGACGCATCGCTATGATGAAGAAATTTTTAATCTTTTATTTTCGCATTTGGAATGTAAGGCGTTTTCGATGTACATAACTTGGTTTTACGAACAGGCAACGCGACTCTGAAGGTCCACAGCGAACTTAAAAGTATGAGCTTGGCCCAATAGCAGCTTGAAAAATTCGGCGTCAAAAACATCGCGTATGCTGACGATGTGGTGCTGCTGGCAACTGGGAAGTTCCTCCCGACTCTAAGTGAGCAAATCGACGGGGCCCTTAAGACCCTTGTTAGATGTTAGACTGAAACACCAACTGTTGGAGGCACACCCTTCAAAATCTCTAACAGCGCAAGATACCTAGGACTTATACTCGATAGGAAACTCACCTGGAAAATGAACATTGAAGAAAGAAATAAAAAAGCCAATATAGCCTTCTACTCATGTAGCAGAATTCTTGGGAAGACCTGGGGACCTTCTCCAAGTCATAACATACTCTGGATGTACACAGCTATTATTAGACCCATACTGACTTATGGCAGTCTCATATGGTGGCCAGCGCTAAAAAAGTCCACCTATCTAATGGCACTCACCAAAGTTCAAATACTAGCGTGCATTGGTGCCACCAGTGTAATGAGAACAGCTCCAACTGCAGGTTTTGAGGCTATTCTCGACCTGCTTCCGCTAGACATCTTTACGAAAACATCAGCAGCCATTAGTGCCCTGAGAATCAGTCAGTCAGCGAACAGGAAGTCAAATGCAACAGGGCATTCGACCATCCTTCAAGAATTTTTTGGCTATGTACCCACAACGGAATATATCACGCCATACCTGGACTGGAAATGCCTTTTACTGCAGCCTACACTAGCAGAGAAAAATGGAAAGCGGAGAAATAGCTAATACCAGATCCATAGCAATGAGGGTGGCAATGGTGTAGTGGTAGCGTCATCGTTTGTCGAGCTGATGGTTCACAGTTCAATCCCTGATGTCAGCAAGCATTATATGATAGGAGGCACAGTCCGATCAATTGCGAAAGTTTGTGACAACACTACTGCGAAGGCATAACACTGGCAGTAGGTTTGTCATATGGCTGGAGAAATTGATCGCTCTGTTGATAATTGATATGCTCATGACATCAGGTGGATCGGGAAAAAAATACCGTGAATCAAAAGCGAAGGCAAAAAAGACATGACAGCATCAAATCTCCCCAGTTATTCTGGACACCACCCCTGGAGCTAATGTGAAACCTAATACAGCTGAGTTTCAAACCACTACACCAATCTCTTTCTCTCTCTCTCTCTATCTATCTTTCCAACGCCCGCACTATGTGAAAACATGTAAAAGGGTATTCATAACCCCTTGAGTGCGGGTAAATTAAAAAAAAAAAAAAAAAAAAAAAAAAATAGCAATATATACTGACGGATCGAAAATGGACACCGGTGTAGGTTCCGGCATCTTCTCCGAATCGCTAGGGATATCGAGATCCATTAAACTACCAGACCACAGTAGTGTTTTCCAAGCGGAGGTTCTGGCAGTGACGGCAGCGGCCCGTGAGTCTGCCGTAAGGGCAATAAAAGCAATTAACCAATTACTGCCACAGAAATTAAATCGAAGCTTGTGAGATGCTGTCGGGAAGAGCTTAAGGTTCCTGGAATACAGCACAAGGTATCTCTCTGCTGATTTCCTGGACATGAGGGTATCGCAGGCAATGAAAAAGCTGATGAAAGCGGGACGAACCATTGGTTTCCATTCGCTCTACATGTCCTAGCCATCTTAGGCGACTGATCCCACTTTATTGACTAGGTCGATGTCGCTGTACAGCTCGTAAATTTCGTTGTTGAATATTCTCCTCCAAAGCCCATCAACGCAAACGGGACCGAATATTTTACGAAAAATTTTCCTCTCGAAGCAACCGAAAGGGTCCATGCTTCAGCGCCATAAAGTAGGATTGGGATAATCAAGGTCTTGTACAGAGTCTCCTTAGTCTTACAAGATAAGGCCTTCGTACTCAAAACACACCGTTGACAGCCCGTGTTCTGCCAATTATGTCGATGTCAACGGCGTAAGCTAGTAGTTGCACCGACTTTTGAAAGATTGTGCCTCCGGTGTTGGCTTGTGAGTTTCGCACAATTCTTTCAAAGCGAGCGTTCTCCATCGTCATCCTGCACAGACGAACCAGTTTGGCAGGGATGCCGAAACCAGACATGGCTCTGTATAGCTAGTCTCTATAAATGCTGTCATATGCGGCCTTAAAATCGATGAAAAGATGGTGAGTATAGATTTGGACTTCTTGGGTTTTTTCCAGTATCTGCCGGAGTGTGAAAATTTGATCGACTGTGGACTTTCCTGGCCTGAAACCACACTGATTGGGGCCAATCAGGTTGTTGATGAAGGGTTTCAGGCGATCACACAATATGGCAGACAAGATCTTGTACGCGATGCTGAGGGGGTCTTCTACGATGCTGAAAATCCAATAATACATCATCATTCCATCTAAAAGGAGCTAATCGACTTGCTAACTTATTTGCAGCCTTTCTCATAAGCTCGTGATGAAACTGAAAACTCTTAAACTGGGCAGATAACTGTAGGCTTAAGGTAAAAAATCTAAACTGGACCCAAATTTTTTCAGCCAGATGCGTTGATTGGCTTGGCCACTACCTAACACAGAAGCAAGTATATGGGTACGAGTATTAACGATCCTCATTATTTTGCTGATTTTGCCGACAAGCACTCCCGTCGTTCGATCCAGCTTTGACGAACTGCCTTTGGACAAATATCCTCCAGAATACTCAGCACCACCGCCTACGAACGGTCCACCTGCCGTCGACTCTTATGCTTCACCGAAGACTTTTCTGGGTCCTAAAGAAATGTTGCCTTAAGACTCCTTCCAAATGAAATCTCTGTCTCTTTTTCATGCATGTCTATGCAAGCCTATCAAAGCTAGTTGTACATGCTCAAAACCTTTTTTGGATTAAGCGGAGAACTACAGCACAATCAAGGTTGTGGTTCTGCAGCAATTTTGAAAAATGATTGAAACAAAATTTTTAATTTTTATGAAGAAACATTGCATAGGCTACCTACCTATCTGTACAACACACATGGCAAATAGGGGCCTGCGCTCAAAAACCCAAGCTGTCTTGCGCCAATCACATGCTCTCCCCTTCGATATCTATGCTCTGACCGAAACCAACCTGATCCCAAGCATAAAGAGCCAAGAGTTATTTCCCTCTACTTTCAATGTTTTTCGAGACGATGACCACGACCATCCCCTGGTTGACGCTCCCTCTCGAGGCGTTCTCATTGCCATCCACAACGACCTTGACTCGTCTCTCATCGCTATTTCTTCTTCCTCTAAGATAGACTTTGTTTCAATAAAAATAACTCTTCCCCATAGATCCCTGTACGTTATGTGTTGTTACATCCTTCCAGCCCAACCTATCGAATCTTACCAACTTGCCATTGACGCGATTGATCAAATAACCGACTTATCTGATCCCCTCGACGAAATCTTTATATTTGGCGACTTTAATTTGCCCCAATTACACTGGACTCCCTCCGATGATGAATCCTTTTTCTTCGCTTCTAATACCAACTCAACTAAGGAATGTCTCTTCATAGATCGACTTACGGATTCAAGCCTACGTCAAGTTAGCAATGTCCTAAACTGCATGGGAAGGCAATTAGACCTTATTTTCACAACTGACCCCATTAACTCCTCAGTCTGGCATTGCCCTCTATCCCTTTCGACTATTGATAACTTCCATCCCCCACTTCTTCTCTCATTTTTCCATAACGCTCCGCTCCATTCCAACTCTTCCACAGTCTTGTCTTACGACTTTCATAAAGCGAATTTCTACAAAATTAATACCTATCTGAGTAGGGTTTCCTTTGAGTTTTCAAATTTATCTTTAAATGATGCCCTCGCCATTTTTTACAGGGAAATATTTAATTCTATCTCTCTCTATGTCCCTTTGTCACGCCACAAAACATCATCCACATCTCCCCCGTGGTATAACCGTAAACTTCGCGCTATACGTAACAAACGAAACAAGTTATGGGCAGTATTTCTTCGTACCAATTTCATCTCTGACTTTTCCAACTACCTCGGTTCTTACCTTCAATTCATTCAGCTTTTTAACTCTCTCTATCAGCGCTATCTAAATAACGCGCAATCAAATCTGATAAATGATCCTAAGTCTTTTTTCAAATTCGTCAACTGTAAAAGAAAATCTGACGGTTACCCTCCCTCTCTATCCTTTGATAATACATCATCAAATGATCCACACACCATTGCCAATTTTTTCGCCACCTTTTTCAAACAATCTTTCGCCGACAACTCCTTCATACCGGACCCCTCTTACTTCAATTACCTTCTTAATTTCTCCGTAGGTCATTTTCTGCATCAATCCTTTGACCCTGCTCTTATCGAAAATAAATTGCTAAGTCTTAATGATGAATTCTTGCCTGGCCCGGATGGTCTCCCCGCCATTTTTCTTAAAAAATGTTCATCCAATCTCTCACTCCCTCTCTCTCACCTCTTTCGCCTTTCTCTTTCACAAGGAGAATTTATGCAGATCTGGAAGACAGCTTTCATAACCCCCGTACACAAAAAGGGTTCAAGGAGCGAAGTAACAAATTATCGCCCCATTGCTAAACTTTCTCATATACCTAAACTCTTTGAAAGTATTTTGTATGAAGCCTTAAGCTTTCAGTGCAAATCTCTCATTTCCCCTAATCAACATGGCTTTCTGAAAGGTAGATCTACTACGACAAATCTCGTCGAATTCGTGTCTTTTGCCCTCACAGCCTTAGAGAATGGCAAAGAAGTCGACGTTATTGCAACTGATTTTAGCAAAGCTTTTGATAAGATATCTCATAACCTAATTCTTTTCAAATTGTCTGCCCTCGGTTTCGAACCCATATTGTTAAAGTGGATATCATCCTACCTTGAAAATCGTTTTTATAGTGTTCGCTTTAGATCAGTCCTATCAGCCCCTTTCTTGGCCACTTCTGGTGTTCCACAAGGCAGCCATCTTGGTCCTCTCTTCTTCATTCTAACTATCAACGACGTTGATAGGGTCATAAAACACTCCTCCCTTTCTCTCTACGCGGATGATACCAAATTTTTTAAAACCATCTCCTCACCACAGGACTACTGTCTCCTCCAAAAAGACCTGGACAGTTTCTCGAACTGGTGCTCTAAAAATTGCTTAGAGCTCAATATCACCAAATGCCAATCTATTACCTTATCACGGAAACACCACATGTCCCCTGCCCGCCTTTATTTTCTTCATGGTCAGCCTATATCCATCGTTCAATCTCTGCGTGACCTTGGAATATTGTACGATAGGGAATTAAATTTCCGTTCCCATATTGACGAGATAATTGTTAGAGCTAACTCCTCACTTGGCTTTATCAAACGGTGGTCCAAGGAATTCTCCGACCCTTACGTGACTAGATCCCTCTACATTACCTTTGTCCGCCCTCTCCTCGAATATGCGAGTCAAGTGTGGTGCCCCTTTCAGCAAGTGCATGTGTCCAGAATCGAAAACATCCAACGTCGTTTTCTTCGTTTTGCCCTACGAGGTCTTTCTTGGAACGACCCACTTATCCTGCCTCCCTATCAAAACCGACTCAACCTCATCAACTTGAATTCCCTCGAGAAACGCAGAGATGTTGCAGACATTCTTTTCATTCATCGACTTCTCTCTGGCTCTATCGATTGCCAATCTCTTTATAACTCAATTTTCTTCAATACTAACCCACGGAACTTACGATGCCCTCGGCTGTTCTATTTACCAGCCCATCGCACCTTATATGGCTCCAATGAACCAATTTCCCGTATGCTGCGGAAGGTTAACTCAAACCTCACCCATTTCGATTTCAATCGTAGCACTCCCAGCCTCAAACCTGATCTCCTCAACCATTTTCCTTAGCTTTTAGTCATAGTTTTTAAGTTAGTTGTTAGTCTTAGTTTTTAAGTTAGCTGTAGCTTGTATTAAGCCAAATAAATGGGGGCTATCGCCCCCACCAAAATCAAAGAAGCAGTCTGCCATAAACAGTCCTTGCATAAAATTACTCAATAACATATGATACTCTACACCAAGAGTAAAAGATTACCTTCGAAAAAAATTTCGAAATACAAAATACCCCTCTACATTGACTTAAGATACAGGCACTCACTACATCATCCTTTCGTACTACTGAAGCACAATTTTCCATACACACAGGTGATGTAGAATGAAAAGGTTAAGACACAAAACAAGCATCCTTTTGCACACAGCATCGCAGCACAAGCGTGTCGTAAACTTTTCCATTATACCACAAATTAAATATTCGAAAAGAACCAAACACGAAAAAAGAAAAAAACGAAACGAAATTTCGTTGGAATATAAATGAAGAATAAGGATAAAGGATAAAGGATGCCTGTATGTGTGTTTTTCTCAAATACGAGTATAATGGAAATTTACAACGGAATACTCAAAATTTACATCTCATTGATAGGCAAAAGTTATTGATATTGTTTTTGGGTATAAATAATATTTCCCACGTATCGCGGTACAGGAACACATCCTTAGCGGGCTAAGGGTGAACGACTTGGGGTGGCTGCAATTTCTCCTCAGGATATGGGGGCCATAATTATCGTGAATGATGAAATTTGTCAGATTTTGCTTTCGCGTAAATTGAAAATGTAATTGGAAATAATGACGGCATAAAGATATATGTATTTTTGTTTACGCATTAATTATGACTTCACAAGTCAGCGCAGGAGGAAGTTAATGAGGGTTATTTAAAACTGTTGTGTTCTCATATTTGTGCAGCTGGCGCGTCCTAGGGCATTGTACCTTCGCTTGTGTTGATTGTAGGATAATAATGACATTCAATACCGTGAATAGCTTTAGGATACTGAATATAATAGCTGAATGAACAATTAACAAAAGAAGGACGAATTTTGATGGTAACTTGTAGCCAGGAATACAGGAATACCGGAGGATAATTCAGTTGCCGAACTCTGTGCTCGTTGGCATGGACTTCTGCGACATATGTATGCCTGTCAAATGTATTAGAGTTTTAGTTCCCTAGTTTCTTCGGGTATTTCTACTTCCGGGGAGGCTATGTTACATCTGTTTATATGCCTCTGAATGGAATGACTTCATTCTGCTATAAGACTGAATCCATTAAGTTAGCACGCGTCGCCTTGCGTCTTCGTTGTGTTGCAATTTCAAAAGCACTGACGTTTTCTTTCCTCCTTTGATAGCTTAATGTCTGCAAACTGAAGCAGTTTGAAAAGTGGCTTCTGAGCTAAAAATATCCAGAGAACGGAACAACACATTTTTAAAAAAGTGCTCGGACTCAAGGCCCTAAAGCTCCAAAAAGTGCACGATCGCACAACTGATCAAAAAAAATTAGAGTCGAAAGAGCAAAGAAAGTGATCCACACCGTCTCCTCTGACGAAGAATGAAGAACAGTGATCGAGTTTACTTGCCAAAGAGGTCATATGATAATTTCGATCAAAGAATGGCCACCAGGAAGCAAGCACGACCGTTTTTGATGGTTTGGGCCCCAATGACTGCCGCTCGTATTTTTGGACCGTGGCGTGAAGATAAACGCGATGGTTTATCGTGAAACTGTCTTGGAAGCTGTGCTGAAGCCATGGGCATGCAATCATTCTCGCCAAAGACCCTGGACATTCCAACAGGACTCTGCACCTTCCCACAAAGCAAATCAGGAATGGCTGCGACAAAACGTTCCGCACTTCATTTCCTCGAAACAATGGCTATGGAATTCTCCCGATGCAAGGCGCATCACCGGGAAAGGAAGCGCCTTCGATAGACTCATTTGCGTGTAGCGTGCGATGAATGTATTGACCGTCCAAGGAAATTGTTCGTACCAAAGGTGGCCATATCGAAAATGTTAATTAAATCCTTAAATTTGAATAAATTTCCAACATTTTTTTCTTTGGATTCAATAAAAATATTCACAATTATAAAAAAATACAGCTACGAGTCTTTGAATTAGTAACAGTTCATGTCCGCCACCGTGAAGTTTTTCACACAAATGGAAGAGACCTACAGTTTAGAGCCATATCGTTTTTTTTTTAATTTTTGAGAAGCTTTCTAATAACAGTTATTACTCTCACCGAAAGGTGAGACCGTGAAAAAACTGTTTTGGTGTTCTCTGGGATTCGAACCTAGAAGCTTCCACTCAGTAATCGAAAGCACCAACCAATACGCTACGACGCACTGTGCAACATCCTCTTAATCTCGGGGAAGACACTCTGTTGCTGTTTGGTCGGAAGCTAACAACATACATATGTACACCTGTCGAAAATAATCAATAAATTATGTATTATCCGCCGGGTGACCCCACACTCCAGAAAGGATCGCCTGGAGATCGAGATAGCTAGCACATTTGTATCCAATAGATTGATAGTCCGTCGACGTAAGATATCGCTGTGTGTATGGCCTTAACAACTATTGTACACCGATACTTGGACAAAATTTTTCTTCTACTTGTAGTTTACGGCTCTTTTTGTTTCGTTACCTTACCGCCCAGTTTCTTCGTACATGTGGCAATCTTCTAAGGATACTAATAGCCCGGGCTACCAGCATGCACCATTCGCAAACCCGACTACTCGATGCCAGGAATGCGCCTACGCACGTGCTAATCCACCCCAGCACACTTCTACCACTCTCCCCGCGGGACTGCCGTTGGGTATTACTTCGCGGGGCTGGTTAGTGAATTATGTTATTCTTTGTGTGTCAGCTTCCTCTGCTGTTTCTGTTGCTTCTGATGCTTCTGTTGCTCTCCTAAGTTTTTCAATACTCTGCAAAACTACATGTTGTCATCCAATTCTCCTCCGACCATAGCATATGGTCGATTAGTAGCGACAGACTGGGCGGAGTAGTTCTCCATGCCGTGAAGCGTGTGCAGTAAAAAACTGCATGCTCCGTATCTTCATCTTCGTTCGGGCACTCCGGGCAGGATGGTGAACTGTCGTGTCCAAATCGGTAGAGGTATTTGCGATAACCGCCATGACCAGACAGGAACAGTGTACATGTTGATCCATCATTCTTCTTCTATACATCCTAGACATCTCGTCTGCAAGGATGTCGATGGGGACCATTCCAGCTGTAACAAAAGCGTCCTCATCTGAGATGGTTCGGAAGCCGCTGATTATCCGTAGCGCGCAGAGTCTCTATATATTGATGATAGTCTCCTTTTGTTCTCCTTCGTTCTTAGCGCTTGAATCCAGACTGGGGCGGCATATTACAATACCGACGTGACACAACTCTAGAGAGATATATGCTTCTAGCGTATCCAGGTCCACCGATGTTAGGCACTATGCGCGAGAGAGCTCCCTGCATTTGCGATGCTTTTTTGTTCTACAGTTTTACGACTTGTTATAAGGACGGCTCCTGTTTTGTGGTCGGGTAGTTCTAGTCCGGCTGAAACTAGCCAATCTCTTACCCGGGTAATTGCTTCGTTTTGTAGCTGATTCTACTCCGCGGATCTGTTTGGCTACTGTCACGACGGCAAATCCAATTATCGTTACTCCAACGGGCAGCGTTAATGGTAGGACTCCGTCGTATAACGATGTTCCAAAGTAGCGGCCCTAAGACCGATCCCTGTGGCACTCCTGCAGTAACGTTGTAGTATCTCACGCCTTCATCAGTATTGTACCTCAGATTTCGGTTGTTGACACAATTGGCACTTACCCTCTCTCTCCAGCAGAAGGATATATTCGCTCGCAGAGTACCTCATTCCGAACCCTTATTCGCCATGGCAATACTAGTGGTTCTCTTGCTCCTTATGACAATTTAGGTCCCAGTTTATGAAAAGCATTTCGTCCTCTGATATATTCTGAAGAAGGTTGACGAAATCTCTCCAAAACTTGTCCTCTAGGGGGACTACCAACTTTAATGATGCTCAGTTTGTTTCCTTCAGGAAAGGGCGGGCCAACGTTGCATTACTTTGTTTCTTGTACGCACTAGGCATCTTTGTATCATGTCTTAGAATGTTCTTAACCTCAAAGCATTTATCACCAAATCGATGCAAGGTTCCAACTTGTGATAAACAAACGATTTAAGTTGACGGAAATCCTCGAGCTCTGGGGTTAAATCTCTTTTATTCACCCATTGTGGCCCGCAGGGTAGGTGTGCATCAATTCCGTTCGTTAACACTTGTATGCGGAGCTGTCCTTTTGAGTCAATTTCCTTTTAGCCAACCGACAGTCTGCTGACATGGTAACCTTCTCAACGCATACGAATTGGAGAAGTTTTTAAACAGTGTCTAGGAATCATTTTGAGGTGTTAAGCAGGTGCCTGTATTTAATTCTCATAATCTACCATCTAGTCGCCTCTCTTACGATTAGAATAAAGGCGCTGAGGTGAATTTCTAAAGGTGGTGCTGCACGTTAGTGTGCACAGTCCTCACTCATCGCTGAAAATTCATCATAGATTCTCCTGGCAACTGAAATCCAAAAGTTTTTGTCGGTTGCTTGAATCCCCCATTGTTTGTGCAAATCGTTACAAGGGAACTATCACATGTTACTGAAGCAAAGTGGAGAATTGGCGGTTTGAAAGTGTACCTCAAAATGAAAAACACCCGTCGCCATATTGCTTTTGAGCACCTTCCTTCCAAACTAAAGTAAAAGTCCCACAAGCGCATACAATCGCCTACAAACAACCATTCGCACACTACCCCCATAGACAAAGTTCATTTTTAATTTTGTGGTAATAGCATTTCGCAACCTTTTTTTTATCTTGCAAGATTATGAGATTAACACGTCTTCAAATTCTCCCCAAAAAGGATACAAACTTTCATCGGATAAGACTCTGTAGATCTTTTCGTTTCCTTTGCGTCTACTGTTTACTTCAATCGCTCGAGACTTTTATCCCTTATAACCCCGCACTGGTCTCGTTACTTTGCTCTTTATCACAAAAGCCCTTTCTCCCGCATATGTTTAGCTCACCAACACCAAACGAACCAACTCCTTACAACAACAAAAAAAGGATGAGACATATAAAAAAAAAAAAAATAAATACACAAAGAAAACTAGCATAGGAAAGTAAGATGTGTGTATGCATGTCCTTCGATGAACTCACATCACAAGGAAGATAAACATTTCGTATGCAAGACATCACGTTTGCCGCTAAGTTGTAAATCCCTATAAGATGATCTTTATATATACAACACTATGTGCGGTGGTTAGCATGTGGAACATCAGAGTACGAGTATGTGTGTTAGTTTCTACAACTTTCAAAGGAAGATTAGCATGCGAGTCATGTGTCATTTTGCTTTATGTTCTACCACCACCCCTAAGCATGCAGTATATGGTGCGATGGTGCGGTATAGGGTATGCACGACTAGAATCAAGATGGGAGGGTTGTTAGGACCTAGTCACGTGCTATTCATGCAAGTGTCGGAGGGATAAATTGCTATTAAGTGCGGCAACGATGATTTATTGCGGCGTACTACCAAAAAAAAAAAAGAAGTAGACCGAGAAAGCTGATGTACTTCTTTAGTGCGCGAGGTATATTTTGCAGATCCCCTTTAGTGCTTGTATTGAAACACAATAACATTCTATGGCGTAACTGTAGAGATTCTAAAAATGTCCCGTCTCTTGTGTTGCATTTTCCAGAAGACCTTCGCGCTATGACGTTTGTTGCAATTCATTACAAGTGCCAAACTTTTTAGACTCCTTTTAGGGGCGAAGTCGTTAGACGTACTTTTCGAATATTGTACTTATCCGGGGAATGGTGAGACCTAATTCTAACGTGACTCTAAGGATTCCTATTCTTATGTATTTGTCAGCAGTAATAATGAGATGAAAGTAAGATTTACCTCGAGTATTATCATGAACAATGTAAAAGTACCTTAATTAGACAAGTTTTTATGGACTCGTTTCCTTTGTGCGTTCATCACTCCTTTCCAAGTTTGGATCGTTTTCTACAGAAGTCTGGCTCTTAATTATCCCGAATTGCGTTTGTGTGAACTGCTAGATGCACACATTCTATCAAATGGCGAATGAATGGAAAACTCATTATAAACCATTCGACCTCTTCGTAGACAGTAGAGGATTGAGTTACGAACTTCACCATTGAACGACGGCGACGTTCTATGTTTCTGAAAGTAATATAGTACCATCTGTGGACTAAAGTGCTTCTCCATGACTTTGAACTCGGATTGTTATAGAATGGTTGGAAACCACCTCTGGATTATGAGAATGAACTATGAGCCCTGACTAATGCAGCCAATCAACCGCAGACATCTACGTCTATGTGTCCTGAATTATAATTCGACATTGAGAAGGGCGTTAATGAGTTCGTACTACCAGGTAACAGCATTTCGATTTTACGGTTTTCTTTCCATGTTTCTCCACTTTAAAAAGAGGTTCTGGGACTAGTCGGGAGACACGTTCTGGTTAATTTGTTTACTGTCGTGTTGGCTGCGAATGTTCTATTCAGTGATTGATATCTCTTCCAGGATGCCTCTAGTTTTTCTAGTCCTGGGATTTGGTATAATCTGTATGTATGCTCGCCGCCATCTTTCTATACAAATACTTTAGAAATAGCTTTCTCCTCGGTCTCAAATTCGGCTGTATTGTCAAGCTCATCATGTCGCAGATTGCAGTGCATTCTGCTAGGGAACAGCAACGATGTCGCTGATTTTGTATGAAAAAAATCGTTAAGTCTATCTATATGCAACTGTTTATAATAAACACAACTATCAATGAAGACTATGACCTAGGGCACAGGAAGACCCAATTCAAGTTCAAGATTTTAGTATCCTTGCAGCAAGCGGCATTTTCATCCATTTGTCGTGTGAGGTCATCGAAATTCCAGCATCACAAAACCTTCATATTTAAGACGGTTTCTAGTTTTGATAGTATTTACAATCGATGACAGAAGTATTAAGCGCAATAAGCTTCATGCACGTGTGGGAGATATGGCTCAAGTGGTTCCCCCAGAGGCGTTCCTCTATTTAGATAGAGAAGGTCTGATACAGGACAAAGTAGCGGTGCCGCTAATCTTCCATGTTGCCCGGACAGCTGTGGATAGGCGACTCAACTACGACCGAGACGTCGCGCTCAGCATGACGGAGCGTCTTCGGTTCAGTAGAGCGATAGCAGGTCGCGATTTGCGAGACGTTGCAAGGCAGCATCAGACATTCTGGTGGTTAGGAGACGGAGAGGGAACTCCCTCGTCGTTTCCTTTTGATACAGGATAGCTCCTCCTAAGGCGCAAAGCTGGCCTGGCCGGCTTACATAGGTTTAAGGTTTAGGTGTAAGGTATTTATAAAAAAAAAAAAAATAAAAAATATGTATGTATATATATATGTACGTATGTATATGTATATGTATGTATTATATATGTGTATATCTATATATATATAGAAATATATATATATGTGGATATATACATGTATGGTCTAGAATAAGGTAGTTTTAAGCTTTATTTTTAAGGTAGTTTTTAAGTTTTAGATGTAAGACTTTTATTTTAAAAAAAACACGTTCGTTCACTAAGTTTTTCCAAATTTTTCTTAGCTATCCTAGTTTGTTAAGTCATTTAGATAAATAATTAATTTTAAGTTAGGTTACGTCGAAAGACATAGTTTTAAGCATTAGGTTTAGCTTAGAGCACCCGCATAGGGTCAGTAAGTTAGAATAAGATTAAGTTAAGTTAGTTAAGCTAGCTTTAAGCGTTTTTCTCTAGCTCATAAGTAATAATGAATTCTTAAAATAAAATGCATTGAAAATGAAAAAAATGAAAATGGCTCAAGTGGTTAGGCGATCGCTGAGCAGGAGGTTCGACGTTCGAGTCTCAGAAAAAACTACGAAAACACGTCCGTTCTCAATTTGCCTTTCGGATATGGCTCTAAACTGTAGGTCCCTTCTATTTGTGTGAAAAAATATAACACTCACAGCACGAATGGTCCCGAGTAATTAGGCCCTAGACCACGCATGGTCTGTTGTGCCAAATATTTATATTTGTAAGCTTCACACATAAAGGGAACTCGGGAGTTTTGAGGAATACTCCCATCCAGTCGAAGCATACTTTTCCTTACAAAGGGTGACCCATCGCTTGGCATCCTCTGTAACCTCATCACTGGCTTAAAATTACTACTTTGTTGTAGAGGCCGTGGGAAATTAAAAAAAAAATCAGTCGGGTAGAAGCACTTTCAGCGACTGTTGTAAGGAATTTCATAAGGAAAGATCGCGAAATGATTCTGTTTTAGAAAAGGTATCCGCAATTGGCCCTGTGTCCATGAAAACTTAAGAACCTCAACTCTTCGCAGAGCTCAACAACAGAAAATAATTCGCTCTCTCAGGGGAAAAAAATTGCATCAAGACCAAGGTTTATTCACTTACAGGGTCCAATTCACTCAAGAGTTGAAGCCAATAGACCATCCGCTTCGCTTTCACTTCTCGAAAAGCATTTTTTCGAACGAAGCTCATTTTTATTTCGTAGGCCAGGTTAACAAGTTAAACCCTATCATAGCCAATACATCCTCAAAAAGTATTCGTTTATGGTGAGTTTTGGAGGCATCAAATGAAGTTGGAAACAAGGTTTCAGTGGATGAATAATTTCCTCTGCTTTGAATTTTGATATGGACTGCCTTTGGGTCCAGTAGGATGGCGCCACATGTCACACCAGACACCTAAACAATCCATTTTTAGCGCACTAAATTCAGTGGCCGTGAAATCAGCCGTTTTGGAGACGAGCCTCGGACACTGCGCATCTGCGATATAATGCCGATGGGTTTTTCTTATGGGGAATTGTTTGTGTGTTTGCATGCAAACAAAATTTTACGTACTTACTGGAAACATCTAGGTTAGGTTACGTTACCTTAGACACTTAGACCAAACGAAGGTCCATTTTGGTACCACAAGGATCATGGAAAAATTATCCTGCCTACTTGTTAAAGCACTCTGAGCTTTTGAGATTCAGATGCTAACAGGGTCTTAATATGTATATTTATCAGCTCGCCTTATGGAAAGCCCATAACTGAAACTTACTTCTTTAGGAGAGTGCTGGACATGTACAAGGAAGGTGATGAATGGTTTCGTTCGAATATGTGCCAAGCCCTGTTGAATGCTGGCCTATTAGGTTAGGGTAGGTAAGCGGGCTTGCAGAGAGAGAAAAGACTCATGCCGCACTGAGGTCAGTGTTGACCCACTGTGTTACCCATAGGGGGAAAGGTGCTCCTCCGCCCATTGAAACGCTGTAAATGCCTAATCTACTCTGCTCTAGTTACTTACTTGTTTTCGAGTACAAACCACTTTGATGACTTGACAAACTTCAGCATTTTGTCTGTAGGAACGCCATAGAGCTCTTCAAGGTTGTAGAAGAAGAATTTTTTTTTGGAATGTTGGAGTCCAGGACAATAGCAGAGAAAGTGGGTGGTGTCCTTAAAAACACCCTCGTCGCCAAACTTCTTCTTCCGCCCGGCGTAGTTTCTTCATATGGTACCGCAGACTATTATGCTCCGTAATGATACCCACGAGGATAGAAAGGGATCCTCTGTCCTTACGTATAAATCTCTCGGTCCTTGTTCTGTCGAAGGACGGCCATAATGTTACACGTTTCCATGGACTTCCTTCTTAGGTTCGCCTCGCTTTTGGCTAAATTCCCTGATTCAAGCTTGGGCATGCAAGACGGGATGCTTACGGAGAGATCAGTTGGTTCTAGCAATGTGGGAGACAGACTGCTGGAATTGATACCATGGTTTGAATACCATGGTGTTGTGAATACTATAACTCCTGACAGACTGCACTTCGTAGTATACGTTGACCTTTGCGTTACGTGGTATACTTTGACATTTGTGTTGCACCTCCTCCAGCCCCTTACACATTTTTTGCAACACTCCAATATTGCGTCTTGCTCCTCGTAGCTCGCCGATATAATTCCTCTAAACTTCTCTTACTTCATTGTTTCCAATGCAGATAAAATTGGCCTCCTAAATCCATTTTCAAAACATTTTTCGCTGTGATTGCTTGCTTTTGAATTGCCGAAGAAGCTATCAAGAACCACCAACAGAAAGAAAGTGGCGCTGCAAGCAATAAAATGGTGGTATACCACCAAAAATTTGCGAATCGCAATACTAGGTTCTATTCATGGTATACTAGGTTTTAACGTGGTATTGCAGTGACAGACTTGTGGTATAGAACGTAGTATTGCTATACCATGGTTTCAATACCAGCCGTCTGTCTCCCACATAAGTCTGTTGAAGCATTCCTAGCCAGATCATCAGCTTATTCATTGCCTGGGATACCCTCATGTGCTGTATTCCAAGAACATTGGATGCTTCGCGAAAGCATCTCACAAGCTTTGATTTAATTTGGTAGCAATAATTGCTTTTATAGCTGCCTGGCTGTCGATAAAGAAGGTGATACCATTCTGTGGTATTGCCCTTACAGCAGACTCACGGGCGGCTGCTGGCACTGCCAAGACCTCCGCTTAGAAAACACTGCTCTGTGGAGTTTAATGGATCCCGATATCCCTAGCGAATCATAGAATATGCCGGACCCTACACCGGTGTCCATTTTCGATCCATCAGTATATATTACTATGGATCTGGTATTAGCTATATGTCCACTTTTCCATTCTTCTCTGCTAGGGTAGGCTGCCGTAAAAGCATTTTAAAGTCCAGGTATGGCGTGATGTAGTCTGTTGTGGGTACATAGCCAAGAAATTCATGAAGGATCGCCGAATGCCCTGTTGCCAGTTCGCTGACTGGCTGATTCTCAGGGCACTCATGCTGGCCTGTTAGACAGTGCCCAGCAATGTCAACTATTATAGCGCCAATATGCAATCTGTAGAGAGAAATCAAATTCTTGGAGCATTTTGGATCCAGCCCTGGCCAAATCTTTTTGTCCACAGACATGTATTACCACCTGTCTTTCTACGATTCGTTCCCTTGATAGCATCTAGCTATTCGCAAAATATCGTTTGAGAGTTTGGACTACTGCCACCGAGTCACGGCAGCTGTTTGTGATGAGTCATCATCATCTAGATCTAGATTACACTCCGCAGACGTAATGAAAGCAATTTCGTTCGTTTATATGTTTTCACTATTTACTGACAAAGACTTGACCAAGGACAATATCCTCCCCTCCTTGCCCTCCTTCTCCTTTGTCGACTCAAATTCTTTAGCCTCGGTCTTTATGCTCAGTAAAGTTTGCTTTCCAAGTACATAACAAGGGGAAAAAAACTGAAAGATACGTAGAGTACAAGCTACCTCCAGGACAGCATATGCCTTCACAACATTAAAATATAAAAGCCAATAAAGCAATAGTTACATCGCATTAATATGCTCATCACTGCAAGCACATGGCACGAAGAAGAGTCCTAATTAGCGCAGCATTGAAATGTTGATGAGAAAATGTTTCGCTGGGACGTTGGCAACGGAGATGGTGGTTCTGATGGTGGTGACGGTGGTGGTGCCAACTTGAGATGTGTAACAAAATTTGCATAGTTCCTCCAGCTTAACGAAGTGAATTGCAGGTACGAATGCTGCTCCATGTCACACAGTCAGATTTAGATATCCTGGCGTCAATTTGTCTTTTGTTAGCAGGCATGTAGCTATACGTATGCTCCGTACTTTAGCTTGTATTGTATCGCAGGAAGTTTTGCGCGATACACCTGTCCCAACAGGGGATAACCATACACAGACTTAGATATAAACAGTATCAACTGATGCGAGATTTCCTTCATTGTCGTTACAATGATAACAATACAACAACTTCCCTTGATTAAATAACGTAATTTAAGATTCTCGTCTAATTATCCCCTCAAGATTTTATTTAATTAAACAGAAACAAAAGGCAATTGTCAACGGTGGAGGAGTCTGTATTCGGTGTGGAATGTCGACAGGATGAAGCTAAATTGGTGTATGGAATGCAGGGTAGCAAACTGACTGCATGCAAAACGATGAACATTGAATTAGGATGTTTGCCTCATGATAGTGATAATTTGCGATAATGGTTGTTGATAAATTAATTTTGTATCTTTATGACGAAAGTAATTGCTGTACCGTTTTACTAAAGGAATATGACACAAAGGTAATTGTGGTCGTTTGAGAATTGCCATCATTTGTAAGCAGAATGATACTTCTGAAATACTTTAGCAGGAAATGGAATTGATTACAAACGGCGATGCTGGCGGAGTGACATTTATTTTATGTTAAACTGAAATGTTGTGCAACCTTTCAGAAAACAATTTCTCGGGAATGACTGATACATAAAACACATCGGAGGATAAAAGGACCTGCAATCGAGTTCAAGTTATGGAAACGATGAAAGTGTATTCATCTGCGAAATTGAATGCGATTGCAAATGCACTTGGGTACATAATATTAATTTTCAGCCGATTTCGGAGCGGTCTACATTTTTAATTTAGAAATTCATAGGAAATATTTGTTTCGCTTCGTAGAAGCTGAGAAAGGGCTTTAAAAGATGCTTGTAAAAACTGACGAAAGTTTATTTTTTATTTCTGAAGCTGAGCAATATTCATCAAACCATCACCATCAATCGTTCGCAGAGTAGTGCTGCAATCTCTAAAATAAAGAATTTTAAAGAACTCAAACCTCTCAAATCAATGGCCCAATAGTCAATATGGTTATAGACCAAATGGTCCACCTACCTAGCTATAAGAAAACTTCAAAGTCATAAAACCGTAAGCCCCGGACAGAATCTCATGGGAGATCTGTAAGCTGCTCGGAACAAACGGAGAGGACTGCATTACAACTATTTTTGATCGATGGTATTCCAAAGACTTGGCGCAAAAATCATTTAGGGCCTTAACTTCAAGAACAAACCCAACGTTATGGAAATTAAAGAAGCTTTAAATTCACACCTTACTGTACATATCTATAAGAATATGGACGCCATGGCTCAGTACTTAGTGCATTGGATTACTGAGCGCGAGGTTCGACTCCCAGAAAACACCAAAAAGTTTTTTCACGGTCCCACCTCTCGCGAATGCCTGACAAACGTCCGAGAGTAATAACTGTCATGAGAAAGTCTCTGAATAAGAACGCCTTTCGGGTATGGACCTTAACTATAGGGCTCTACCACAAAGAACTTGTTTTATTAGACCTCTGAGTAAAGTCGCTCGGATTGACCTTACCGAACGATGTCGCACTAGAGACAATACAATCCCAGCTCAAAACCGGGGACCAACACATAAGGCCAACAGAGAGCTTGCAATATCTAGGTACAGTCGCACGTCGGTAGAGAAGCGGGAGGAGCGTCGGTCGGGAGAAAAAAAACACAGGAATCGGAATCGAACTCATAAAGTTTAAGACCTAAAGACATAAAGGTCCATTGTGAATCCCCTTTTTAGAGTGTTGGTGGAAGGAAATCCGTCGAAAAAACCTATCTAGATTTTGGCGTTTGGAACCAGTTGCTAGTTTTTAACAAGTGTAGGAGATCCTGTATCTGAACTACTGCTACTTCTACGATGCTTGTGAAGAACCGGGATCCTAGAGTGTGTAGGCGTCATTCTTGCAGGGCGGGGCAGTGGCATAGCGGATGTTGAATCGATTCCACTACCTCCTCCTCCCCGCAGCTTCTGCATTAATCATTGAACTCTGCGTTCCATTTGCTGAGCATAGCTCCAATGGCGCAGTGTCCTGTGAAAACTCCCGTAAACATGCGGATGGAGGATTGTACTTGTGCCAAAAGGCTCTTTGTTTTTGTTTTATTTAACTTCGGTAACAATGTACGAGAGGTGGCACATTCCTCTCTGGATAACCAGGACGAGTTAGCCTCTTTCTCTATTATGTCGTCAATGATATTATTCAATCTACCAATCGGTGGCAGTATGGATGTGTCAGCCACACTGATGTTCATTTCTGACCCCCTTTTTGCCAAGGCTTTATAGACGGACTGATAAAAGTTCAGAAACGCACTTTTTCGAATTTTTATAAAACAGTTATCTGCGCAATAAATTGATCAAAATATTGAAATCGAAATTTTTTAAAAATCCAGCACACTATTCACACCATATCATCCTTACATAGCACGCAGTTGTTTTTGATTACTTGTTTTTAATTGCATATTTCGATCAGGCTTCAGTTCATAATTTTCAGTTGAAGTTTCGTATTTTATGCGCATGTATTTAGTTTTTTTTCCGTAGGAAAATTCCGATAACACTTCTTCTGACACTTTCACAACCGATACAGAACTCAAAAAAGTCATTTACATATGTATGTATGTATGTATGGACATATTGTCGAAGTAGAATAAAAGAATTCTGAATTATACAATATATAAATGTATATATAAATGTATGTATGTATGAATGTATATATAAATACGCGATTTTTTTTAAGTTAAAATGCACCTGAAAAGGAAACCAAAAGAAGCAGTAGGAAATGTAGTTTCTGTCAAAAATGTAATTTTCGACATCTTTTCCTGCCAACGACGATAGTCACACAGGACTTGTTTTTTAGTCACACACAATTTTTTTAAAAAGAAAAATCTAAGTAAGATGCCCTTTTACACTTCTGTTCCCAATTATTTTCTAACTTGCACAGGAAGATAAATGCTTGAAGGTTGTAACGATGAAAACACACAGAGCCTGGAAGATCATTCCACATACGTGTCGTTCGGCTTATGAACGAATCCCTGTATTTGACAGTACATCCGAAGTTGGGCTGGAGGGCGAACTGATGTGCATTCGAAGTGTAACGTGTACTGCGGGTGAAATTTCGAAGGAGAGGGATGCAAGTAGTATGCTGGAGCATTTTTTGTAGAAAAGCGATAAAAAAAACAAGAGACATTTCTACGATGTTCAAGTGAGTCTATGGAGCTCACAATGTCTCTATCATCTATAAGTTCTAACGCGCGGTTCTGGACCCTATCTAGAATGTGCAAAACGGTCTTGGGTGCACTACACCAGATGTAGGCGTTATATTCCATCTTTGGGCGGATGAATGCCTTATAAATTGTGGACAAGTCAGACAGGGTAAAGTATTTCTTGCAGCGCTTAAGGAATCCTAGACATTTTGTAGCATTTTTGGTGACCTAAACAACCGCGTTTATCATATATGTACATACAGCCGACATCAGGTAGTATTTTCTGATATAAATTGTGATTCCAATTTACAAAGGATATGCCCAGTCGAATATATTTGTCTTGTAATGCTAGTTTTTCTTTGGGTCGACCTTGGCTCTGCTATTAATTCTGACAGTAATACCTCATCAGAGATCAAACGAAAAATAACTCTTGCCAATCGCTGTTTCTTTGAGCTGAGTAGAAAGGCCTTGTCCCGAACACGTAAGGAGACTCCGTACAAGACCTTAATCATCCCAGTCCTGCTTTATGGCACTGAATCATGGACTCCGTCGAAAGCGGATGAAGATACATATGTATCTTTGATTGCTTCGAGAAAAAAATTCTTCGTGAGATATTCGGTGCCGTTTGCGATGACGGGCTTTGGAGGAGAAGATTAAACGATGAAATTAACGAGCTGTACAGCGTCATCGACCTAACCATAAAACTACACATCAGTCGCTTAAGATGGCTAGGACATGTAGAGCGAATGGATAACAAAACTCCGGCGGCAGAGTCTTTGAATCTAACCCGGACGGACAACGCAGTAGAGGATGATCTCGCCTAAGGTGACGTGTAAAAGTGGAAGGGCACCTCAACCAACTTGGAGTGTGCAACTGGAGGACCGGGCTAACTGAAGAGCCTTCTTGGTTGAGTCCCAGATTCAAACCAAACTGTAGCCGCACCTAAGTAAGTAAGTAAGTTTTACCAGTAGTTTCAAAAGTATAGACACGTAAATTCAGATAAAAAAATTTATAAGTTTAATTTCTAGGTGCGTACCATTGATTTAAAAATGTATTTTTGGTAAGGTAGGACTTACGACTGTCAATCCGAGCTTGTCATTCTACCCACTCCTCTTAACATTTTTGTTTAGTATAGTCTGGCATGAATAGACTCCTGAATTATAGACTTATCCAAATTTACTTCGAAAATATGCCGTTGTTATGGCGTACATAATCGTTCATCTAAGTAAGATAGTCGTCGAACTGTCGACAGATTTCATCCTATTAGACATCCTATCTAAGCACTACAAAGGAGTATGCGTACTGAAGATCGTTGCAAGCGAAAGTGTCCAAGAATATCGAAATTTACTTACATGTATATCACTCATGGTCGTGCTTTAAGTGAGTAATTTTGCCTATACCCCAGTTTCTGCAACCAGATGATATTCGCTAGAGAAATCAATTTTCAATATTTCGTAGCGTTGTTCAAGCAATGGTCCAAGATTGGCATTAAATATGTACATATCTGACAATATTTTAAACGCATTAGGGTTGCCAACGTCTAAATACAATCCAAAATGAAAGCGGCAGATGCCTAACCCTTCATTATGCATTCTTATTCAAATGGAATTTGACTATATTTCTTATGAAAATGTGAAGAATCTAATAAGTGTGTCCATACATATGTACATGTATCGCTGTAATCTTTTCCTAACTTCGTAGACCGCCTGACACTATTTAAGTGCACGTAAGGACTTTTTATAATATCTTATATAATATCCCTTCAAACTACCTACAACCGAGTATATTATCGTCATTCCTTATGCTAACGTTCCCTGACGAATTAATATTAACAATGATGTCCTAGGCATTATTCAATCATTTAAATAAGTACACATACATGTAGTTTCTGTAGTAGAAATTCGTTAACTAAGGAAATGTCCCACAAAGGGGCTGTTCCCTACACACAATGATACTCAATAGAATTTTTTTTCCTAAAATTGGGTTTTTCCATGGTTACATCTTCGGTACGTCATTCGTCAATGGATAAATGTCAAATGGTGGATGCGAAAAGGTTTCAAATTGATGAATTCCACCTCTCAGCAGCACGTCTATTCTTAGATTGATAGTTACTCAATCAAATCACGTGTCAAATGCAGACCATACAATCTGGTATAGAGCTGGCGAATTGTAAGTAAGGATATTTGGCATATTTTCACATCGCAGCTGCTATGACTGATGTTCTTATTTCTGTTCTCAATTTTCTCAAAAGTGTCATATTGAAGTACCTCGCTGCCAGGAAATAGAGTAAGTGCCTTGGTCAGTGACATTAAATCAATATTGGCACAGACATGGTTACAATCAATTTCACCAGAAGTTGTTGCATACTTTCGATTAATTGTCAAAGTTATAGAGTGTATTTATGGGCATTATTGTTACTACACTTTGGGGGATGGTTCAACCCCCACATGGTCAGTTTTGAAGCCCGTAACGAAGAAAATTTATCACAAAAATTATACTCGTGCCTCTTACTTAGAGATTGGAAACCTAGGTATTGAGTTAATTGTGTAATTTTGTTATTTTGATCTATCAAAAAACAGTTGATTGAATCTAATTTCCTTCTTTTCACTTGCACCAGGACTGTAGCAACGGAGAAAAGGTACAGCATTACCTATAGTGCCTCAACGCTTATTTTAGAAAAAATTTTCAATTTCTTATTTGTAATCGAAGCAAGGATCACTTCATCATACTATTCTATCCAGGTTGTCCACCGTATTCCAAAAACACTGTTGGATAGAAAGTTTACTTTCATGTGACCATATTTTAAGGGCCATTCACAGCTCAGCGACTTGCGAATACGAACGAGCGAATATTCGCAAATTTTGACATTTCATTCACAGTCACTTTTTTTTAGTCGCAGCAATCTGCGAATTTGTCTTGTCATTCGTTGTATGTGGAAAAGAATTGTGAGGTTAAACTCCCGCGAATATTTTGGTCGCGCGAATATTGATTGCGTTCCATATCTGTCGAACGTGAATAAAATTTTACAGTTCGCAAGAAGTATTCGCCTATTCGCGGAAAAATCTTCGAATTGTTAATTTCTTCACAATTAAAAATTAACTTTTTTTTATATTAATCGGTACATACATATGTAAATCAAGTCATGTTTTAGGAATACTGAATTTGTCAATTGTGTGCCTTTAAATGTACCAAAAATGGTTTGTTCGCAGTTCGTCAATTCGCAGGTCGCTAAGCTGTGAATGGCCCCTAAGAAGTTAAACTTCCAGACAGCATTTTTCCAATTTTTTGGTGTTCGAATAGAGTAAGTTTAAAAATCAAAAATTCTAAAAGATTATTTTGAACCAGTTGCTTAAATCTGATCAATCTGATTGACGCGTAAATTGTGTGGCAATACGTATCAATACGTGTCACATTTGTTACTGTCGATATGTATTTCTGTTTTTGCATAATGGTATCGAATAAACTATGTTTACATAAAGTAACCAAATATGTATGCCTCCTTTTATGCCACCCACCCGCCAAGCATGGTCTTAATGCAGAATTGAGCCCGCATCTTTCCTGAATCCGAATCTGCTTTCGGATTCGGGATTCGATTTATAGTTTTCGAGAAAATTAATTTTTTGTAACGCTTTTCGAGGGTCAAAAGTTGCATTACAGCCCTCGGTAAAAAATAGCGAATTTTTCGTCATCTTCGATTTTACTATTTCTAATGTATAATTGAGCCCGCATCTTTCCTGAATCCGAATCTGCTTTCGGATTCGGGATTCGATTTACAGTTTTCGAGAAAATGAATTTGTTGTAGCGCTCTTCGAGGGTCAAAAGTTGCATTACAGCCCTTGGTAAAAAATAGCGAATTTTACATCATCTTCGATTTTAACATTTCTAATTTAGAATTGAGCCCGCATCATTCCTAAATCCGAATCTGCTTTCGGATTTGGGATTCGATTTATAGTTTTCGAGAAAATGAATTTTTTGTAGCGTTGTTCGAGGGTCAAAAGTTGAATTACAGCCCTTGGTAAAAAATAGCGAATTTTTCATCATCTTCGATTTTAATATTTCTAACGTAGAATTGAGCCCGCATCTTTCCTGAATCCGAATCTGCTTTCGGATTCGGGATTCGATTTATAGTTTCCGAAAAAATGAATTTTTTGTAGCGTTGTTCGAGGGTCAAAAGTTGCATTACAGCCCTCTGTAAAAAATAGCGAATTTTTCATCATCTTCGATTTTAATATTTCTAATGTATAATTGAGCCCGCATCTTTCCTGAATCCGAATCTGCTTTCGGATTCGGGATTCGATTAATAGTTTTCGAGAAAATGAATTTTTTGTAGCGCTCTTCGAGGGTCAAAAGTTGCATTACAGCCCTTGCTAAAAAATAGCGAATTTTACATCATCTTTGATTTTAATATTTCTAATGTAGAATTGAGCCCGCATCTTTCCTGAATCCGAATCTGCTTTCGGATTTGGGATTCGATTTATAGTTTTCGAGAAAATGAATTTTTTGTAGCGTTGTTCGAGGGTCAAAAGTTGCATTACAGCTGTCGGTAAAAAATACCGAATTTTTCATCATCTTCGATTTTAATATTTCTAACGTAGAATTGAGCCCGCATCTTTCCTGAATCCGAATCTGCTTTCGGATTCGGGATTTGATCTATAGTTTTCGAGAAAATTAATTTTTTGTAGCGTTGTTCGAGGGTCAAAAGTTGCATTACAGCCCTCGTTAGAAAATAGCAAATTTTTAATTCTCTTCGATTTTATTATTTCTAATGTAGAATTGAGCCCGCATCTTTCCTGAATCCGAATCTGCTTTCGGATGCGGGATTCGATTAATAGTTTTCGAGAAAATGAATTTGTTGTAGCGCTCTTCGAGGGTCAAAAGTTGCATTACAGCCCTCGTTAGAAAATAGCGAATTTTCCATCATCTTCGATTTCAATATTTTTTATGCCGAATTGAGCCCGCATCTTTCCTGAATCCGAATCTGCTTTCGGATTCGGGATTCGATTTATTGTTCTCGAGAAAATGAATTTTTTGTAGCGTTGTTCGAGGGTCAGAAGTTGCATTACAGCCCTCGGTAAAAAATAGCGAATTTTTCATCATCTTCGATTTTAATATTTCTAAATTAGAATTGAGCCCGCATCTTTTCTGAATCCGAATCTGCTTTCGGATTCGGGATTCGATTTATAGTTCTCGAGAAAATGAATTTTTTGTAGCGTTGTTCGAGGGTCAAAAGTTGTAAAGAAAAAAGTAAAAAATAGCGAATATTTCATCATCTTCGATTTTAATATTTCTACTGTTGAATTGAGCCCGCATCTTTTCTGAATCCGAATCTGCTTTCGGATTCGGGATTCGATTTATAGTTTTCGAGAAAATGAAGTTTCTGTAGTGTTGGTCGAGGGTCAAAAGTTGCATTACAGCCCTTGTTAAAAAATAGCGAATTTTTCATCGTCTTCGATTTTAATATTACTAATGTAGAATTGAGCCCGCATCTTTCCTGAATCCGAATCTGCTTTCGGATTCGGGATTCGATTTATAGTTTTCGAGAAAATGAATTTTTTGTAACGCTCTTCGAGGGTCAAAAGTTGCATTACAGCCCTCGGTACAAAATAGCGAATTTTTCATCATCTTCGATTTTAATATTTCTAATGTAGATTTGAGCCCGCATCTTTCCTGAATCCGAATCTGCTTTCTGATTCGGGATTCGATTTATAGTTTTCGAGAAAATGAATTTCTTGTAGCGCTCTTCGAGGGTCAAAGTTGCAGTTACAGTTAAAAAATAGAGAATTTTTCATCATCTTCGATTTTAATATTTCTATTGTAGAACTGAGCCCGCATTTTTCCTGAATCCGAATCTGCTTTCGGATTCGGGATTCGATTTATAGTTTTCGAGAAAATGAATTTTTTGTAGCGCTCTGCGAGGGTCAAAAGATGCATTACAGCCCTCGGTAAAAAATAGCGAATTTTTCGTCATCTTCGATTTTAATATTTCTAATGTAGAATTGAGCCCGCATCTTTCCTGAATCCGAATCTGCTTTCGGATTCGGGATTCGATTTATAGTTTTCGAGAAAATGAATTTTTTGTAGCGCTCTGCGAGGGTCAAAAGATGCATTACAGCCCTCGGTAAAAAATAGCGAATTTTTCGTCATCTTCGATTTTAATATTTCTAATGTAGAATTGAGCCCGCATCTTTCCTGAATCCGAATCTGCTTTCGGATTCGGGATTCGATTTATAGTTTTCGAGAAAATGAATTTTTTGTAACGCTTTTCGAGGGTCAAAAGTTGCATTACAGCCCTCGGTAAAAAATAGCGAATTTTTCGTCATCTTCGATTTTACTATTTCTAATGTAGAATTGAGCCCGCATCTTTCCTGAATCCGAATCTGCTTTCGGATTCGGGATTCGATTTATAGTTTTCGAGAAAATGAATTTTTTGTAGCGTTGTTCGGGGGTCAAAAGTTGCATTACAGCCCTCGGTAAAAAATAGCGAATTTTTCATCATCTTCGATTTTAATATTTCTAATGTAGAATTGAGCCCGCATCTTTCCTGAATCCGAATCTGCTTTCGGATTCGGGATTCGATTTATAGTTTTCGAGAAAATGAATTTTTTGTAGCGCTCTGCGAGGGTCAAAAGTTGCATTACAGCCCTCGGTAAAAAATAGCGAATTTTTCATATTCTTCGATTGTAATATTTCTAATGTAGAATTGAGCCCGCATCTTTCCTGAATCCGAATCTGCTTTCGGATTCGGGATTCGATTTATAGTTCTCGAGAAAATGAATTTTTTGTAGCGTTGTTCGAGGGTCAGAAGTTGCATTACAGCCCTCGGTAAAAAATAGCGAATTTTTCATCATCTTCGATTTTAATATTTCTAAATTAGAATTGAGCCCGCATCTTTTCTGAATCCGAATCTGCTTTCATATTCGGGATTCGATTTATAGTTTTCGAGAAAATGAATTTTTTGTAGCGTTGTTCGAGGGTCAAAAGTTGAATTACAGCCCTTGGTAAAAAATAGCGAATTTTTCATCATCTTCGATTTTAATATTTCTAACGTAGAATTGAGCCCGCATCTTTCCTGAATCCGAATCTGCTTTCGGATTCGGGATTCGATTTATAGTTTCCGAAAAAATGAATTTTTTGTAGCGTTGTTCGAGGGTCAAAAGTTGCATTACAGCCCTCTGTAAAAAATAGCGAATTTTTCATCATCTTCGATTTTAATATTTCTACTGTTGAATTGAGCCCGCATCTTTCCTGAATCCGAATCTGCTTTCGGATTCGGGATTCGATTTATAGTTTTCGAGAAAATGAATTTTTTGTAGCGTTGTTCGAGGGTCAAAAGTTGCATTACAGCCCTCGGTAAAGAATAGCGAATTTTTCATCATCTTCGATTTTAATATTTCTAATGTAGAATTGAGCTCGCATCTTTCCTGAATCCGAATCTGCTTTCGGATTCGGGATTCGATTTATAGTTTTCGAGAAAATGAATTTTTTGTAGCGTTGTTCGAGGGTCAAAAGTTGCATTACAGCCCTCGGTAAAGAATAGCGAATTTTTCATCATCTTCGATTTTAATATTTCTAATGTAGAATTGAGCCCGCATCTTTCCTGAATCCGAATCTGCTTTCCGATTCGGGATTCGATTTATAGTTTTCGAGAAAATGAATTTTTTGTAGCGCTCTTCGAGGGTCAAAAGTTGCATTACAGCCCTCGGTAAAAAATAGCGAATTTTTCATCATCTTCGATTTTAATATTTCTAATGTAGAATTGAGCCCGCATCTTTCCTGAATCCGAATCTGTTTTCGGATTCGGGATTCGATTTATAGTTTTCGAGAAAATGAGTTTTTTGTAGAGTTGTTCGAGGGTCAAAAGTTGCATTACAGCCCTCGGTAAGAAATAGCGAATTTTTCATCATCTTCGATTTTAATATTTCTAATGTAGAATTGAACCCGCATCTTTCCTGAATCCGAATCTGCTTTCGGATTCGGGATTCGATTTATAGTTTTCGAGAAAATGAATTTTTTGTAGCGTTGTTCGAGGGTCAAAAGTTGCATTACAGCCCTCGGTAAAGAATAGCGAATTTTTCATCATCTTCGATTTTAATATTTCTAATGTAGAATTGAGCTCGCATCTTTCCTGAATCCGAATCTGCTTTCGGATTCGGGATTCGATTTATAGTTTTCGAGAAAATGAATTTTTTGTAGCGTTGTTCGAGGGTCAAAAGTTGCATTACAGCCCTCGGTAAAGAATAGCGAATTTTTCATCATCTTCGATTTTAATATTTCTAATGTAGAATTGAGCCCGCATCTTTCCTGAATCCGAATCTGCTTTCCGATTCGGGATTCGATTTATAGTTTTCGAGAAAATGAATTTTTTGTAGCGCTCTTCGAGGGTCAAAAGTTGCATTACAGCCCTCGGTAAAAAATAGCGAATTTTTCATCATCTTCGATTTTAATATTTCTAATGTAGAATTGAGCCCGCATCTTTCCTGCATCCGAATCTGTTTTCGGATTCGGGATTCGATTTATAGTTTTCGAGAAAATGAGTCTTTTGTAGCGTTGTTCGAGAGTCAAAAGTTGCATTACAGCCCTCGGTAAGAAATAGCGAATTTTTCATCATCTTCGATTTTAATATTTCTAATGTAGAATTGAGCCCGCATCTTTCCTGAATCCGAATCTGCTTTCGGATTCGGGATTCGATTTATAGTTTTCAAGAAAATGAATTTTTTGTAGCGTTGTTCGAGGGTCAAAAGTTGCATTACAGCCCTCGGTAAAGAATAGTGAATTTTTCATCATCTTCGATTTTAATATTTCTAATGTAGAATTGAGCTCGCATCTTTCCTGAATCCGAATCTGCTTTCGGATTCGGGATTCGATTTATAGTTTTCGAGAAAATGCATTTTTTGTAGTGTTGTTCGAGGGTCAAAAGTTGCATTACAGCCCTCGGTAAAAAATAGCAAATTTTTCATCATCTTTGATTTTAATATTTCTCATGTTGAATTGAGCCCGCATCTTTCCTGAATCCGAATCTGCTTTCGGATTCGGGATTCGATTTATAGTTTTCGAGAAAATGAGTTTTTTGTAGCGCTCTTCGAGGGTCAAAAGTTGCATTACAGCCCTCGCTAAAAAATAGCGAATTTTTTATCATCTTCGATTTTAATATTTCTAATGTAGAATTGAGCCCGCATCTTTCCTGAATCCGAATCTGTTTTCGGATTCGGGATTCGATTTATAGTTTTCGAGAAAATGAGTTTTTTGTAGCGCTCTGCGAGGGTCAAAAGTTGCATTACAGCCCTCGGTAAAGAATAGCGAATTTTTCATCATCTTCGATTTTAATATTTCTAATGTAGAATTGAGCCCGCATCTTTCCTGAATCCGAATCTGCTTTCCGATTCGGGATTCGATTTATAGTTTTCGAGAAAATGAATTTTTTGTAGCGCTCTTCGAGGGTCAAAAGTTGCATTACAGCCCTCGGTAAAAAATAGCGAATTTTTCATCATCTTCGATTTTAATATTTCTAATGTAGAATTGAGCCCGCAACTTTCCTGAATCCGAATCTGTTTTCGGATTCGGGATTCGATTTATAGTTTTCGAGAAAATGAGTCTTTTGTAGCGTTGTTCGAGAGTCAAAAGTTGCATTACAGCCCTCGGTAAGAAATAGCGAATTTTTCATCATCTTCGATTTTAATATTTCTAATGTAGAATTGAGCCCGCATCTTTCCTGAATCCGAATCTGCTTTCGGATTCGGGATTCGATTTATAGTTTTCAAGAAAATGAATTTTTTGTAGCGTTGTTCGAGGGTCAAAAGTTGCATTACAGCCCTCGGTAAAGAATAGTGAAATTTTCATCATCTTCGATTTTAATATTTCTAATGTAGAATTGAGCTCGCATCTTTCCTGAATCCGAATCTGCTTTCGGATTCGGGATTCGATTTATAGTTTTCGAGAAAATGCATTTTTTGTAGTGTTGTTCGAGGGTCAAAAGTTGCATTACAGCCCTCGGTAAAAAATAGCAAATTTTTCATCATCTTTGATTTTAATATTTCTCATGTTGAATTGAGCCCGCATCTTTCCTGAATCCGAATCTGCTTTCGGATTCGGGATTCGATTTATAGTTTTCGAGAAAATGAGTTTTTTGTAGCGCTCTTCGAGGGTCAAAAGTTGCATTACAGCCCTCGCTAAAAAATAGCGAATTTTTTATCATCTTCGATTTTAATATTTCTAATGTAGAATTGAGCCCGCATCTTTCCTGAATCCGAATCTGTTTTCGGATTCGGGATTCGATTTATAGTTTTCGAGAAAATGAGTTTTTTGTAGAGTTGTTCGAGGGTCAAAAGTTGCATTACAGCCCTCGGTAAGAAATAGCGAATTTTTCATCATCTTCGATTTTAATATTTCTAATGTAGAATTGAGCCCGCATCTTTCCTGAATCCGAATCTGCTTTCGGATTCGGGATTCGATTTATAGTTTTCGAGAAAATGAATTTTTTGTAGCGTTGTTCGAGGGTCAAAAGTTGCATTACAGCCCTCGGTAAAGAATAGTGAATTTTTCATCATCTTCGATTTTAATATTTCTAATGTAGAATTGAGCTCGCATCTTTCCTGAATCCGAATCTGCTTTCGGATTCGGGATTCGATTTATAGTTTTCGAGAAAATGAATTTTTTGTAGCGTTGTTCGAGGGTCAAAAGTTGCATTACAGCCCTCGGTAAAGAATAGCGAATTTTTCATCATCTTCGATTTTAATATTTCTAATGTAGAATTGAGCCCGCATCTTTCCTGAATCCGAATCTGCTTTCGGATTCGGGATTCGATTTATAGTTTTCGAGAAAATGAATTTTTTGTAGCGCTCTTCGAGGGTCAAAAGTTGCATTACAGCCCTCGGTAAAGAATAGTGAATTTTTCATCATCTTCGATTTTAATATTTCTAATGTAGAATTGAGCTCGCATCTTTCCTGAATCCGAATCTGCTTTCGGATTCGGGATTCGATTTATAGTTTTCGAGAAAATGAATTTTTTGTAGCGCTCTTCGAGGGTCAAAAGTTGCATTACAGCCCTCGGTAAAAAATAGCGAATTTTTCATCATCTTCGATTTTAATATTTCTAATGTAGAATTGAGCCCGCATCTTTCCTGAATCCGAATCTGCTTTCGGATTCGGGATTCGATTTATAGTTTTCGAGAAAATGAATTTTTTGTAGCGTTGTTCGAGGGTCAAAAGTTGCATTACAGCCCTCGGTAAAGAATAGCGAATTTTTCATCATCTTCGATTTTAATATTTCTAATGTAGAATTGAGCCCGCATCTTTCCTGAATCCGAATCTGCTTTCGGATTCGGGATTCGATTTATAGTTTTCGAGAAAATGAATTTTTTGTAGCGCTCTTCGAGGGTCAAAAGTTGCATTACAGCCCTCGGTAAAAAATAGCGAATTTTTCATCATCTTCGATTTTAATATTTCTAATGTAGAATTGAGCCCGCATCTTTCCTGAATCCGAATCTGCTTTCGGATTCGGGATTCGATTTATAGTTTTCGAGAAAATGAATTTTTTGTAGCGCTCTTCGAGGGTCAAAAGTTGCATTACAGGCCTCGGTAAAAAATAGCGAATTTTTCATCATCTTCGATTTTAATATTTCTAATGTAGAATTGAGCCCGCATCTTTCCTGAATCCGAATCTGTTTTCGGATTCGGGATTCGATTTATAGTTTTCGAGAAAATGAGTCTTTTGTAGCGTTGTTCGAGAGTCAAAAGTTGCATTACAGCCCTCGGTAAGAAATAGCGAATTTTTCATCATCTTCGATTTTAATATTTCTAATGTAGAATTGAGCCCGCATCTTTCCTGAATCCGAATCTGCTTTCGGATTCGGGATTCGATTTATAGTTTTCAAGAAAATGAATTTTTTGTAGCGTTGTTCGAGGGTCAAAAGTTGCATTACAGCCCTCGGTAAAGAATAGTGAATTTTTCATCATCTTCGATTTTAATATTTCTAATGTAGAATTGAGCTCGCATCTTTCCTGAATCCGAATCTGCTTTCGGATTCGGGATTCGATTTATAGTTTTCGAGAAAATGCATTTTTTGTAGTGTTGTTCGAGGGTCAAAAGTTGCATTACAGCCCTCGGTAAAAAATAGCAAATTTTTCATCATCTTTGATTTTAATATTTCTCATGTTGAATTGAGCCCGCATCTTTCCTGAATCCGAATCTGCTTTCGGATTCGGGATTCGATTTATAGTTTTCGAGAAAATGAGTTTTTTGTAGAGTTGTTCGAGGGTCAAAAGTTGCATTACAGCCCTCGGTAAGAAATAGCGAATTTTTCATCATCTTCGATTTTAATATTTCTAATGTAGAATTGAGCCCGCATCTTTCCTGAATCCGAATCTGCTTTCGGATTCGGGATTCGATTTATAGTTTTCGAGAAAATGAATTTTTTGTAGCGTTGTTCGAGGGTCAAAAGTTGCATTACAGCCCTCGGTAAAAAATAGCGAATTTTTCATCATCTTCGATTTTAATATTTCTAATGTAGAATTGAGCCCGCATCTTTCCTGAATCCGAATCTGCTTTCGGATTCGGGATTCGATTTATAGTTTTCGAGAAAATGAATTTTTTGTAGCGCTCTTCGAGGGTCAAAAGTTGCATTACAGCCCTCGGTAAAAATTGGCGAATTTTTCATCATCTTCGATTTTAATATTTCTAATGTAGAATTGAGCCCGCATCTTTCCTGAATCCGAATCTGCTTTCGGATTCGGGATTCGATTTATAGTTTTCGAGAAAATGAATTTTTTGTAGCGTTGTTCGAGAGTCAAAAGTTGCATTACAGCCCTCAGTAAAAAATAGCGAATTTTTCATCATCTTCGATTTTAATATTTCTAATGTAGAATTGAGCCCGCATCTTTCCTGAATCCGAATCTGTTTTCGGATTCGGGATTCGATTTATAGTTTTCGAGAAAATGAGTTTTTTGTAGAGTTGTTCGAGGGTCAAAAGTTGCATTACAGCCCTCGGTAAGAAATAGCGAATTTTCATCATCTTCGATTTTAATATTTCTAATGTAGAATTGAGCCCGCATCTTTCCTGAATCCGAATCTGTTTTCGGATTTATAGTTTTTCGATTTATAGTTTTCGAGAAAATGAATTTTTTGTAGCTCTCTTCGAGGGTCAAAAGTTGCATTACAGCCCTCGGTAAAGAATAGCGAATTTTTCATCATCTTCGATTTTAATATTTCTAATGTAGAATTGAGCCCGCATCTTTCCTGAATCCGAATCTGTTTTCGGATTCGGGATTCGATTTATAGTTTTCGAGAAAATGAGTCTTTTGTAGCGTTGTTCGAGAGTCAAAAGTTGCATTACAGCCCTCGGTAAGAAATAGCGAATTTTTCATCATCTTCGATTTTAATATTTCTAATGTAGAATTGAGCTCGCATCTTTCCTGAATCCGAATCTGCTTTCGGATTCGGGATTCGATTTATAGTTTTCGAGAAAATGCATTTTTTGTAGTGTTGTTCGAGGGTCAAAAGTTGCATTACAGCCCTCGGTAAAAAATAGCAAATTTTTCATCATCTTTGATTTTAATATTTCTCATGTTGAATTGAGCCCGCATCTTTCCTGAATCCGAATCTGCTTTCGGATTCGGGATTCGATTTATAGTTTTCGAGAAAATGAGTTTTTTGTAGAGTTGTTCGAGGGTCAAAAGTTGCATTACAGCCCTCGGTAAGAAATAGCGAATTTTTCATCATCTTCGATTTTAATATTTCTAATGTAGAATTGAGCCCGCATCTTTCCTGAATCCGAATCTGCTTTCGGATTCGGGATTCGATTTATAGTTTTCGAGAAAATGAATTTTTTGTAGCGTTGTTCGAGGGTCAAAAGTTGCATTACAGCCCTCGGTAAAAAATAGCGAATTTTTCATCATCTTCGATTTTAATATTTCTAATGTAGAATTGAGCCCGCATCTTTCCTGAATCCGAATCTGCTTTCGGATTCGGGATTCGATTTATAGTTTTCGAGAAAATGAATTTTTTGTAGCGCTCTTCGAGGGTCAAAAGTTGCATTACAGCCCTCGGTAAAAATTGGCGAATTTTTCATCATCTTCGATTTTAATATTTCTAATGTAGAATTGAGCCCGCATCTTTCCTGAATCCGAATCTGCTTTCGGATTCGGGATTCGATTTATAGTTTTCGAGAAAATGAATTTTTTGTAGCGTTGTTCGAGAGTCAAAAGTTGCATTACAGCCCTCAGTAAAAAATAGCGAATTTTTCATCATCTTCGATTTTAATATTTCTAATGTAGAATTGAGCCCGCATCTTTCCTGAATCCGAATCTGTTTTCGGATTCGGGATTCGATTTATAGTTTTCGAGAAAATGAGTTTTTTGTAGAGTTGTTCGAGGGTCAAAAGTTGCATTACAGCCCTCGGTAAGAAATAGCGAATTTTCATCATCTTCGATTTTAATATTTCTAATGTAGAATTGAGCCCGCATCTTTCCTGAATCCGAATCTGTTTTCGGATTTATAGTTTTTCGATTTATAGTTTTCGAGAAAATGAATTTTTTGTAGCTCTCTTCGAGGGTCAAAAGTTGCATTACAGCCCTCGGTAAAGAATAGCGAATTTTTCATCATCTTCGATTTTAATATTTCTAATGTAGAATTGAGCCCGCATCTTTCCTGAATCCGAATCTGTTTTCGGATTCGGGATTCGATTTATAGTTTTCGAGAAAATGAGTCTTTTGTAGCGTTGTTCGAGAGTCAAAAGTTGCATTACAGCCCTCGGTAAGAAATAGCGAATTTTTCATCATCTTCGATTTTAATATTTCTAATGTAGAATTGAGCCCGCATCTTTCCTGAATCCGAATCTGCTTTCGGATTCGGGATTCGATTTATAGTTTTCGAGAAAATGAATTTTTTGTAGCGTTGTTCGAGGGTCAAAAGTTGAATTACAGCCCTCGGTAAAGAATAGTGAATTTTTCATCATCTTCGATTTTAATATTTCTAATGTAGAATTGAGCCCGCATCTTTCCTGAATCCGAATCTGTTTTCGGATTCGGGATTCGATTTATAGTTTTCGAGAAAATGAGTTTTTTGTAGAGTTGTTCGAGGGTCAAAAGTTGCATTACAGCCCTCGGTAAGAAATAGCGAATTTTTCATCATCTTCGATTTTAATATTTCTAATGTAGAATTGAGCCCGCATCTTTCCTGAATCCGAATCTGCTTTCGGATTCGGGATTCGATTTATAGTTTTCGAGAAAATGAATTTTTTGTAACGCTCTTCGAGGGTCAAAAGTTGCATTACAGCCCTCGGTACAAAATAGCGAATTTTTCATCATCTTCGATTTTAATATTTCTAATGTAGAATTGAGCTCGCATCTTTCCTGAATCCGAATCTGCTTTCGGAATCGGGATTTGATCTATAGTTTTCGAGAAAATTATTTTTTTTTAGCGTTGTTCGAGGGTCAGAAGTTGCATTACAGCCCTCGGTAAAAAATAGCGAAATTTTCATGATCTTCGATTTTAATATTTCTAATGTAGAATTGAGCCCGCATCTTTCCTGAATCCGAATCTGCTTTCGGATTCGGGATTCGATTTATAGTTTTCGAGAAAATGAATTTTTTGTAGCGCTCTTCGAGGGTCAAAAGTTGCATTACAGCCCTCGGTAAAAAATAGCGAATTTTTCATCATCTTCGATTTTAATATTTCTAATGTAGAATTGAGCCCGCATCTTTCCTGAATCCGAATCTGCTTTCGGATTCGGGATTCGATTTATAGTTTTCGAGAAAATGAATTTTTTGTAGCGTTGTTCGAGAGTCAAAAGTTGCATTACAGCCCTCGGTAAGAAATAGCGAATTTTTCATCATCTTCGATTTTAATATTTCTAATGTAGAATTGAGCCCGCATCTTTCCTGAATCCGAATCTGCTTTCGGATTCGGGATTCGATTTATAGTTTTCGAGAAAATGAATTTTTTGTAGCGTTGTTCGAGGGTCAAAAGTTGCATTACAGCCCTCGGTAAAGAATAGCGAATTTTTCATCATCTTCGATTTTAATATTTCTAATGTAGAATTGAGCCCGCATCTTTCCTGAATCCGAATCTGCTTTCGGATTCCGGATTCGATTTATAGTTTTCGAGAAAATGAATTTTTTGTAGCGCTCTGCGAGGGTCAAAAGTTGCATTACAGCCCTCGGTAAAAAATAGCGAATTTTTCGTCATCTTCGATTTTAATATTTCTAATGTAGAATTGAGCCCGCATCTTTCCTGAATCCGAATCTGCTTTCGGATTCGGGATTCGATTTATAGTTTTCGAGAATATGAATTTTTTGTAGCGTTGTTCGAGGGTCAAAAGTTGCATTACAGCCCTCGGTAAAGAATAGCGAATTTTTCATCATCTTCGATTTTAATATTTCTAATGTAGAATTGAGCCCGCATCTTTCCTGAATCCGAATCTGCTTTCGGATTCGGGATTCGATTTATAGTTTTCGAGAAAATGAGTTTTTTGTAGCGTTGTTCGAGGGTCAAAAGTTGCATTACAGTCCTCGGTAAAGAATTGCGAATTTTTCATCATCTTCGATTTTAATATTTCTAATGTAGAATTGAGCCCGCATCTTTCCTGAATCCGAATCTGCTTTCGGATTCGGGATTCGATTTATAGTTTTCGAGAAAATGAATTTTTTGTAGCGCTCTGCGAGGGTCAAAAGTTGCATTACAGCCCTCGGTAAAAAATAGCGAATTTTTCGTCATCTTCGATTTTAATATTTCTAATGTAGAATTGAGCCCGCATCTTTCCTGAATCCGAATCTGCTTTCGGATTCGGGATTCGATTTATAGTTTTCGAGAAAATGAATTTTTTGTAGCGCTCTTCGAGGGTCAAAAGTTGCATTACAGCCCTCGGTAAAAAATAGCGAATTTTTCATCATCTTCAATTTTAATATTTCTAATGTAGAATTGAGCCCGCATCTTTCCTGAATCCGAATCTGTTTTCGGATTCGGGATTCGATTTATAGTTTTCGAGAAAATGAATTTTTTGTAGCGCTCTGCGAGGGTCAAAAGTTGCATTACAGCCCTCGGTAAAAAATAGCGAATTTTTCATCATCTTCGATTTTAATATTTCTAATGTAGAATTGAGCTCGCATCTTTCCTGAATCCGAATCTGCTTTCGGAATCGGGATTTGATCTATAGTTTTCGAGAAAATTATTTTTTTTTAGCGTTGTTCGAGGGTCAGAAGTTGCATTACAGCCCTCGGTAAAAAATAGCGAAATTTTCATGATCTTCGATTTTAATATTTCTAATGTAGAATTGAGCCCGCATCTTTCCTGAATCCGAATCTGCTTTCGGATTCGGGATTCGATTTATAGTTTTCGAGAAAATGAATTTTTTGTAGCGTTGTTCGAGAGTCAAAAGTTGCATTACAGCCCTCGGTAAGAAATAGCGAATTTTTCATCATCTTCGATTTTAATATTTCTAATGTAGAATTGAGCCCGCATCTTTCCTGAATCCGAATCTGCTTTCGGATTCGGGATTCGATTTATAGTTTTCGAGAAAATGAATTTTTTGTAGCGTTGTTCGAGGGTCAAAAGTTGCATTACAGCCCTCGGTAAAGAATAGCGAATTTTTCGTCATCTTCGATTTTAATATTTCTAATGTAGAATTGAGCCCGCATCTTTCCTGAATCCGAATCTGCTTTCGGATTCGGGATTCGATTTATAGTTTTCGAGAAAATGAATTTTTTGTAGCGTTGTTCGAGAGTCAAAAGTTGCATTACAGCCCTCGGTAAGAAATAGCGAATTTTTCATCATCTTCGATTTTAATATTTCTAATGTAGAATTGAGCCCGCATCTTTCCTGAATCCGAATCTGCTTTCGGATTCGGGATTCGATTTATAGTTTTCGAGAAAATGAATTTTTTGTAGCGTTGTTCGAGGGTCAAAAGTTGCATTACAGCCCTCGGTAAAGAATAGCGAATTTTTCATCATCTTCGATTTTAATATTTCTAATGTAGAATTGAGCCCGCATCTTTCCTGAATCCGAATCTGCTTTCGGATTCCGGATTCGATTTATAGTTTTCGAGAAAATGAATTTTTTGTAGCGCTCTGCGAGGGTCAAAAGTTGCATTACAGCCCTCGGTAAAAAATAGCGAATTTTTCGTCATCTTCGATTTTAATATTTCTAATGTAGAATTGAGCCCGCATCTTTCCTGAATCCGAATCTGCTTTCGGATTCGGGATTCGATTTATAGTTTTCGAGAATATGAATTTTTTGTAGCGTTGTTCGAGGGTCAAAAGTTGCATTACAGCCCTCGGTAAAGAATAGCGAATTTTTCATCATCTTCGATTTTAATATTTCTAATGTAGAATTGAGCCCGCATCTTTCCTGAATCCGAATCTGCTTTCGGATTCGGGATTCGATTTATAGTTTTCGAGAAAATGAGTTTTTTGTAGCGTTGTTCGAGGGTCAAAAGTTGCATTACAGTCCTCGGTAAAGAATTGCGAATTTTTCATCATCTTCGATTTTAATATTTCTAATGTAGAATTGAGCCCGCATCTTTCCTGAATCCGAATCTGCTTTCGGATTCGGGATTCGATTTATAGTTTTCGAGAAAATGAATTTTTTGTAGCGCTCTGCGAGGGTCAAAAGTTGCATTACAGCCCTCGGTAAAAAATAGCGAATTTTTCGTCATCTTCGATTTTAATATTTCTAATGTAGAATTGAGCCCGCATCTTTCCTGAATCCGAATCTGCTTTCGGATTCGGGATTCGATTTATAGTTTTCGAGAAAATGAATTTTTTGTAGCGCTCTTCGAGGGTCAAAAGTTGCATTACAGCCCTCGGTAAAAAATAGCGAATTTTTCATCATCTTCAATTTTAATATTTCTAATGTAGAATTGAGCCCGCATCTTTCCTGAATCCGAATCTGTTTTCGGATTCGGGATTCGATTTATAGTTTTCGAGAAAATGAATTTTTTGTAGCGCTCTGCGAGGGTCAAAAGTTGCATTACAGCCCTCGGTAAAAAATAGCGAATTTTTCATCATCTTCGATTTTAATATTTCTAATGTAGAATTGAGCTCGCATCTTTCCTGAATCCGAATCTGCTTTCGGAATCGGGATTTGATCTATAGTTTTCGAGAAAATTATTTTTTTTTAGCGTTGTTCGAGGGTCAGAAGTTGCATTACAGCCCTCGGTAAAAAATAGCGAAATTTTCATGATCTTCGATTTTAATATTTCTAATGTAGAATTGAGCCCGCATCTTTCCTGAATCCGAATCTGCTTTCGGATTCGGGATTCGATTTATAGTTTTCGAGAAAATGAATTTTTTGTAGCGTTGTTCGAGAGTCAAAAGTTGCATTACAGCCCTCGGTAAGAAATAGCGAATTTTTCATCATCTTCGATTTTAATATTTCTAATGTAGAATTGAGCCCGCATCTTTCCTGAATCCGAATCTGCTTTCGGATTCCGGATTCGATTTATAGTTTTCGAGAAAATGAATTTTTTGTAGCGCTCTGCGAGGGTCAAAAGTTGCATTACAGCCCTCGGTAAAAAATAGCGAATTTTTCGTCATCTTCGATTTTAATATTTCTAATGTAGAATTGAGCCCGCATCTTTCCTGAATCCGAATCTGCTTTCGGATTCGGGATTCGATTTATAGTTTTCGAGAATATGAATTTTTTGTAGCGTTGTTCGAGGGTCAAAAGTTGCATTACAGCCCTCGGTAAAGAATAGCGAATTTTTCATCATCTTCGATTTTAATATTTCTAATGTAGAATTGAGCCCGCATCTTTCCTGAATCCGAATCTGCTTTCGGATTCGGGATTCGATTTATAGTTTTCGAGAAAATGAGTTTTTTGTAGCGTTGTTCGAGGGTCAAAAGTTGCATTACAGCCCTCGGTAAAGAATAGCGAATTTTTCATCATCTTCGATTTTAATATTTCTAATGTAGAATTGAGCCCGCATCTTTCCTGAATCCGAATCTGCTTTCGGATTCGGGATTCGATTTATAGTTTTCGAGAAAATGAATTTTTTGTAGCGCTCTGCGAGGGTCAAAAGTTGCATTACAGCCCTCGGTAAAAAATAGCGAATTTTTCGTCATCTTCGATTTTAATATTTCTAATGTAGAATTGAGCCCGCATCTTTCCTGAATCCGAATCTGCTTTCGGATTCGGGATTCGATTTATAGTTTTCGAGAAAATGAATTTTTTGTAGCGCTCTTCGAGGGTCAAAAGTTGCATTACAGCCCTCGGTAAAAAATAGCGAATTTTTCATCATCTTCAATTTTAATATTTCTAATGTAGAATTGAGCCCGCATCTTTCCTGAATCCGAATCTGCTTTCGGATTCGGGATTCGATTTATAGTTTTCGAGAAAATGAGTTTTTTGTAGAGTTGTTCGAGGGTCAAAAGTTGCATTACAGCCCTCGGTAAGAAATAGCGAATTTTTCATCATCTTCGATTTTAATATTTCTAATGTAGAATTGAGCCCGCATCTTTCCTGAATCCGAATCTGCTTTCGGATTCGGGATTCGATTTATAGTTTTCGAGAAAATGAATTTTTTGTAGCGCTCTGCGAGGGTCAAAAGATGCATTACAGCCCTCGGTAAAAAATAGCGAATTTTTCGTCATCTTCGATTTTAATATTTCTAATGTAGAATTGAGCCCGCATCTTTCCTGAATCCGAATCTGCTTTCGGATTCGGGATTCGATTTATAGTTTTCGAGAAAATGAATTTTTTGTAGCGCTCTGCGAGGGTCAAAAGATGCATTACAGCCCTCGGTAAAAAATAGCGAATTTTTCGTCATCTTCGATTTTAATATTTCTAATGTAGAATTGAGCCCGCATCTTTCCTGAATCCGAATCTGCTTTCGGATTCGGGATTCGATTTATAGTTTTCGAGAAAATGAATTTTTTGTAGCGCTCTGCGAGGGTCAAAAGATGCATTACAGCCCTCGGTAAAAAATAGCAAATTTTTCATCATCTTTGATTTTAATATTTTTAAAGTCATATTTCTACCATCTGGCATAGCAGTTGTAATGACGGTTCTTGGTTACATCATCGTTACACTCGGGGTAAAACTTCATATGAGGCACACACATAGATATACAGTCGTGTGTAAAAAGTTAAGACCATTAGCAAATTTTAATGAAATTATACCTTTTGAGTCTTCCGCTTTTGTTATTTAATTTTTTTAAATAGAAAAAAATTGGCTTTTTATATGCATTATGCTCTATTAGTTTAATATCTTTTTTTAACTTCAGCAGAAACACTTCATTCAGAAATAGCTAAATAAAGTTCTTTTCAACTTATTTCCGAATGGTGGAATTCAAGTGCGACGGCTTCCCTCGGTGCAGTACCTTTCGTCATGTGTTCAACGACGTCGGCAAGGTAGTGGAGAAAAAGTCACGGTATGGGGTGGCATTTCGTGGTATCGTCTCACAAATTTAGAAATCATCTTAGACACATTTCACCAAGATGCTTATTTGGACATTTTCCGAAGACATCTGCTACTCTTACTTGAAGATGAAATGCCTCTAATAGGCTCTTTATTCCAACAAGATAATACACGTCCCCACACCGCTAGAACATTTATAGCATTTCTTAATGAAAATAATGCCAATAATCTCCCTTGGCCTGCCTGCCTATCGAAAATGTTTGGAAGATGTTGTAGCAAAAATACGACCAAAGAATAGCAATGATTTGAAAACAACGTTAATACAGGAGTGGCACCACATTCCAATCGAAGCGGTACACAATTTAGTGGCTTCCTTTCATTGAAGAGTTAATGATTGTATTCGGGCAAAGGGTTAGACTGAGAGGTATAGTAGTTAACATCGGGGTTAGACTAAGAGTCGTCTACATCGGCTTATAATAGCTCCAAACCCTCGCGAGTCATCGATTCGATTTCACAGGGGTTGTTAAGCGTTCGTTCGTCGTTCCCTTACAGCGATTGATAGCGTTGCCACCAATTAAAATCACACTTATCCGGGTCTCGTTACTGCTTAGGAAAGTGTCTCTCTTTAAATGGCCGGGACCTTTAAAATTAAAGTCCTTATGCATATTCTTGGAACTGGACAGGGTGAATGGTCGCGAGAAGCTAGACCCTGGACCACATATGGTCAAAATATTAGAATTTTTTTTAACAACCTAAATAATGGACTTGGTGATTGCCGGAGTGTCGGTTTATACTGCTATATTGGTTTTGAGTAGATCGCCAATGGGCCCAAAATAAGCTTCAATGACGGCTGGCATATCCATCGGATTAATGCTGGCGAAGTTCGATACTCAAAGGAATTTCGAAATCCGTAGGGGTTTCAAAGAATATACCTTCGCACCAGGATCCAAGGAACATGGTTGATTCATTGACCTTACAAAAGGGTTACAACTGAATTTTGGATCGATGTACTAGGCATCTAGGGTTAATCAGTTGGATAACATCCAACTAATACCAGTATCTGTCGCTTCTCGCATGCACGCACCTACTCTTTCAATGTTCGATTCACCATTGAATATACAGCAGTGAAAAACGCTCATTATGCTTTGTAGTTTCCTAGCGTAACTTATTCGTTGCCAAAAACCTTGGAACTGATGTCTTTCTGTAAATTTAAAAATTAATATTAAATTTCTTTAATTTCAAATTTTAGAGAGAGTTATGCCCTGTATCCCCTTGTGGGTCCTAGGGCCACTACCACTCATTCGCGCCATCGTGTGCGGTTTCTGGCAATGTGCCTCAGTTCTCACCAACTGCCGGGCCTCCTTCTCCACTGTTCTGCGCCATGTTCTCCTCGGACCGCCAAGTCTTCTACCATTCTGAGATAAAGGGTTCCATTGCATAGCATGGTTCGCTATGGAACTGTCATCTTTTTGGAACGTGTGACCAATCCACTGCCACTTCCGTCGTTGGATGTTTGTGCCTATTAGTTCCTGACCCGTTCTCTCGTAAAGGTGTTCGTTAGAGATTCGATTGGGCCAGAAAATCCTTAAGATATTGCGCAGGCACCTATAAATGAACGTTTGCAGCTTTCTAGTGATAGCAGTGGTCACCCACCATGTGCTGCATCCATATAACAGCACGGATTCAACGTTGGAGCGGAGCAGTCTTAGCTTGGTATTCAAATTGATTGCATTGCTTCGCCATATTTTGGACAACATCCCGAACGCAGACTTTCCTTTGGCGATCCTGCTGCCTATATCCAGTTCGGTTCCACCATCAGTCGAGACAATACTCCCAAGATATTGGAAATCCTCTACTCTCTCAACCGGTTGTCTAGCAATGCATATTTGGGTCGATGAGTTCTTTCCAAAGCTAAATTTTCAGCCCGACGACGCCTGCCTCTTGGTGGAGGTCAATAATTCTGTGAGAGAGTAAGCAAACATCGTCAACGTAGTCAAGATGTTTAAGTTGGGATGTATGGGTCCATCGAATTCCTCCGTTTCCAGTCGACAAAGCTTCACGAAGCACATCGCTTATCACCAAAAGGAATAATATTGGTGAAAGAATACAGCCTTGTCTTACCCCACTTTGGATTTCAAATTCCTCAGACAATCTTCCTCTGTGCAGAACTTGACATTTGGACCCTTGATATGACAATAGTAAAACTTTCTTCAAATGTATTTGTATTTAACCAAAAAGAATTCAAATTTTTTTGCAGGATTTTTTTTTGTTAAGTTCTTATCATGCTTCGTTATCGATATAAAAAATCCATTAAATCCCTACAGATCCCTATAAGCTATGATCATTTATCAACGCTTTTAATACCTCCGCTAACAACAATTGTGTGAACAGCTTTTGTGTGAATCCAACGATTGAAACTATACCTCCGTGTGTGTCAACTATTTGCGTTTGTAAAACCATTTCCTATGAACGAATATCGATACGTTTTATTGCCAAAGTTATTTCCATCGAAAAGAATAAAATGGATATCTGCAAATATACCTACAAGTTATTTATGCAACCAAAATGGCACATGCAACCCTTTTACCAATCCATACATTCAACGGAAATCGTGTACAAAAATCTGTCGAATTTATTCCAACTCCAATCCACCACCAGGTAAGCTCTCGAATTTTATGCTTTGCAATAATTTGTATTCACCCGCGAGATAGTGTGAACGAAATATTGTGTGTTAGTACACATTTGTATAAGTATATACATATATATCTGAGTACATATACATATGACAAAACTGAGGGGAAAAATACATGCCGTTTGGTCGCGTAAATGTCTGGTAGTATGGAATTCTTTGGCTTAACACACCTTTGAGCAATAAATTTAGACTAGGATTTGTACTGCTTTGTTGAATATTATTTCATTTTAAATTGTAAAGGATACCAAAACGCCCTTTATAGGACCTGAACCTTTCTGTAGAATAGGAGGTCGCAACCTTAAGGAATAATTCAGGAAGCTAGAGAGACTAAGGGCCGGGGACCTGGAATAGTCTTCAAAGTCTGAGGCAAGCCAAGGAACTACTAGCGAGCGGAAAAGAATAACTTACTCATCGTAATAGGATTCCTAACGGGGCCCTGCGAACTGGTGTAAAGAAAGGTTTCGGTAGATTCTGTAATGAGTCCATGGAAACTCTAGAACACCTTCTGGAGTCTTGTGGGGCTCTGACCCATAAAAGAATGAATATCTGGGAAAGTACCAAATCCAAATATCAGATGAGGATACGCCGTCCATGAACCCGGTTCTCATTCTCAGATTCCTTGAAAGCAGATGACTAGAGAGACGGTTCTAGGGCCAACAATTCTCGCCTGGACAAAGCTAGAGTATGGAATCCTCAAATAGAATCACGGCTTAATATACAAAGCTCGCTAAGGCTACCTGATTGCAGCAGTGTCTTCCAAGCGGAGGTTCTGGCAGTAACGGAGGCAGCCAACCTGTTGTCAATGATGGCAATACCACGGGATGATATTATCATACTTATTGACAGCCAGGCAGCCATAAAAGCAAAATCTGCCATCGAGGTAAAATCCAAACTTGTTCAGCGCTGTCGCAAGGACCTTAAATTTCTTGGCTCACAGCACAATGTGAGACTCTACTGGGTTCCTGATCACAGGAACATACAAGGTAATGACAAAGCTGATGAGCTTACGCGTCTGGGATCTGCAATGGAACATAATCAAGCCCTCCAGTAGATCAAACCCCCACTCTGTGATCTTAGCAAGCGAGTAGAATGTCAGATGGAACTCATTGCCCACCTGCGAAATTTCCAGGAAAACATGGCCAAACTGCGATGGAAAATGACAGAAGGACCATATCTCTACTGGTGGGAGTACTCACGAGTCATAATCTTCTAAGATATCTAACACACTATGAAACTAAACCTCAACAATGACGACATATGCAGAGGATGTGGCGATGCAGAAAGCTGTGAAGACACACCCACTTTCTGTGCCACTATCCTACCCTCAGTCAATTGAAGAACAGAATTTTAGGAAGCTACCTCTTCCAAGAAATTTCTGAAATATCCATAATCCCGCTAACGAATCTTTTCAGGTTTACCAGATCATCGCAATGGCTGGACAGCGTTGGTTAACGAGTAAGGAGAAAACGGGCCAACAACAACAAGGACGGACCCCTAAACCGGCCATCACAATTGGTCTACGCAGACCTAAGGGGAACGGAGTAATCAGTACTCATCAACCCATCAACCTAACCTATAATGCGAGCGGAGCTCTGATGAGGGAACAAAGTCCTCCAAGGTATTTGTAGGAGGCACAATAGACAACTAGTTTACAGGGCAACATGCCCTTTTTAAATTTTGAATTGTGTTAGTATTTATTTATTTTAGAGGAACTCAGTTCACCTTGGTCTTAGTCCAAACGAAGACTTCCAAATTTAATCTTGTCACATATTCATCCGTTCATTTACTTTACTAACTCAGGTCCTTTTTCGCTTTTAAATCTACTTAGCCTTTATTCTAGACCCAAAACTTAACTGGAAATAGCCTTCTACTTTGCCTCACTTAGTTAAGAAGTAAAGACTTCGAATTTTGGATGTACATGGCCGATCCCTATAAGTTTACATATGAGTATGCAGTCTGCTGACCCACATGAATCAAAGGTTATTGACAAATTGGACAGAGTCTAGTGAGCTGCAGCCATAATCACAGCGGTTGTATCCTTCTCACACACAGTCATCCTTCTTGCACGTTCCCCTGATTGATGTACACTCCATAAGTAAGGCGACGTGTAGTTCTGTTAGATTCAGACAGTTAAGGTGCTGGACTTCCTTGCCATATGTTCATATCAACATCCTGAATTTATTACCAAAAGAAATCTCCAAGTCCTCGCTGTCCTCCAACCAAAGGAGAGTGGAAAATCAAGGTATTAAATGGCTAAGACAACTCAACTTTACTGATGGCCCAAAGTTAGATTGTTGGACGGCTTGAGGTATTTTCTCGGGAACTTAGAAGATTTCAAACTTTGTCAGAATTATTATCCCGGATATGCCAGCCTCGCGCTAGGTAGGTAGGTAGGTAGGGGGGGTGACTGCAGCAGCAGGGGTGCAATCTCACTCGGGTCTCAACGGATCCATTGTGTTCCCCCGCTATGGGATACCTGAAACAAAAAGAAGACGGCATTGGGTTATCTGATTAGTTGTTGGTTAGTGGCAGGGATGGCACTCTTGAACCAGCCCGATTTCATGATGAATTTTAGGGTGGTTTTAGGTGGCGTGTTTGCTTGTTCGCTAAGGTCTTTGAAGTATGATTTTCCGAGGGTTGAGTATCTGGTTCTGAAGAGGCTTGGGCATTCGCAGAGGAAGTGTGTTGAGTTTTCCTCTACCTCTGTGTCGCCACAGCCTCTGAATAGGTCGGTAGTACTGATTCTTATTTTCCTGAGATGGGCCGCCATTGAATTGTGGCCAGTAAGGATTCCAATGAGGAGTGACAGCTGTGGTGTGTTTAATGATAGGAGTTCTTTGGTCAGAGCGTAATTTTATGCCTCGTGCTGAGGGATTTGAGTTCCTCTTTGCATCTTTTGACCAATTTAGATTTGATGGTGATGGAGCTAATGGCTTTGATGGCTGCTTGGCTGTCTATGTAAAATCCACCTGTCTGTTGTTGTTTCTCTGAGTCGTAGGGCACTTTTGGCTCCTACCTCTTTCGTGAAGAGGTCAAGTGGGCATAGCCCGAGCATGGTTTCAAGGGCGGCGGTAGGTGTTGTCCTAGCACTAGTCATGCCTATGCAAGCTAAACGTTGTATTCTGGTGAGGGTGTTCAGGTTTGTGGCTTTGCGGCTGCAGGCCACCAGACCAGACAGTCGTACGTGAGGATGGGTCTGACGATGGCTGTGTACATCCAATGGATGATGGCTGGTTTAGGACCCCATTTTTTTTCATCACTCGCGCTAAGTAGTGATACAATACTCAAATGCAACGTGGCAATATTCACCGAGAGTCAAGCAGACATCGAACATCTTCACTCGGTCACTGCATCGTCCAGATTTCTGAAACACTATCGTGATGTCTGGCTTCCTGGTCACAAAGGCAGAGTGTAGAAAACAAGCCCATTAAGCAGTCAAGAAAAAAACTATTTTTTACACTATTAAAAAAAATTAAATATCTAGCAGGACATGTCCAATTACATTTTCAACAGTTCATATGAACTCGTACACACATTAGTAAAATTTCATCCATTCGTAAGGGCCCCAGCGTGGTAGGAATCTATCCAGCTTGACTTAGTATCCCATTTGACTAAGAAACCAACATGTTACAAGACATGTGGTTACATAACCATTCAGCAACGGGAATTCCAATACCAGCTCCAGGACATGTAGTAGGAATTAATTTGCATCTGATGCTCGCCAAAGCAAACACCACCTGATCACTATCTAACAGACATATGTAGTTAGCAGATGTACTAGATAGGGCTGGCTCAGAATCTGCGTTCATAGGACCTGAACCTTACTGTGGCATCAACTGGTCTTTCGCCACAGCGGTGATTAGTAACTGGGAACGTAAACTTCGCCTAGACCACTGGGAAAATGTCCCAGGGTTGAGACAACCCAAAATATTAAGCAAGCCTTACTCCTATGAGGGTATACTAATCCTTAGTAAGGAAAGTGTCAGAAAGCTGGTGGGTTTTCTCACGGGCCGCCTTAACAAACTTAACCTGAGCTCGGACACGGAATGTAGGTTCTGCTCGGAGGAGGACGAATCATCCGAACACATTCTTTGCAATTGCCCAGCATTACATTGGTTAAGAAGACGTGTTTTCTATAAAGAAATACATATGTACGCCAGCGGAATTAAAAAACTCTGCTACTAAGGACATACTATCCTTCATTAGGAAGGTAGTACGTCGAACATCAAAACAATTTTTCACGGCCCCACATCTCGCGAATGTCTGACAAGCATCCGAGAGTAATAATAAGCCTTTCGGATATGGCTCTAAGTCCCTTCCATTTGTGCAAAAAAAAATTAACGTCAACAACAGGAATGGTCGCAAAAAGCTGGGCCTTGGACCACACACAATCTATTGCGCGAAATAGATTGTATCTCTAGCAATAAAAAGATTCTCATTCTGAACGTCAACAAGAAATTTATTTTCATCTACCAGACATGGCACACCGAGCTTAAATTTCCTTATCCGTCTTTAATGTCCTTTTATCTTCGTAACATAGTTTTATGTTTACCGTCGCTAAAAACTTAAGTTCGTGAGATACTCTCGAAAAATTCACTTCAAACGCTTAGTTGTCGAAAGCGATAGCAAATGCAAAAACTTCGGTAGTCGGTAAATCTGAGTATCGGTGGGTATAGTCGTTTTTCTTCCCATCCGTGAATATTTATGGATTGCTTAAAATGGCCGTATCTTTTCTTAAAATAGATTTAGATACTTACGGGTCAATGATGTGAATATGTTCAAGTGCAGGAGTCAATTGAGGAAAAAAATTTCACATCTGAGTTCGATCCCATCCTAATTGAAAGTCCTTTATACTCCTACCTCCCGGATGCTTAGATACAAGTTACAAATCGAAATCGTCCTTGAAACCCATTGAATCAGATTTTTTGATGAATGAATTTTGACAACAAAAAAGGACTCAATGTAAGTACATCTAACGATGACCAACCATTCCTTTCGCTCTGTTAATTTTAACACAATAAATCTTCCGCTGTTTACGTGTAGCCTTGGCCCAATTTTGTTTCGTGCCAGGAGGACGAGTATTGCAAAAACCAAAGAAATGCATCATATGCGCATGCATGAGTCCATTTGCCACTCAAGGATGCCAAGTGAAGTTCACAAATCACAAGTAAAACCCAAAACTAAAGTCCTGCACGCGAACAAACAATATTTCTGCAGTTGGCCCCGCCATTAAAATGTAATTTATCAAGTGTGCAGGGCAAGGATTCCGCACCAAATAGTAGATATGAATGTACATGTGTATGTATACAGATTTGTATGTTTTGTGGCCGATGCAGATATCCTGGTTGTATCGTAGTTGCCATGAATTGGTGATTCTTTGTTAGTCTGCAGATTTTTTTTTCTACTTTGTTTCCTTTTTTATTGCTTTGCGCTTTTTGCTTGAAGGTGTGACTCGTGTTTTATGCGAGTTAACCCGGGAATATGGTCTCCCTGTAACAATATTTATTTGATTGGGATAAACGATAGTATCTCGGTTTTTTCCTATTCATTGGGCAGTGGAGATGCGACTTTAAAGTGGGACTGAACTCATTAAAGTAACTTCTGAAACCACTCTCTTGTCGCGCTTTTAGCCATTTGTGGTGCCCACTTGATCCGCAGTTTCATACATTAACCACTCGATGTGCGCACATCTCAAGAACTTAATTCGTTAAATCAATGCAAGAGGCCAGCAATAAATTTGTATAATTAGCATGCCTTTCATGAAAAAAAATCAATAAAATCATTTTCACAGGATCTTCACTAGTTTTTGCACGTCTCTACGGATGCACGTATGTAGCCATCACTCCATAGTGTAACAGATTTATTGCATACTTAATTGGAGACGATGCTGGAAACCAATACATCTCTTGCCATCCATGCCAAATTGAGCACCAACAAGGCGGCAATATTTTCCAATTGAAGTCCTTCAGCGGCTACTTTTCAAAAAAGATATATGTATGTACCGTATGTATCCAACAGATACATTTTATCAGTCAATATGAAGCATTAAACTTGTATGTATATCAATGACGCCACGCACTTCATTATCCTTACAAAATTTCAGATGTTGAAGTACTCATGTCCACTGCATACAAACCACATCGGTTATAACGTTGATTGTGTAAAAAATACGGTAACGATGGCCATGTTAATGACGTTACCCATGCACGCAGCGAAACGGTGCGGTGGGTAGGGAGGGCTGAAGGACATGTGCATAATAAACAGCTCTGCCATTTATGGGGATCAGGGGAAAGAAAATCGCGATTGAGTCCTTCACTCAATCACTTTTGGAGAAGCAAGCGGAATACAAAATTGAATTATTTTGGGTAGAGAGCGTGTTCTTAATATGATTCGGTGCAGCGAAGCTTTCTGCATGTGGCACAAATGTCTGAAGGGATTAAATATTTCAATTTGCGAAAGGATTACACTGTTGGATGAATTCGCAAATGGAATCAAGCTCTGAAGTATGAGATTTTTTTTGTGTATTTTCTTGTTTTTGTTTGTTGGAGTGATGTCAAATTATGCTATTAACTTTTATTTAATTGTTTCAAAGTGAATTACGTAATTGTATAAAATAAAAAAGTCCTTTTGACGACATCCTCTGTGTGAAGTGGCATTGAAGGCATCATGTTCTATGTGACCTTTTTGATGTTATTCTGGTAGGCTACCTACTTAAATTTGTACAGTCTATGTGAAAGGATTTTACTAACTTATTTTGTTGGCCTTCATAAGGCTCCGTTGAATTTAAATAAGATACCCTCGTGTTACAATTAATAGTGAGCGCAATGGAATTGAGTAGTCATAATGTGTATGATGAAGGAAGGCAATTTATTTTACGGAAGAAGCAATCTGGTCTGTTTTAGTAATTCTAGTAATTTCTAGTAATTCATTCAGATGATGCCACTGCAGAAATTTTTGGAACTGCAGACGGGAATTTGCTAAAAAGGATATTCACTAAATTGGACACATATCAGCTCTTGTGGGAGTTAACCACGCCTATGCGCCATCGTTGGCAGGTTTCTCTAATACTGATTCTATAGTTAAGCAGATCAGTCACAGCTTAGTTTTGTGCTAAAAACATTGGTTTTTTACATTCTAGGTAGCTTGCCTAGGGCGCCGTGGCTCAAGTGGTTATCGCGTTGGATCACTAAGCGAGAGGTTCGATGTTCGAATCCCAGAGAACACCAAAGAATTTTACACGGTCAAACCTCTCGCGAATGTCTGACAAACGTCCGTGAGTAATAGCTGTCATTATTAAGTTTCTCAATTTGCCATTCGAATATGACTCTAAACTATTAATTCCTTCCTTGGACCACATACGTCTGTTGCGCCAAGTATTTGTATTTTTTTTTTTTGGTAGCTTGCCAAATGCCTTTATTTTCTTAATTCCGCTGCAGACATCTTGTTTGGTTCTTCCATCAGCCGCCACAATACAGAAAGCTGCTGTTTGCACCAAGCAATGGACTGTGAGAGGCTAAGGTAATTGTTTTCAGTGCCTAACTATACTTCACCTTCAAGTCTATGCAGGACGACTGAGTATAACATAGGTGAAAACGTACAGCCTTTCCGCACGCCACTTTGAACATTAGACACATTGCTTAGGCACTTTACCATTGTGTCCTTAATGAATATTCACCAGATGAACCCCTGGCTTATTTAAGGGCTTTACGAAGTCAATGATTAGAAAGTGAGGCATGCCTCAGCATCACGGGTGCTCTGAGAATCATTCCACCAGCGACGCTTCAAATCATGCTTCAACTTCGCTCGAAAGAAATCTTCGGTAAGCAAATGGCTACCAGGACTGCTTCTTGACTAAAGGGCTGGAAAGAGCTAGACATTGGTCATGCCAGCACACTTATGGTGCACTGTCATCTCCCTATTTCCCTAAGTTCGCCGATCGTTTGCCTACTGAAACGGATTTTAGCTTAGGATTCACATAGTCGATACCGGACAGATCAGAGTGGGCGCAAAGGGATGTCCTTCATAACGGCTCGCTGTCTATCTTTACGGATAAGTCAGAACGGAATCTGCGCCGGAGTCTTCTAGGAAGACCTAGGCATTCGCCTTTACTTTCCGCATCATTGCAGCGTCCAGGCACCGCGATTCGCCAAGCCAGTATATAGTTATGTCGACAGCCAGGCAGCTATCAAATCCCTCATATCCAGCATCGTAGCATCTAAGGCAGTGAAAGACTGCCACGTATCTCTTAACGGTCCGACATTACAATCTTACCCTTGTCTGGGTACCAGGCCATTGCGACGTCCCGGAGAACGCTGACGAATTAGCTAAACCAGGCTCTTCCGTTACTAATAGCTTAATTATAGTCAGTATTGACAGTAAGGACAAGCTAACCATAGATGGAGCCAGCATGACCAATGCCATATTGATAGGCAACTATGGCCATAACTAGACCAAAGAAAATTTAACGAACTTCTAAAGCATAAGAGAGGAACTCTCTCTACACTAACCAACGTAATAATCGAGGACTGCACGATAGGCCAGCAGGCTAAAATGTTGGGCATCCCCTATATTGACTTGGGCAGGAGTTACAAAGGAGGAAGAAGAGATAGTCCTTCCCTTCCTGTCCTGCAATTGCTAACACAAGGAAGGCTAGACTAGGTCATGAACATTTTAATGGTCCCAATGATCTCAATACTGCCTCTACGGCTAACATAAATAGCTTCACAAGAAAAATCAATTGGTCCAGGAGGGGACAGCGAGACCCTCCTTCCTCTACATAGTGGCAGTACAATCGATTTATCTAGGTCTAAGTGTACCTTATCTAGCGCCACATAAACCAACCAACTAAGTAAAGAATTTCGAGTACTTCATCCGATTTGTTTTGGGCTGGTGATAGGGATACTATCGAACCTCACAACTCTGTCTTTTTTGAGTGCCTTCTTAAAGAATGTGGAGCATTGATCCACGAAAGAAGGAAACACCTGGACGCCTATCAACTATCCGGAAAAGATCTATGTATCATCGCTAGATCCAATCAAGATACTCCGGTTCATCAAGGAAATTTTACTGTAGGAGGTGCTCTAAGTCGAGTATCTCAACGACGGCGGATTAAGTAGGGGAGCACAATAGATCTATAAGGTCGCAGTGCGCTTACACCCATAAATCTATCTGAGTGCCCTGATTGCGCCTAAAATTTCTGTTTTATATGGAATTGAAGCTGGCATTCCATAGTAATGCATTGTTTGTTGTGAACGATCGCTCAGTAAAAAGATAAACAGTGTACTCCCTTATAAGCGGACACCGACGGTTCCGAAGAATTTGTCCGCTTATGAGAGGTGTGCGGTTATGTGGGGTGTCCTTAAGGAGAGAGTACACTGTACTTGTAAAGCTTGCACTGCATAAATTCTTATTAAAGGTGAAGAAATCTGAAGTTTTGTGTAGCTTCTTCTCCAGAGTAGAAGAGGGTCTAAAAGGTCCGGAGGGTCTACAAGGTATCGAGAAACTAGTTTGATAGCCAACGATCGCTAACATGGTAGTGACGGATAGCTGGGCTACAGTCCAACAGACATTTGTTTAGTGCAACTCACATACTCACATACTTGGTTGAGAAGGAAAAACATTCACAAACAAAGAGTCATGCCCAATGCGAAAAGTCTTAAGGTGGTTTGAGGAAAGATTTGAATGCACAATGTGATGACGTATTGAAGTATCTGTAGTGAATCTAGCAATGGTAGTCGCCTAAGGATGGGGAAAAGGCCGTATGCAGTCTCTTCCTTTGTAGAAAAGTGTACGAGTATCTGATCTACAGAATCTGCAGTGAGGATAAAAATTTGATTTTGTATGAGCCTTCAAAATCTTTGGTCGTTAACTTAGGGAGCTCCTTCCAAGACTTGACATTTCTCTCCCTTCCTTAGCTCAACCCGTATATTGTCCTACGAAAGCGGTCAATGGATCTTTTGTTACTCATTAATCATCTTTTTTGAGCCTTTTAGGAGCAGAAGATTCTCCACGAACTATACGGGCTGTACAACGACATCGACCTTTTCACAAAGATACGCATTCAGCGCCTAAGGTGACTCATGTAGAGCGGATGAACACCGATGCTCCAGCACAAAGAGTTTTCGAATCCACCACTGAAGGGCTACGCAGAAGGGGACCACCACGTTTTCGATGGCGTTCGCAAGTGGAAGATGACCTCAACCAACTCGGAGTGCGCAATGGGAGGCAGCTAGCCAAGGATCGAGATGACTGGAGAGGTTTGTTGGTTAAGGCCCTGGATCAGCCCGAACTGTAGCGCCAGCGAAAGAAAGAAGAAGTGAAGCAATTCCATACCTGACGTCCGACTAACTATCTGACAACGTCATTGAAATGGAACCATCTTTAGATTGCGTGAACCTCTATATGAAAGTCAGCGGAGAAGTCCTAGGATGCATACGTCATTCGTCCTCTACCGGTCACAATTTCCGAAGAAGAGATGCTACTTATACGAAGCTTTTGTCAAACATTTACCATACAAAACAATACTGTTTCATGATCTCTTATGGATTTCTGAGAAAGCTGCAATTCATTTGCAAGAATCCTAAGCTCGCTATCGAATACTATGGTCATTTTTATGAAAATTTCTACAACGTGTTGGAACCACATTCTGCCATTAGTACCACTGCTCAGTTGAAGCTACAAAACGTCGGTTATCATGATGCGCCAACGAGTACTACCTATGCTTACTGAACTTCATGCGGTGTCTTCGAAAAGGTAGAATGACAACAAAAAAACCGTTGAAACCCCTAGATTTGTAGACTGGAATATTCCCAAAAATCTAAAGATCCGAGAACTGTTTAACCCTCACACGTTCTTTATATTACGTTACGAGGAATTCGGGCTGTTCTAGTTATTGCATGTATGCATAGATGCTCTCCTTGCTCTTCCAGAAACTCCTTGCGTTGGCTCGACTGCACTGTTTTGGATGTGTTTATATTGTTGGACCGGAAGATTATGTATGCTCGTAAGCCAGCTATGTCCAAAATATTGTAAAATAGACCATAGGCCAGCGGTTTGTTTTCCTCTTAGTTGTGTATTGACCAAGCATTTGGTCCATCAGTCCATCAGTTTCGGAGTCACATGCCCACCACAATTTAATGCCGTATTTCGCTGGCTTTGATGGAATATACTGGGTGAACTTTGTACGCCCCCTGTATGGAAAAAGTTGTTCATCAACTGTGATACATCCATACGGCCTGAAGTTTTCTTTCCAAATTTGCAACCAGCGTTTCGAATATTTCAGTTATGGGAGCTGATTTGTCGGTTGTCATTCGAACAGAGCGTGTGATATTCTAATCAAAACGGAGAAATCTCGACTTACGACATCCTATGACCAAGAGAATTTCAAAAAGTGCCAACAGCTCTTCTTCATCTAACGGCTCCCATAACAACGCTGGTTTGTTACTAATTTTTTCGTTAATAACTTTGTACACTTCTGGTGCTTTCATATTTGTGTGTCTGCGCATATTATTACTTGAATAGGTGGACTCATCAAAGTACAAAAAGTACCAACATCGCTAAGAGGTTTTGTCTCTGGATTTGGACCAAAAAAAACTGCTGTCTTTCAGTATATTATGAGCATAAGCACGTCTGAATTTCGGCGGGGCTTTCTGCCATACCGTTCCATCTTTTCCAGTAAAACAAAGATTATTTTCATTGTGTTGACCAGATGCGTTCATGTCTTCTTCATCGTCCTCGGATTCCTGGTCCACACGTTGTTTTCCACATTCACATCTTCTGTTTCAGCATCCGAATCCACAATATCTAATACCTGGGCTAAATTGATATCTTCAGCATCTGCTATCTGGCCGGGTAAAGACTCTTAAATATTTTCTTCATCATCATCAGACTGAAGTGTATCCAAAATCGATTTCAGGTATTGTTCTTGCTCCTCGTACGGCAATTTTGAACAAAAATCATATGTATCCAATTGCTCGTCCTACATCTATCTAATTGTATGCCACACTTGAAAGAAATTCAAATTCATTTTGATCCATATTCACAAATATAAAATTCACAAGCGCACTGATTGAATCTGATTGCCAAAGGAAATGTATGAGGAAATTCGCTCTGTTCGCATAAAATTTAATTTTCTCATGGTTATCATACTAATGGGGGATTCCCCTTGAAGTGTGAAATCACAAGGAACAATTAAAAAGTAGACAGGAAGTAAAAATTTCGTTTTTGTAAACAGAAACCCCATACAAACATAAGGTTAGGTTAGGTTAGGTTGAAGTGGCTGCCAGCTAGGATTCGCCAGCACACTTAGACTAATGAGGTCCGTTGTGATACCACGTGGATCATAGGAGAATCCTTCCTCCACCTAAAACCAATTAGAGCTTCTTATGAAGCGTAGGAGGCTCTCGATGTCGATATTCATCAGGTCGCTTGTATCATTATAATAGGGAGCTCCTAAATGGAGTTTCCTTCTACGGGAGAGAGCTGGGCAGAAACAAAGAAGGTGAGGAATAGTTTCCTCCTCTTCTTCATCCATGCAGCTTCTACAGAAATCGTTCGCGAAGAGGCCCATCCTTGTGGCGTGCTTGCCTATTAGACAGTGTCCAGTGATGACACCTATTGTGGTGCCGATATGCAATCTGTTGAGAGAAATCAAATTCTTAGAGCGTTTTAGATCCAGCTTTGGCCAAATTTGCTTTGTCGCTAGACATGTTTATCCACTTGTCCACCTAAGATTGGTACTCACGACAGCATCCAGCTTAAGTTTGAGTTTGCGAGTAGCGATTGGAATACCTAAGGTGCCATTATCCGACAAGATGCGTAAAGTTGTTCCTTCTTTGGCGAGTTCATCGGCCTTACAATTCCCTGGAATGTCTCTATGCTCCGGCACCCAACACAGGCGAATGTTGAACTGCTCAGCCATCTCCACAAGAGACGAACGGCAGTCTAGGGCTACTAAAGAGTTTATAGATGTCGATTCCAGGGATTTGATTGCTGCCTGGCTATCAGAAAAGATGCGGATATCTCTAGCAGATATCACGTTTTTCTTAAGCCAAGATAGGGCTTCCTTTATCGCCATTATTTCCGCCTGGAACACGCTACAGTGATTAGGAAGACGGAAGGAGAGCTTAAGGTTAAGCTTATCGGAGAAAACACCTGCGCCGACTCCGTCTATGGTTTTTGACCCGTCAGTGTAGAAGTGAATAGAATCATCTTCTAAAAATGCATCGTCCTCTCAGCGTGATCTGGAGGGGATCGTGACAAGGAAGTTCTTCTCAAAATTTAGACGTGGGATGGTATAGTCCGTGTTTTCGGGCGAGATTTTGATTTTTTTCAGAATAGAGGCGTGGCCGAATTCTTTTCTTGACCACTGTTGGGTAGCTTCAAGGCGAACGGCTGCAATCGAGGGGTATTAGATGGAATAAAATGTCCAGTGCTGCGGAGGGAGTTGTGCGTAGTGCTCCGCTTATGCACAGACAAGCTGTAGGTTGGACCTTACTTAGGTAATCGCGATTTATGGCTTTCTAAGGCGGTCCACCAGACAATCAGCCCGTATGTGAGTATCGGTCTAATGACCGAGATGTAGAGCCAGTGAGTTATTCGAAGTTGCAAACCCCATTTATTCCCAATGGCTTTCTTGCAATAGAAAAGTGCTACTGTAGCCCTCTTGACTCTTTCATGAATATTAGGTTTCCAACTTAGCTTCCTATCCAGGATAAGACCCAAATCTTTTGCTTTATCAGAGAAAATTAAGCTGACACCATTGAGAGAGGGACGGTCGAAAGTCGGAATTTTATGTTTCCTTGAGAGGAGTACCTACTAGTTCAGTTTTGCGGGGGCTTACACCCAGACCACACCGCCCATCTAGTGAGCTTATTTAGAGCGTTTAGTAAGAATTCCTTCAGAGTATTTAGGTGCTTTCCCGAGACGGTCAAGGCAACATCATCTGCATAAGCGATCGCTGTGCATCCCTAGCCTTCCATGATTATCAATAGTTCATTGACCACCAAATTGAACACCTCCTCGTGGAGTGCCTCTACTAACAGATCTTCTGGTAGACGTCCCACCCAGCTCAGATCTGATGGTGCATCTGCTATCGCTGATGTATTAACATTGTTGAAAGCGCCTTCTATATCCAGAAAGGCAACCATTGTGTACTCCTTGTGGAACAGGGAATATTCAATGTTGCGTACCAGTGAGTGCAATGCTGTCTCCACTGATTTGCCTTTGCAATACGCATGTTGGGCCGCTGACAGTAGCTTCTTATCAATACTGTTGCGTAAATGGATATCAATCAGTGGTTCCAGTGTTTTTAAGAGGAATGATGATAGACCGATAGGTCTGAAATCTTTTCGATTTGAATGAGAGCATTTACCCGCTTTGGGTATGAATACAACTTGAACTTCTCTTCATATCTTTGGAATATAAACCAGATCTAGACAACTTTGCAGAATTATCTTCAGCACGGGCATAATTATGTCCGATGACTTCTGCAACTCGGCAGGTATTATGCCGTCTGGTCCCGCGGATTTGTATGGTTTGAAGCTGTGTAGTGCCCAGTGGAGTTTGCACGGTGTGATCAAGTTTGAGGAGTTGGTAATTTGTGGAAATGGTCTGCTGGAAACCATATTGTTAACAACTTGGGAACTGCCTGGGAAATGGGTGTCAAGCAGTAATTTTAGCGAATCTTCGCTGGAAGTAGTCCAAGTTCCATCCGTTTTTTTAAGGTAACTTGGGTGTAATTGGATTTGAAGAGAGAATTTTCCTTAGTCTAGATGCCTCAGAAACTTTTTCTATTTTACCACAGAAGAGCCTCCAAGAAGTTCGTTTGACTTTTCTTAATTCTTTTTTGTATATGTTTAAGGATGCCTTGTACAAGTCCCAGTCTAGCGGGTCTCTCGTAATTTTGGCATTATTGAAGAGTTTCCTACAATTACTTCTTAAAGGGCCTAACGCTGCAGTCCACCAATGCGGCTTCTTTTTGCCCCTGGGTTTGATCAAGGGGCAAGAAGAAGACATCGCTGTATTTAAGGCTGATGTTAAATCTTCAACCATGCGATCAAGTTCTTGGGGATTGCAGGGGGGGTTAAGGTGATTTGAGGTAACTAAAAAGCTTGAAGTTGACCTATACTTGAGCCAATCAGTTTTGCGATAATTCCTAAAAACTGGTGGGCTAAGAGAGTCTACATATAAGGAGAATTGGAGGTACCTGTGATCCGAAAATGAGGGCTCGCTTGACACCTTCCAATTTCTAATACGTTGGACAATGCTATCGGAGGTAAGTGTGATGTCCAGTACTTCTTGCCTGTTTCTGGTGACGAAGGTAGGCTCGTTATCTTTGTTGCACAAAATAAGGTTTTTACTTAGAGTGCAATCGAAAAGTAAGTAAGTATACAAACACAAAGGGAATAATAATATTAACCTGGGTTAATAAGGTACTAATTAAGGGGCAAAAATTGTCGCCCCTGTGAGGATTCAAGGCTTTCCTTAAATCCATTTTCAATATTACTACTATTCATCTCAGCTGACGTACCACCATTTGTGTGCCACAAACGGACTCCCCCTGCCCCTTTCCCAACAATTCCTTTTGTGTGCATTAAATTAAATCAGAAAAAACCAAATATTAAGAATACATAATCAGGTTTTCACGATGCCCTTTCCTTTCTGAGCACCAACAAAATTTATCTCAAACATTTATCTAAAATATCGTAAAGTATTCATGTACCATTAACTTCAATGCACACCGCCTTGCCATTGACGTTCCTCTAAGAGCGACATAAAGGAAAAATAATGGAATACAATTTACTGTCGACATTACATTTATTTCACCGTTCTTATCCTATAAGGCCATCGACTACTATTTTCATTATAACAACAAAATTGCGTTTTTTTTTAATGCTAACCAACTTTAAAGCAAGTCCACCATTTCGTCCGTTTCAAAGCATCTGCTTGTCGAGTTTGTCCTAACGTAAGTCTTCACATTTATTACAACTGCCCTCTCACTGACTCTCATATCGTAGAGCTTAAGGACATTTTTGCTGTCCCTGCTAATATATTCGGTAACAACGTTTCACGGCTTCATAGATACATTAAACATTTTATGGATGCTTCTGTTCCAGGTCACCGACACTTTTAATTTCCTTTTTAAAAACGAAAAATAAAGAAAAAAAAAGGAACAAAAATTGAAATAAAATCTCAAAAAAAAAACCAATCAATTCTATTCGTCCTCCCAACGGAAGGGCAATCAAAATATATTCCGTTTCATTGAAGAAAATTGAATGTCCTTCCACAGCAAGGACTAACCCCCCCACACATGTAGTTTTTAAAAGAAAAATTCTCGAAAACGGTTTCCCGAGAGAGCACCTCCATATGAAATCTGGAACACGAAATAAATATAAAATGTTGAGGATACAATGGCGGATTTATCGCCAACTGAAGAGCTTGTTATGTCGTTGTCGATGCACTAAGCCGGAGGGCTTATAAGTATGTTGCTCTCCTTGACAGCTCTAACAACAAAAAGCTACTCAAGAGCACTCAACATAATAAAAATTGATTTCGATATCATAAAAAAAAAGAATCTGAAATTCTTTTTGTGGAAGTATCTCAGTTTTGTCATCCTTGTCGTTGCTGCTTGTCGTTGTTGATGTTTTTAGATGCACCCACCACACAAAAAAATGCAGTAGATACGCTCTCAAGGAAGACATAAGATTGGCTTCCTTGGAGTAGATATACTGATTGTGTTCGAAGAGAACACTTCCGGACTACGTCACTTAGAATTGTTTCCTTTCCTATTGGAAAAAAAAATCGAAAATCATGTGTGCATCGACAATTTACTGTCGCAGAGGTTTTGTCAACGAAATGAATTGAATGTCCAACGATTGAACCAATCTTGTTGGTGGCAATTATGGACAATCATAGAAATGTTGGGTTGGTTTGTCCGTGGTACTCAGGTGTTTCTTTTAAACAGAGCTTTCGCAGATCACCACTTTGGCCCCATGGCGATTCTTGAAGGGCTACAACCTTAATTGGGGACCTAGGTAGGTAGGTAGAGGTGGTTTTGATACCACAAAACTCAAAACTCAGAAGGTGTTGTGGGGGATGCCAAGCTTGGCTGCATAGTCTCCTATCGGCCAGTGGGCCGTGCTAACGGCTACAATTCTGGCAATATTTACAGTTTAGAGCCACCACAGAGAAAAAAAAAATTAAGTTGTGCGCGTTATAAATCTGAGTAGACTGTTCTGCTACTGGATAAAACCGCATCTATTTTATGTTCTACGAGGCCTAATAGTTTCCGCTTTCATTAGTAGAAATTCGTCCGTAGAAATTTTCCTCACGGACTATATATAGCTTGAAATCGTATGCACCTGGGATATCCGTTAGTTTTCGATTTTCCATATGACTCCTTTGGAAATTTACCAGTACCCTAACTTGAAAACATCGAAGCACCTAAAAGTAGTTAGCCTTAGAGTTAGCCTTAGCCTGGCAATACATCGTTATATCTGGCGATAGGAATTGATCTAATCGGATTTTTTCAAATTTTTAGCCAGAGGCATGAGCGGAAGCAATAGGGTTCCGGAACCTTGAAAAACTAGAACAGGTCAGAACCCTCAAAAACTATTACAACTTGTTGATGGTTTCACATGAATAAAATTCACCTAGAGTTGAATATCATATCCCAAATACAGAATTTAGGACTTTTCTCATGACTGATGTTTGTGTTTCCTAAGACTTGAACCACAAACACCCCGCTCAGCATTTCAATATACAAAGGAACACACATCCTCACCATCTTAATGACTATGAATCGTCGCTCTACTTATGAATAAAAAAAAAACGTTCCTCTTACCTCTGGACTATTTGAATGTTACCATTTGTTATCGCATATTTCTGAAATTTTGTATCTAAATTGCAATAGTATCTAGTACCGACATTCAATAGCCAGGCTGCGCTTAATGCAGTACTGAACCCTCTAACCTTCTCCAAAATAGTTTGTGAATGCAAAACCTCCTTGAACTCGGTCGGAAGGCTGAACTCATTGAATCTCGTCTGGGTTCCAGGACACAACGGGATAACAGGGAATGAGATCTTCGATGAGCTTGCTAGGCCAGGTTCAGAAGAGGCTTTCTCAGGATCTGAACCCACGTTGGGTCTGCCAGCGTTCTTGGTCAGGGCTTCCATCGATTACTGAGTTTTTAATGAGCGCAATCGAAGGTGGCATAGCTCTCCAGGATGTAGGCAGACTAAACGAATGGCCCCTGACGTCTGTAGGAAATCGGCGGTTTTCTTGCTATCCCTTAGCAGGGACGACTGTAGACAACTTACTGGCGTTCTTGCGGGCCACTACACATTTTCCAAACACCTTAGTGTGCTAGGTTTAAGTGATACGCCTATCTGCGATGCCTGTGGAGAAGGCAAAGACACGGCGGAACATTTCCTGTGTGATTGTCCTGTCTTTGCTCGGATCGGGTGGCGGGTTTACGGTGCTGATGATGTAAGCTCCTCATCACTGAAGCTCCCTCTCGACGTTCTACGAAAGACGAAAAAATTCTAGAGCGAAATAGGGTTCTCTACATGGTAGTACAATGGACCAGTTTTTGAGTCTGAGTGCTCCAGCAGGGTGTGCCCGCCCCGACAAAAAAAAAACGTTTTCTGGCACATTTACGAATCCAAAAATTTAAAATTTTAATTTATCACAGTCATTGCATCTGAATAAAACATAATTACCAAGCAATTTTCCGCCGCTGACAAATAAATAACAAAAATAAATATTTATTATGAACCAAGTCATACGTTTTCAAGGACTAGGTACCAGCAGTTCTCACAGAGCACAGCACAGAAGGCATTTACAGCATTATTCAAAGTAGTTTGTAGAACTATTAAAGTTGAAACTCTTTGACGAAAACTTTGCCCGCTTAGGATTCCAGCACTGATGAAAATGACTTTGGCATGGGAGGCAGTTTTAACGAGGGCGAAAAATTAAGAACATAAGTTACAAAGTTTGTTTAAATATTAAGTCTGGAAATGTTAATTATAACGAACTGTGCAGAGCACAAACGAGTCTGTAAATTTGTGGAAGGACAAGGCGAGGTCGGGAAGAGAAACAATAGCCTATTTTTTCTGCTACAGTCTGCATTTTGTTGACTATTTATTAAACACACATACTCGTACGTTATTGTGTTCTGTCGAAAAGTTGTAAGACATCCAGGCTTTACAATTTTTTTTGTACATTTTATGAAATTTTATGAAATGAATTTATGACACAAAATGCCTGTTGATTTCACTAGGCTATAAAGCTTCAGGAAAATGTCTCGTTGGAGTGACTTTGAGTGTCCTGTATCCAGTAGAATTTTAATAGAGCTGAAAGCATTATTCAAGCTCCAGTTCTGGTAAAAGTTGTACTTTAGCGGTTCTAAGTGAAGCAATTTATTTATTGTACAGCTCTGGCTGACATAAAGTTTAATACTCAATCCAATCTCCCATTCCGGTCAATGTTTCCAGATTCCTAAGCTGGCAACGTTCGGTAATTTGTTGTCCTAGTGTGAAGTAAATGATCTCCATATTCTCTTTAGCTCACGCCTGAGTCTATCGGTCGTTATAAATTTTGTCCCGACTTTCTCAAAGTCTACTGAATGCTCTTACTTAACAACTTTATGTATACTTTGTAGACGCCGTGGTTCAATGGTTAGTGCGCTGGTTTACTGAGCAGGAGTTTCGAGGTTCGAATCCCAGGAAAGACCAAAAGGGCCGCTCAACGATCGGAGCTATTAAAGAAGTAGAGAAAGCCGCCCGAACAGCCCAACAGGGAAATCACTACTCGACGAAGATGGTATTGCTGTCAACGCTGGATGTGCGAAATGCCTTCAACTCAGCCAGGTGGAGTGATATGTTGAGTACACTAGAAGGGTGGCAATGGTGTAGTGGTAGCGTCATCGTTCGTCGAGCTGATGGTTCACGGTTCAATCCCTGATGTCAGTAAGCATTATATGATAAGAGGCAGTCCGATCAATTGCGAAAGTTTGTGACAACACTACTGCGAAGGTATAACACTGGCAGTAGGTTTGTCATATGGCTGGAGAAATTGATCGCTCTGTTGATAATTGATATGCTTATGACATCAGGTGGATCGGGAAAAAAATACTGTGAATCAGAAGCGAAGGCAAAAAAATACATGACAGCATCAAATCTCCCCAGTTATTCTGGACACCACCCCTGGAGCTAATGTGAAACCTAACACATCTGAGTTTCAAACCACTGCACTAATCTCTTTCTCTCTCTCTATCTACATTTCCGACGCCCGCACCATGTGAATAACATGTAAAAGGGTATTCATAACCCCTTGAGTGCGGGTAAATTATAAAAAAAAAAAAAAAAAAAAAAAAAAAAAAAACACCTTCAACGTTCCAGTCTACCTATTGCGGATGACAAAGGGCCCTGGAAGGCCCCCGAAGAAAGGTTGTCACAGCCGGAGCAGCACAGGGATCGATCCTGGACCACGACCTCTGGAACGTCTCCTACGATGGCATACACCCTCCTGGTAGGATACGCAGATGACATCGCAACAGTGATTACGGCAACAGACACCGATAACGCGTAAAGGAAGCTAAATCCGGTCATGAGACGGGTAAATTCTTGGATTGAGACACACGACCTTAGCTTGGCCACGGAAAAAACTGAGATAAAGTGATCTCCCTCATAAGCGGACACCGACGGTTCCGAAAAATGTGTCCGCTTATGAGAGGTGTCCGGTTATGAGAAAACAAACAAAAGGTTCTTTGAAATCTGTCCGTTTATGAGGGGTGTCCGCAATGAGAGAGTACACTGTAGTCCTTTTGACGAAGGGTCCTGGCCATCGTGGACTTTTAAATGGGACTAGATGTCCAAGGAAGCTGTGAAGTACTTGGGGCTGTCACTAAATACGAAGCTCTCTTTCTGGCAACAGATCAAGTCCGCCTCGCAGTGAGCCTCGATAGTTACAACGTCTTTGAGCAGATTGATGGCAAACGTAGGAGGGCCTATGGCCAGTAAACGAAGATTGCTAATGTCGATAACTCACATAAGCAGATGGCAGCAGTACAGAGACGTGGAGTTTTACGCGTGACAGGCTCGTATCGAATGGTGTCAGAGCCAGGCATCCTTGCAATCGCAGGAGTGACTCCCATTGATCTACTCGCAGCAGAACGGGAGTACATCCACGAAAGAAAGGCGGAAATTGGAGTCGAGGCAATTGAGGAGGGAAAGGAGCTGACAAGACTGTAGTGGCAAGATCGTTGGAGCTCGCAAAACAGAGGGCAATGGACGGCGAGACTGATCAGAGAAGTAGTTGAGTGGAACAAACAGAAACACGGTGAAGTCAACTACTACGTCACCCAGTTCTTCACCGGACACGGGGATTTCAACGCCTTGGTCCACAAAATTGGCAAGGCCAACCATTCAACCTGCCAGTACGGGGACACATGCGAGGATCTCGAACGAAGCATCGGAGTCATCATCCCTAATAACGTAGTAGAAAAGCTGCTGACAAGCGAACAAAACTGGAGCAAAATTAGCCAGTTCATATAGAAAATATTCTCAGGACAAAAAAGAGAGAAGTAGAAAACAGAGCGTGAATCCAAAAGGATGTACGAAAGACACTCCCCTGATGTAATGCGAAGAGCAGTCCCGGGGGGAGTGGACCAGACACCAAAGGGAGGAGGAGTTTAGTCAGTAGGAGTCTGACACACCAGGTACGGTCAACGACCATGACCACATGACGGTGCATGATGCATCCTTCACCTCGCTGCAGGAAAAAAAAAATTGTGAAATTGTCAGATGCTATTTCCGTGGACAGCACCAATTTCACCTTAAAAATATAAAATTTTGAATGATCTCTCAAGGGAATTTCCTCCCCTTCGGATTCTCTCCTACTTCAAAGGGAACTTGTTCTTCACACGGTGCAAATTTAATTTCTTAGAGCAGGCAGAACACAACAAGGAAAACCCTTGGCAAAGTACAAAGGCTAGCTTGCGTCTGCATAACAGGGGCTATGAGAACCTGTGCCACAGCGGCACTGGAAGTATTATTAGGACTTATTCCTCTACACTTAGTAGCGTGCGCTTACATCCATATTCTATCTATCTATCTATCTAACCCTCTTAACCTTAGGTGTACCCCTCTTTCGCCGGACCACCTATGGCCACCTTGAACCCATGGCTAGAATGATGCGTTCGGCCAACGAGGCGCATAGGACCATTGATTTTCATATTAGCGGATCCTCCCTAAGAAAGCTCCTCCAGACCTCCTCATAACTCCTTCCGAAATTCCCCTCACACTTTACTTTTAGTTTAATTTAGCATAACATACAGTTTAGCAGGTTACAGGACGCTCAAGTGTGCTCTTCTGAACTCTTGGTTCTTTCATTTTCTGATGTCTTCCTGTAAAATTGTAAGAGGCTTCAACATACCTACCATCCTTATAAACTAAACTCTGAAACGCAATGCGCGTTATGAACTTTGAAAATATCAACTTTCGCTTCACGTGCATATGTATGTATATGCATTACTTTTTCGAATACCTTAAGTTCACCCATCACATAGCATATATCCTTGAACAATACATATACAAGTGGATGGATAAATACCTAGAAGAGTTAAATTTATAGAACCTCCTCGTGGTCCCATAAATAAATGTATAAAAGTGCTTGGGAAAACCATGTATCTACCAATAATCATAATGACCAACACGTTTTTGAAATATGGCTCAAGTTTAAGACTTATCACAAGGTCATGCCGCTTATCCAGTAGAAGAATAAAGGCCATAAGCTACACGCTCCACCAATAAAGGTGCCTGACGTATGCCTTTCATCTGCTGTCAAGAGTGAAATTTACTATCTATCCGCTAAAAACTGAGATTTGCAATAATGCCAATTTTCCAAGCAAATCCCACTTACAGTCACCTCCAGCTGCACTGCTCCTCCGGTACTTTAAGGACGAAGCCAAGCCTTTCACATATTTTATAACTTAATATACCTAAACGAATCTGACAACTTGAACATATTACAGCTCCAAATCTGCTCACAGCACATATAATCATTTTCACTACATCGCATCAACTACGAACAGCTATAACCCCGTTGTACAGCGAAAGTACTCTGTAAGTCCCGAAATTTATATATTTTCAACGAAACTAGAACATAGCGCGACTCGGTGTAAATCGTGATTTTCCTTTTGAATTGAACGTATACTCGTACCATGCGCCATATGCAAATTTTTCCCTTCTTCTAAATATTTGTTCGTAAAGAAGCTTTGCACGTCCACCCCCTCCCCCCTTCCACCAGACACATAACAGGGGGGGTTATATTTCATGCATACATCATAAAAAAATTTTCCATACGAATTCACAGACTCGCGTATCCCCGAAGACGTACAAGGATTTCATGCATGCGAAAATCCATTTATGAGTAACATTTTTCTCTCAACAAAATAAAATGGGAAAAGATTTTCTGCTATCGGTGATACCGATGGCTGTGTGTGTGTGTGTGTGTGATGGTTTTTTTGTCGGAAATTGTATAACTGTTCATGAGTACTTTTTTGGTCTTTTAAAAGTTAGTAGAAGAAGAGAGTTGAAACAGATCTTTCTGACTAAACAACAACTGACTACTACACGCTCAGTAAATGTCCTGTGTTGATGCAGAGTGCTGCCGCTGTTGCTTTAACTGAGTTTTCCCCCATATCCCTGTTGAATTTGTTAATTTTTCCCTTCGCCAAAAGGGAGTCACTTCCATGAAATTCCGCATTCCAAACTCCTTACGTCGTTTGCCAGAAAGGATACTGTTCGGTTCGCAAAATTTTCTACACGTAATTTTACAGTAAAATATTTTATTTAGGAAAGGAGAACGAAGGAAAACGAGGGGAAAAAAGGGCAAAACAATCTGCCCAACGATGTGAAAAATTCAGAGAAATTGAATGCAGATAGAAAATTCATATGTTAAGGCTTGAGTGAATGGGCTGGAGGCATCCTGATGGGTACCAGCAGTTAGTGACTTTTTCTCCTTAGATCGTCTTTTGTTTCAGTGACCTGGTGTGATGTGAGACGGTTTGTCTCCACACGGAAGCCTGCTTTTTTAACTATTTTGGATGGAATTCGTTGGTATGATTAATTGTGGGATGTTGGGTTGGAAAAGTGGAAAATTAACAAGGTTTCAGGTTTGTAATCGAATTATTTCCATATGGTAGACTTTAAATGATTTTCGGTGGTAGAGCTCGACTTGTAAGGTAATAATAATCGGATGTCGATTATGTGCAGGACTATGCGGATTAAGGAGTATATCAACAGATAGAAAAAATGCGAGACCACGTATCCTAAGCAGTTGAAAGGGGGCTATATCCTTATTCAAAGGTGGTGATTACCTGTTGTAGTCCTGTTTTCTGTCTTTTTTTTTCTTTATTTCGAATTTCGAAACTACAGTGTAAGCCTATACAGCAGCTTCACAAGCTAACTTACTTAAGGGGCTCCCAACCTGTGGAGGGTCCCTGCCAGAGACACAGCAGCCTTCCATCCTCTTCGATCCTGGGCACGCTGCTTCCCGTTTTCCAGACCAAGCGCTCTGGCATCCGCGATAGCTTGGTCCTTAAAACGGATGTCAACTTGTCGTCTCGAACCTGGGGGCTGGGATTCGAAGATCCTCTTAGCTGGAGCATTATTGTGCATTCGCTCGATGTGGCCGAGCCAGTGTTGTCGACGTGTTTTCGCTTTCCGGACTGCACCCACATTTCGCGGTTATATCTTCTTCTCCATTCGCCCTCCTCGCGTATGGGACCGAATATTCGACGAAGAATTTTGATCTCGAAGGTATTCAAAATCTGCTCTGCTTTCCTGCTTATCGTCTAGCACTCGGCACCGTAGAGCACAACTGGCAGGATAAGTGTTTTGTAGAGCACGCATTTCGTCTTCCAAATTAGCAGTTTTAAAGCCAGCTGTTTCGCCAAACCGAAGTAGCAGCGGTTTGCTTGGGTTACTCTTCGTCGGATCTCCACTAAGGTGTCATTCGTGGAGTTGATGTTTACTCCGAGGTAGGTAAACTCCTTAACTACTTCGAAGTTACTGCTGTCAACAGTGACGTTTTGTCCTAGGCGGTGGACAGATGCTGGTTTGTTTGTTGACAACATGGACTTTGTTTCGGCTTCGTTTACCTCAAGACCGACTCGTTTCGCCTGTTCTTCAATTGCCGTAAAAGCCTCTATGACGGCACGCTCGGAGCGACCGATGATATCAATATCGTCTGCGTATCCCAGCAGCTGGACGGATTTGTTGAAGATAGTGCCTTCCGTGTTGACGCCTGCCCTGCGCACTATCTGTTCCAGCACTAGATTGATCTTCTCCTTTCGCCAGCATTTCTAGCCAGCTCCGTTTTGTATGTCGTTTATTTTTTCAGTTTAGCATATCGACACTCTGCATCGAACCAGCGATTTGAGGTCTAGAAATGCTTGTCTTACTTTCAGGTGTAAGCCAATAGGTTCTCCTTAGATAATTAACAAGGGGATTGCATCTTGTCACGCGTGGTCCCTCTGTATCTTAGGAACCCAGGGTGCCTGCTCTGCACAGTTCCTTCCAATTTCGATTCGCGTTTTCTCTATTTTGCTGCAGAAATCCGCAAATCCATTCTTTTCAGCCCTTCTAAGGCGATTTTGAAGATTTACAGGACCCTGTGAGGAAGCCCAATAAAATTCGTAGCATGTTTCTGCTTACAAAACCAGCCAGAGGAATTTTAAGAATACTACACAAAAAGCCAAACGACAATCATGGCAGAACTTCTGTGAAGACCTAATGAGTACAGCAGAAACCGCGAGACTAATGAAAATCCTTACCAGGGAAACAAAAACTCTAAGGATCCCGCAAGAAACTGGACCGAATCCTGCTCGGAATCTCTAAGACTGCTGTTGAATACTCACTTTCTAGGCTGTACGACACAGCGTGGCTACGATGACAGTACCAACAGCATCATGGGAACTGAACCCCCTGCGGATTTGGTCACAGAGGATAGAATAGAGTGGGCTATCAGATCATTCTCCCGCTACAAATCCCCGGGACTAGACGGTATCATCCCGATCATGCTGCAGAAAACGGTAACTGTTATTGCCCCGGTACTCAAGGAACTTTTCACCAATAGCCTCATACTGAGGTATATTCCAAGAACGTGAAGAGAGGTTAAGGTTACTTTTATACCCAAGGCCGGCAAAGCAAGTCACACCACTTCGAAAACCCTCGAAAGACTGATCGACATATACATTCGTGGCAGTCCTCGGACAGGGGACCTTTCCTCAGCCCAGCATGCCTACACGAAAGGAAAAAGTGTGGAGGCAGCGCTACACTGTGTTGTCGGCTCGATTGAAAAATCACTGAAGGACAAGGAGCTCACATTAGCTGCATTCCTAGACATTGAAGGAGCCTTCAACAATGTCAACACCGAAGCGGTAAAGAGAACGCTAGGCACATTAAACATTCACAACAGCCTTGTCAGCATACTTGAAGATAGACATACATATAATAACCGAACTTGGGGGAACAGGGCTGGAAACATACGCATCAAGAGAGGGTTCTGCAGCCATTTCAAGACAAACAGAACCAGTCGTGAACATCCCGCTTTGCGCACTTAAGCTTGAAGTAGGGAAAATAGCCACACGAGAGGCGAACACCAGATGGACCTCCTTGGATTCCTGTGCAATCACAAGGAAAATATAGCCGTCCTTCGATAAAGGCAGAACCGAGAGATTTATACGGGAAGACAGGAAAACCTTTTTCATCCTCGTTGGGGTTATCACGGGGCCTAACTCTCTACGGTATCATTTGAAAAACTACGTCTGACGGAAGAAGAACTCTGCAGAGGCAGCTTTTGAGGACACAACCCACTTCCTATGTCACTCCAACACAGCAGGGACAGATTCCTAGGCAGCTACTTCTTCCAAGACCTAGATGAACTCGCCAGCGCGCCATCAGACAGGATAATGAAATTCATCAAAGCCTCAGGATGGTTTGTATGCAAAGGCTCGCAACAATAATTATCGGATCAAATAAGCATCGGAAACGGGTTTCAATGGGCAAGGGACATCCTTTCCCCCAAAGGGCATCACAATGGGTCAGCATTGACTTGAGCCAGCCCACATACCTGTTTCTGTTTCACTTCTGGTTTTCTCCTCTTTTTCTAGGCACCGAAATACAAGGACAAAGAGAAAGGAGGTAGTTTTTAAGAACCACCATACATACTCTCAAAATGCCCTTCAAATTCGGAAAATTATTGCAAATACTCCTGGGCTTGAAGTCCACAAAAATTCGGTAACGCATGTTGACTCCTCTTGACTTAAGACTCAGAGTCAACTGAAGCAAACAAAATTTTTGCCTTTCCACTCAAAAGTATGGGTAAACACCGGAAAATGTCTTATCCTAAGCCCCCTCTCCCTCCCTCATCCCTGCAGGATGGATGGTACTGAGGAAAATATATTTTATAGCCCTTTGTGCTGCTCTTCGTTTGTTTTCATATGGACTTCTGTTTAATTCGAATTTTCCTTGCCAAAGTTTGTTTTATAATTTTCTGTTATAACATCTTAAGTAGGAATCAAATGATTTTTCTTTGTGTGTGGTAGTCTTCGAAGCCGGCAGGCACAATGCACGAGTATCTGTATGTATGTACATTGCATGACTAGAGTTTGGTACAACCGCAAGAAAGTACCTCGTGTCTGGGTTCGAATTTCCAGCATTTATTTCAATCTAATCAAGGAGCAATTCGAAATTGATGATTACTGTATAATTTAGTATTAATGAGGTATGTAGTCTCTCTGTGATCTCATTATTGCGGTATGTATAGGGGCGGATCCAGGCAGGCTGGATGTTCGCAAACACTCCAAGCTACATGGTTATGGGGCGGTGTGCAGTCGGATGTGTGGTCTGGAATTGGGTAAACAAACATTGGAAATGATTTAAATTGATAATGAAGTATTTTGTTTGCGAGCAAACACGAAGTGTAGCTGTGTGCGATTGAATATTGATGCACAGAGGATGGATTAAGGAGTACATTGACATTTGGCCACTGAATTGTGTGTATTTACCTTGGGATAATGTAGGTAGACGGATGTTTTTGTTAGGCATAGTCTGGTATCTTATTTAGTCCTTGTACGATACACAAACACGTTGATAATTACAAAAAATACGAATACTTGGCGCAACAGAACGTATACGGTCCGAGTCCTAGCTTGTCATGAACATTCGTATGTGTGTTGTATTTTTCACACAAATGGAAGGGATCTGCAGTTCAGAGCCATACACGAAAGGCTTCTTTTTTTAAGAAGCTTTCTCATGACAGTTATCACTCTCAGACGTTTGTCAGACATTCGCGGCAGGCAGTACCGTGGTGTTTCCTGGGATTCGAACCTCGAAGATCCCGCTCAGTAATCCAACGCACTAACCACTGAGCAAAAATAAACTCCCACCACATTCACATATGAAAACGTCTTCTTCGCATGTAATGCTTCCGTGATTGTGTGCCATTAAAATTTGTTAGCAACTAACAGATGGTGACGTCTAGGGATGACATTGCTTTCTCCTTTCCTTGACCATTAACTGGCTAAAATTCCTTTGGAACGGTCCATATATATTTTTTTATTACTTTTCCGTGCATTCCGTAGAGTAAATCAGGGACGCTGATAGAATTATTGTGATGTCTGTATTCCGCTCACATCCATACACGGATATTTATGTGGATTTCATTTGGTTTACTACAATAATATAGCTGGACCGGGGTAGTATATATTTTTATGCCCTTGCCAGTGAGGGGTATTAATTTTAATCAGAAATATTTTGCATTAAACTTCTGTTTCGCTATCCTTGTCCAATATAAAGCTGCTCCGATTTATTTGGAGAATTAAGAGGGTGGATCGATAAGTACTATTAAGTGCAGTTGTCTTTTCTATGAAAACAGAACAAACTCCTTTCTTTATATGGCAACGTAGGCCTGTCAAGCAGGGTTGCCGAAGTGACTACTATGGGAGTATCGTACTCCCCTCTCATACACTGTACTCCCGTACTCCTCTCTTCACGATTTCTCTTATTAAATCGTACTTTCTAAAATACTAACACCCTAACTTTAATTGTCTTAAGTATGTTGTTACTCTTATTTCATGAATGAATCCATTTTGCAAGTTTTGACATCATACACAGGGTGCGCCATCTTTTATGTCGGTATGTAAATATTGAATAACTTTTAAAGAAAACAACCAATTTCCATATATGAGGTATTTTTATTTAACTTAGTCCTTTACAATTTATTTGGACTAGTTTTTGAATACAACATCAATCTAGTGGCCTCCACTATTGACCAAAGCAAAATGTGCCCTTTTTGCTGCGTTTTCCATTACTTTTTCGAGCATCCCGGGCGGTATAGCGATGATTTCGGCACAAATGTTTGCCTTGAGCTCGTCACTGGTCTGAGGCTTGCTGGCGTACACTTTGCTTTTCAAATAACCCCACAAAAAGAAGTCCGGAGGGGTCAAATCTGGAGATCTGCGCGGCAAGTCAATGTCGCTATTTTTTGACAGCACACGTCCAGGGAATTTGCGTTGCACTGCATTGTTTGATTTGCAGTTTGACATGGCGCACCGTCTTGTTGAAACCAGTAACCGTCCAGACCTTTTTCACACATTTGTGAGCAGACATAATGGGCCAACATCCACCGATATCGATTCCCATCGACTGCTTCGCGTTCTCTGAAGAAAAATGGCCCAATGATGGTTTTGGTGCAAACGCCGCGGTCCAAACAGTCACTTTTTGGTCATGTAATGGTGTTTCATGGATCTCGTGTGGATTCTCCGTTCCCCAAATGCGGCAATTTTGTTTGTTAACGGCGCCAGAGAGTGTGAAATGGGCCTCGTCGGTCATCAAAATTTGCTTCCAAAAATCTGGTTCAGTGTCAACCAGTCGAGCGATTGTTTGGCCGTATTCCAAGCGACGTGGATAGTCTGTCGGCAATATTCTTTGAAAATCATCCTTTAAAATGCGCCGCAAGGTGGTTCCACTAAAGCCAAAATGCTGAGCGCGGTTACAATACGACACATGTGGGTTCTCGGCAACACTTTCTCTTACCGCTTCAAACAGTTCATTAGAACGACGAATAGTGTTGTTAGACGGTGCTTGTTGGCCACGATATTTTCGACGATATGTACGTTGAGTTAACACAACTGAACAAATATTTTCAATGTACAGGGTCACTTTTTCGGCGGTGAAAATTGTACTGAATTGACGTTTCAAAAACATGTCTACTCAAGTCAATCGGTTAATAATTGTCAAAGTTATTAAATTTTTACATACCGACATAAAAGATGGCGCACCCTGTACATATGTGCATAGTTCTGTCAGCTAGATTGTCTAAAAAATTTCTGTGAAAACTGCGTCGTCATATGTCCGTCCTCAAAAGTGATTTATGGCGGGCTAATCCTGAGAGTTTCTCGTGAAATGCGAAAGGAAAAGTAAGTAGGTACTCCCCTGTAAAGTTCTAAAATACTGCCATTAATAAATTTAAAACGGTAGCCATGATGTCAAGCCTCAAGTGTGTGGGCACTGAAACAGTATTCACAAAAAAGATTAAAAGATGGATAGAGCTTTGAAATGCAATAGGAGATAGGCCCCATCATATGTATATGTAAGTGGCCATCTGATGGTTTCTTTTTAAAATTAATATAAAAACTACACCGTTCAATGTTTTCCAATGATTAAGACTTCATTGAAGATATCCGACTGTTTATGGCAAATATGTATTTTCATTTAAAAAACTGCCACAACTGACTTGGCAGCAGCCAATCACGTCAACCTAGTTTTGCAATTTATCAACATTAACAGTTCTCAAAAGCAAAAAACGCCAGCAGCGTCAAATCACATCTGAGCGATGGCAGATAACTCTGTTACCAAAGTTAGTGCGTTAAAGATCCATTGATTGGTGGTGATTGGCCAAAGGCCCAAAGGGGGTTCTCGCGTAAGTATGTGATTTCCTTCTGCACTAAACTTCAGAAAACGTTCTTTCCCGGCTGTATGTACGGGAGCTTCTCCGAGTACGCCTGGCTTTGCTCTAGATGCTCTGCTTGATTTACCTCGCTTTGATACGTACATATATCATGTGTTGTATTATCAAAGAAAGCTACCGTCTCAGACGAGGTGACTTTTAGTATCATTGGAACTGGAGTTTCGATGACCTTGTGCGACACCTATAGTATGAGTCTGGTTCCATTGGTATACCGTCTAATACAATGACACTTGAGCTTCGGCTTCGGCAGCTGCGCAAAATTTAGAGTCGGATTTCCTTGCGTTCAGGACTGGCTTCGGCTAGAGTCTAAACCTGGCTTTAGTCGTATCTCCATTGGTCAAGAGATTTGCGCTGGTGACTTCGTGGATACCAACCCCAATAGACTTCACTACTCATTAGGTAAGCATGTCATGGTTTTTCAAGCACGGTATATGCTATCCTAATGGCTACGGACTATTTTGTAAAGAATAGGTGGAGGGCTTAGATTATTTGTATCTGTAGTGACAGTCAGGCACGCTCATTACTTGGAGAATACAAGTACTCTTTGAATTTGGTCGCAAGACTGAGCTCTCTGAATCTTGTCGGAAAATGAGCTCTTCGATGAGACTACTAAGCAAGGCTCAGAGGATGTTTTCTCAGAACCTAAACCTGAATTGGGTCTTTTTGCGTCCTCGGTCAGGGCCTCCATTGATAATTGGGTTTCTCACGAACACAATTGTGTGTGACAAGGCTCTCCAGGATGCGGGTGGACTAACCGAATACCACCGGACGTTTGTAAGAAAATACTCTAGACAACTTTTTGTTTGCTAATCATCTTTGTGTTCTAGGCTTAAGAGACACCACTTCTGCGATGCTTGTGGAGAGAGCGGTGATACTTCGGATCACTTTCTTTACAAGTGTCCTGCTTTGATCGGATCAGATTGCAGATCTTCGGTGCTCCAATGAAGTGGCTTCTCAGATTCTTCCGAAAGTTGAGAAAATTCCAGGAAAATGGATAATACTGAGTCTTGCTTCTTGGTAGTGAAATGAACCAGTTGCGTCTGAGTGAGCCACTGGGGTCTTTCTTAACCCGACAAAAAAAAAGCTTGATTCATCAACTTTTCAGCGAATTTCCTTAGACCAACCGCAAAAGGCGCTTCATTTCAGCAAAAAAAATTTACAGGATATGAGCAATACGATGAGTCATCTTTGTGAAGTGTATGATATTTCGACGCTGGTAATACTAGCGCGCTGGAAATATCGACTGAAGCCTCGGTGGTAAAGACGAATCGTTTTATACCTGAAGAATGCTTAGAAACATTGAACAACTAAGTTAGTACAGTGGAAACTGAAACTGAGTAAACCTTGAAGTCAGTCAGTGTAAACAAAGGTTCACATTCCAGACAGTAGATGTTGCCATTAAGTTGTGTGCGAAAACTAATTGTACCTCTAACTCTGTGGTAAGCAAACAAAACTCCAAAAGAGTCTCAAAATCCTTAGGGGCACATGTTACTATCATTTCAAAAAAATCGAATATGCGAAGAGAGAAGAGACGAATTATCTCTATATTCTGATAGAAAGCCTGATTCTCTTCCTGCCCAGAAATTTTATAATTGGCAACGAATTCCGAAACAAGGCGAATTTCCTGGTATCACTTAGAGGCAATCTTTGACCTTTAGAAAGTCCCTAGAATTCTAGACCACCGCAAGAGATAGTAAAATATTTGTAAATCTTTCAGGTTGACTAAACATTCTACCTACCTATTCGAACCAACTAGCTAGTTCAGCATCGATTTTGCTTTTATTGCTCGTTATTCTGTTCACGAGTCGCAATTTTATTAAAATAGAGCATCCACTTTCCGAACATAATATAATGCACAGATACGAGTTGGAACCATCATCGTCCTCATTCTCAACCTCATCCAAATGCTCATGCTCGTCATCGTCTTTAGTTTAATCACCATCCTCGTCTTCCAAAAAAGTTTTCAATTTCCAGACTCCAAGGTTTGAGTGGAGCTAAAAAGTTTTAACTCTTTTTCGAACATCCTTATCGAAAACTAAATCAAAGAACGTCAATCCTTCACCCACACTTATTTTTAGTCCTTGAGAAAACCTCTAATCAATTTCTCACCGCCTTTTCGTATTTATGGCTTACAATCATTTATGGCCATACAAGGACGAACCTTTTGAATTGAAATTTATCTAACAACCGACAGCTCTTTGTCTCAAGGAAAATCTATTCAAATGAATAAATTAAACGAAAGCAATCGCTATGAAGACCCAACCGCCATCTATGTCCAAAAATGGATACCATAACAATTATTTGAGAATTGCACGTTCTGGTCATAGAAGTCTGCAAAACGATTTCAATAAAACGGTACAACCCTACCGGAAAGTTCGATAGTAAATGTGTTTTCATTACACATACGTATGTGTGTGGTTTAACCTTCGGTCTTAGCACTTTGATTTATGCTGCAGGGTGACACATAGAAGGCTAGTGAATATTCTAATTGTGTCAGGTTTTCAATAGGGTGTCGAGCTACAAGAAGTTGTCAACGTCATTTTCCTCTTTCTTTTTGCTTTGTGGTTATATCCATAGGACAGGATATTTCGACGTGCAGAAGAAATTAATTTTGGTGACTTCTTTATTTTTGGCTCGAACGGCAGAGACTATTGACAGGTTGACGAATGGTGATGAACAAAAGATGATGAATGTGCACTTCTTGGGGTAAAAGTTTGCCACCGATTCTGTCCTTGATTTGGAAGTTACCACTAAAATGCACAGCAGTTCTCATAGCGCCTTCATTCTACTCTGCGTTCTATTGAACGTTTGTAGCTCGATTTGAAACTCGTTTTTGAGCTCTGATAGTCAGTAATTAAAGCATGTTCGTACATTCCCGGATAGCCAACGGGTTATCAACATTTCTACAAAGTTCTCAGTGCACGGGTGATGTAATATTTTGAATAATCTTGACATTTTTTGCGGAATAACTTCCCTCAAGCCGTCTTCTCGTTTTTTTCACGCCATTGCGTATAGCAACGCATTCAAAAACCAAGTGTCCAACGTCACTGGTCATGTCCACGCAGCTTGCTGGGCTCTCTCGTAAGAGTTTAAATGGCTCCTTTATTCTCCTTTCTATTGTAGGCTCCATTTGCGGTGTATTAAAACAAACACGTCAACAATATTGACAATACTAGTTCTTGGGCAGATACAATATCGATACAATATCTGCCACCTCATTCCAAAGATGCTGTTCACTCTTGTCCAATAGATGTCTTCTCTTGTTGCTCAGCTCGCCAACGTTTGCGACGATCGTAATGCTTGCTTTGACCATATTTTTTACTCTGTGAGCTGCTTATTTTGTTAGCTGCTTATACTAGATGCTGTGCGAATGTTATCCTTTCATTTGTCATTACAGTTGACTCTCGATAATTCGAAACTTAAGGGACCTTACAAAAAATTCGAACTAACGAAAAATTGTCGAGTTGGAGCGAAGGACAAAATCAAAATAAGTCACATATGCAACAATAATTTGACACCCTTTATTACAAAACACACACTTTAATGTGACGCGCGGAATTGGTTCTGCTTTCGATTCTTCTTCATTATTGTTGCTTGAATTCGAAGCTGCCACAGTTTCGTCGTCACAGTGAGCACAGCAGACTTCTACATCATCGTCAAAATTTACAATATCATCGAGTCACAGATTCACCAAAGTTAGGCAGAAGGCTCCATCCATCCTGCGAGGTCGAATGATCCAATTCTCTTTGTCAACCATGGCTATCGCTGTTAAAACATTTAAGTATGTTGGCTCTCTGTCCATTATCAATGCTATCCAACACTACCATCACTACTTCTTTGCGGCACAAAGTTTAAGATTCTGAATCACTCCCTCGTCAAGGGGTTACAATTTAGAGGTGGTGTTAGCAGGGAAAAATTTAGGAATCACATTACCGACAACTGGCGGATTCGCCAACGAGAGCAAACTATTTTTTACTTACGTTGTTCACGCCGCATAGGTCACAATTTAATGGGATCAAAGCTTGGGAACATGTATACCGCTGGGCAAAGAACAGAGAACAAAAAACAAAAACAACAACAGAAAATAAAAATTCGAATTGCTTCCTCTCACTACCTACTGATTTCGAATTACAGCGTGTTTGCTGGCGGCCCGACTCGGCAATCAGTTCGAATTAACGAGCTCACCAAAACACATAAGTTTTGTTCGATTTATCAAGGTTTTTTCAAGGGACCTAACTATCAGTCCGAATTACCGAGAGTCGACTGTATTCGATTCTGATGATATTCTTACTAACTTTCTTTACATGATTAGGTGGCAATCTCGTTAGAGAAGCTAATCATTTTTGCTGTTACAGGAATTCATAGTCACATCGCACATTACGTTCCGCAGCAGAGTACCTAAAACTGAACCTTGTCCAGAACCCCATCTGCGACTTTTTATTATTTTTCTTCGCCATTAGTATCGTAGACAAGCTTTTGTCTTAAAGTATTCTTAACACGGTCTCCTTTTTCCTGTTCACCGTGGTTTATTTTCTTTGAGTAGTAGAATTCTAGCAACAAGAGGCTTAATACATTGTTTTGAAGTAAGACTGCAGATGTTGGAGATTTAGTTCTAAGGCCTTTACCCCAGAGGTTTTTTTTTTATAATTAGCGCGCACCAAGAGGGGTATAAATACCTTTATGCTGATTTCTCAGGGAACGGGCGTTTGAAAGAAGGGAAAAGAGGAACAGAGGAGGTACCGGTGCACGTTGGCTTTAAATGCTTGAAGGTTTTAACGATGAGGAAACACAAAGCCTTGAAGATTATTCTACATGCGTATCGTTCAGCTTATGAACGAATCCCCATATTTGACAATACGTCCGAAATTGGGCTTAAGGATGAACTTGAGGGTGTGGAGGAATGCAAGTGGCTATTTCACTGGAGCATTTTTATAAAAGAAGCGATAAAACAGGGAAAGACAAGAGACATTTCTGCAAAGTTCTAGTGAGACTATGGAGCTCACAATGTCTTTATCACCTATTAGTTCTAACGTGCGATTCTGGACCCTATCTAGCATGTGCAAAACGGTCTTGGGTGCACCAGGCCAGATGTGGGCATTATATTCCATATTTGGGCGGATGAATGCCTTATAAATTGTGGCCAGATCAGACGGGGTAAAGTATTTCTTGCACCGCTTAAGGAATCCTAGACATTTTGCAGCATTTTTGGCGACCTCGAATATGTGATCGTTCCAACGAAGATGGTTGTTAATATAATACACCTACCGAGGGTGGCAAGTCTTTCGATTTCAGCGATGCTAGTTCCATTCATGGATAATGGTTGAGGGTCAAGATTTCGATTGAGAGACAGAAGACGGCACTGAGTTTTGGATGCATTAAATTCCACTCTGTTAGATGAGCCCTATTTGATTATGCTGTCAAGGTTGGAATATAATGAGTTTACCATACGTTGCCGTTCCTCTTCTACGCCCGAAGAGCAGGGACGAGAGTTAGGGAACGAATATGAAAAACTGAGGGTACTGACATCAGCTAAGGAATGGATTGGGTTAGAGGTTGCTGACAAGAGATCATTTATAAAAATGAGAAAAAGAGTCGGAGACAAAACTGAGCCCTGGGGGACACCAGCATTTATGTGGTGAATATCAGACTTGAAGCCGTCTAAGACAACTTGTATTGAACGCCGACAGACTCATCGATGCCATATGCACGCATTTTTGACAAAAGCTTTATGCCAAACTCTGTCAAATGCCTTTGAAATATCAAAGACCGAAGTGATGAAAAGTTTGGTTCCACTTCTCGGTGAGATGTGCCATCAAATAACCAGTGGGCCTGTTATCTTTCCGTTTTACCAGCTCACTTATAGAAATAGGTCTTCAACGATATATTTGACGGAATCCTCAATGAACGTATTAACCGTCCAGCCCAGCTTCTGCTTTTTAATTTTTTGGTTCACCATATCTATCGGTCCATATACATATGTATAGCAGTGCCCCATGTGGATAGTACAGTGGAAGTCAAGATTTTCTGACATGTTAATTTAAAGCTCTAAATACATCGCCCTGTTTGCGGTTCAGTGTATTGTATAAGGTACATGCAGAGTAACTTGTTTCCATTCCTGGTTAAAATCATTTAACCAAACCTGTTTGGAAACAGGAGGGAAACTTACACAATTCGGGGGATGGGTAATGGCAGAGGATAAAAATCATTAAATTTTGCTTACCCTTCTCACAATAGCAAGGTGGCAGAGTAGTGGGAAGTATATCACCTCGATGTCTATTAGATATGCCCCCTTCTCATCATGCCACGGATAGTTCGTTTGTATGGTAGTCTAATATGGGCCAAAGTATTTTTGGAAAATGATTTTTCAAGGAATCTGCTTGTGGTTAGTTTTTAAGGCTAAAACCTTGAATATATTTTACTGGTATGATCCAGTTTGCTTTCCTTAGACTTGCAGCTATCCTCGGGCTACAAGCAAAATGGTGACTTGTTACTTTTGTCAGAAATCACACTAAAAAAACTATTCCACTCTCCGAGCCCCTTTCACCAAATTCAACTTTTATTGTTTTGAAAGCTATTTTCCCTAGGGATAAGGGTTCCTTTGGAAAAGGCAAAATCTTGCATTCAGCACATAGTTGCTGTTGTAGTACAATTTTCGATTATACTGAAAAATTCGGATACACCGAAATGAAAAATGTCGTTCCAAGTTTTTTTTTTGGAAGAACGCAAATGCATTTAACGAGATAGCTCTGGTATGAAATTTCGGATGATTTTATACATTTTTTGGAAACCATGACAAATTCTGCTCCTTACAGACATTGGAAGGATTTTTCACAATTTCTAACTGCATTCCAGTATTTGTTATGGGGATTCTTGTGCTCATATCCTTACTAATATTATAAATGCGAAAGTAACTCTGTCTGTCTGTGTGTTACGCAATCACGCCTAAACTACTGAACCGATTTAAATGAAATTTGGTACAGAGATAGTCTAGAGCCTGAAAAAGGATATAGGCTACTTCTAATGAGAAAAAAGGGCTGCAAGGGGTTGAAATAGGGGATGAAAGACAAGCAAGAAACTTGCCAAGCGTCGCGCGCCATACACAATGAGCGCTGCGCTGCGCGCCGCCACGTGGGCCAATCTCTTTCAAAGATCTCAAAAAGCTCAATTATCAAGAATTTTCGACATTTCGAGAGACATGTGAGGCAAGAGGGTTATTAGTGGGATACTACTCTGGAAGAGGCTGCACAATGCAAATCTGCGCATAAGGTGAGAGAGCTTTTCGCTATATTAATAGCGACATGTGGACTTTCAAACCCTCAAGAATTTTGGGAAAAGTATAAAAATGACATGGCGGATGATATTTTACACAGATTACAAGAACAGAATCCAAATGTTTCATGCAATGATTTAATTTACAATGACGCGCTAACAAAGATTGAAGACCAAAAGTGATTACTATTACTGGAAAGGATTTATCCGGTTTTGGAATGAGCAGACCACAAAGAATTGGCGAAGTTAGTAGTGATTTAATGCGAGAACTAGATTACGATACTGTTTCTTTAATGCAACAAATAACAGAAGCCCTTCCACTTTTAAATTCAAAACAAAGATTAGTTTTTGACACAGTTATTCAAAAAGTTGCCAGTGGCGAGGAAGGTTTGTTCTTTTTGGATGCTCCAGGAGGCACTGGCAAAACCTATCTTTTGAATTTACTACTAGCCCAAATCCGGAAAGAAAAAGGATTTGCTGTTGCAGTAGCTTCCTCTGGAATAGCTGCTGCGCTACTTAGTGGGGGACGAACAGCACACTCAGTTCTAAAACTACCATTGAACTTAGCTCATGAGGAAATGCCAGTATGTAACATTAGCGAAAGCAGTGAGCGCGGAAGAATGTTACAGCAGTGTAAGCTGTTGATTTGGTATGAATGTACGATGTCTCACAAAAGAGCAATCGAATCACTAGATCGCACAATGAAAGATATCAAAGGCAACCAGGGTATCATGGGAGGGATAGTGGTACTTTTAGCTGGTGACTTTAGACAGACCCGGTTATTACTAGGGGTACGCCGGCAGATGAAATAAATGCCTGTTTGAAAGCATCTGTATTATGGGTACACGTAAAAAAATGTTGTCTCCCTACAAATATGCGAGTAGAACTTCACAATGATTCTCAAGCAGGGCAATATGCAGCTGCTCTTTTAAAAATCGGAGAAGATTGTATGCCAACAGACAGTAACGACATGATTACACTGAGACGTGAGTTCTGTCAAATTGTCGATAACACAGATGACCTAAAAAATAATGTCTATCCTGATCTTCGACTAATGAAATAGTTAACCATATAAGCGAACAAATCATGTCACACGTGGAGGGGGATGTTGTCGAATACCTCTCAGTAGACAACGTTATGGACACTGAACAAGTCACATCATACCCTATAGAGTTTCTCAACTCTTTAGAATTATCAGGAGTGCCTTCCCATAAGTTGAGGCTTTAAGTTGGTGTTCCAGTCCTATTAATGAGCAATCTAGACGCGCCAAGGCTTTATAATGGTACACGGCTACAAATTGCACATCTGGGACACAACATTATAAAAGCTACAATCATGACTGGAATGGCAAAAGGAGAAAATGTTTCGATTCCCCGTATTCCAATAATTCCGACTGATTTGCCATTTCAGTTTAAAAGAGTGCAGTTTCCCCTGAAACTCAAGGACAGACGCTTAAAGTTGCAGGTGTTCATTTAGAAAAAAAATATTTTTCCCATGGGCAACTCTATGTGGCATGCTCACGTGTATCAAACCCGCAAAATCTTTATGTTTTGGCAAAAGATGGAAAAACTAAAAACGTCGTGTATAAAAATGTATTTTACTGCAAATAGCTTATTTTAATGTACATATGTGTTTTATTTGCAAAATAATTAGCCTAAAAAATTAAAAATTCTGCCGAAAGTCACTATTTCACGTGGACGAAGTCGCGGGCACAGCTAGTACAATCGCAAGGGTCGTCTTCTGACAGTTTTATGTCAGGATAAGTTTATTCTGGTTTTTACTAAACTTTATGTACCAATAACTCGCTCGTAAATTTAGATGCAATACGCAGTCTTTTTGAACAAATAAATAAATTCCAAGTGATGGTCTTAAGAATAACGACTTTTCACTGTCTTCGCCTTAAAATATCTCCCTGGTCACCCTGTGTTTGACATCACTTAATATGTTCAAGAAATATATCCAGGCACCTATACAAACACACATACATTGATATGTAAGCAGCACAGATGGTAGCAAAAAGTGTTTTCTTTCCCACAACTTGTCCATGGCGAATGCAAATTTAAAATTGTCGTCCAGTGTCCTTGTGTTTTTATTCCTGTACCAGACAAATAAAATTTTCATGAGATTATCTACCAACTAAATGTCCGAATAAGTTTTGTAACATAAACAACAGTTTTATCTTGGTCTGTGAGGGTATTTCTTTTTTTATTTCTTGCTTTTTGTTCTTTTAAAATTCCATCCGTCCCCTATATAGTTGGTTTTTTTTTTTGCATGAATTATTTAAACTCTAATACGGCAAGTTTAGCCAGCGTGAATAGTTTTTGTTTTAACTTAAGGCGGCACTATAAAAACTTTCGGCTTTATAATCGAAATAACGGTGATGCAATGGGTTGTAAAATTATATTACATTAGAACTGAATATTTGCATCTAGGGGAATAAGATGGTTTTTGTCCCTGTTTATATTTATAACTCTATTTGCTGAAACTTATTCATTCGATTGATCCGGTTCTTAAATTTAGAAATTTTTTGAATTGAATAGTAGTGCATACAGTCACATCACAGTGCGAGCTTAAGTGTTGGTTTAGCAAAGTGTAGGATCGAGCATAAACTTCACTTAAGACGATTCCGTTTTCACAGTCAATATTTAAGGGTGGTTTAGTTAAGCCATGGATTAAGTGTTATTGTGAACCAGTTATGGAAAATAATTATTGTGATTGAACACGAAATGTCAAACGAAATTTGTATTTCATCTTATCAATTGCTTTCTTTTCAAAAACAATGGAGAACAAAGACAAAAGAAGAAGTGCTAATTTTAGTGTAGCAGATGTGAAAATTTTGTTAGAAATAATAGTGAAACACCGCAAGCTAATAGAAAATAAATGCACAGACAGAGTGTATGCGATTGAAAAAGCCGCTGCAACATGCTTCCGGCAACATATGCAGAACGGCTGGTGTTTTAAAAAAAAAAAAAATGAAAATTTGAAAAAAAAAACGACGAAGCAGAAGTATGCTGAAGAAAAAAAAATATGTATGCTACAGGAGGAGGGCCGGCGCAAAATACAAACATAAATAACATGGACGAACCTCAACATGAACTTCTAGGAAGCCAAATAGATGGGCTCCCTTCGATCTATGGCTCAGACTTTTTAAAACCCAAAGTGGTAATGTAAAAGCGAACAGTTTATCTAAAAGTCATCTCATGAGTGTTTTTTTTTTTATATATTTCCGACACGGAAACAGGAAAAGAAAATACCTACACCAAGCCAACAAGCGAATGTTGATTCAGCTATAGGTAAAGATCTTGTAATAATATATACATATGTATAAAATTGTGTCTTTGTGTCTTTTGTTCCAATTTACACTTCGCAGATTTAGACAATTATCAGCAGCCAACAAAGAAAAAAATTCTATTAAAAAAAACGACAGCGGGTGAGAAATGGAGAGAGCTAGCTGACCTTGAAATTAAAATGGCGACAGAGCAATTAGTTCATAATAGGGAAATCCACAACCTCAAAATGATGCACATGGAAGAAGAGCATGAACTTAAAATCAAGCTCCTGGAAGCACAGCTACTCACAATCAAAGATGCTTAAAAAGTTTAGAAAACAAACATTTGCGTTCCTTTCTTTTCATTTTTGTTCTACAATCGATGTGTGAATACATGTACAAACTTTATGTAAATATAATTTCGAATTTCGTTCCTTTATTCATTATATCTAATTGTGTACTTGGTTTTCATTTAAAATGTGTGCAAAATATGCATTAATCAAACCGTTTCTTACTGCAGTATTTCCTTCTCCAACAGGCAGTGGAACTTCAACATTGTTAATGTACTCAATGCGCTCCAACAAATAGTTATTCAATGGTGGCGGATCTACATCCCGATTCGTGCAACAAATGTTGTGAAGCACTGCTGTTGCTACTACACATGACTTGCAGTTTTAGACCTGTTGCAAGGACGGGAAATCGTCTCTTCCATACCCCATAGGATCGTTCAATACAATTACGAGTTTGAATTAGCGATTCGTTGTTACTTCCATTTGTTTACAATTGAACACAAAAAATTAAATTGACATTTGCCTTCAACAGCATTGCCAGACAAAATATTTGGTTGCTTATGTAGGTTTTCTTTTATGTATTTTGTGGTTAATATTATTTCAGTACACCAATGACAACTATGTACTCTCTGGATCGACACTTTTTTTTTTTTTTTTTTAAATATAACCCTTGCCCATGTGGCAGACACTGCGACCTAGAAGATCTATTGTATCATAAGGGTGTTCTTAGTCTAAGAGACCGTCTACCTCCCTAATGAAGGATAGTAGGTCCTTAGTAGCAGAGTTTTCATTTCTGCTGGCGTACATATTTCTTTATAGAAAACACGTCTCCTTAACCAATGTAATGCTGGGCAATTGCAGAGAACATGTTCGGACGATTCGTCCTCCTCCGAGCAGAACCTACATTCCGTCTCTGCGCCCAGGTTAAGTTTGTTAAGGTGATATCTCAAGCCACAATGGCCCGTGAGAAAGCCCACTAGCTTCCTGATACTTTCCTTATTAAGGTTAAGTATATCCTTATAGGAGTAGGGTCTGATTAGTAATTTGGATTGTCTCAACCCTGGGACATTTTCCCAGTGGTCCAGACGAAGCTTGTGTTCCCAGTTACTAATCAGCGCTGTGGCGAATGACCAGTTAATGCCACAGTAAGGTTCAGGTCCTATGAACGCAGATTCTGAGCCAACCCTAGCTAGTTCATCTGCTAGCTCATTACCTGCAATCCCTTGATGGCCAGGAACCCATCCAAGTTTTACCTTGTTTAGTCTCGCCAGGGATTGCAGTGCATCGTAGCAGTTTTTAACTGAAATGGAGTCCACTAAATTGGACGACAGCGCTTTGAGTGCTGCCTGACTGTCTGAAAATATAAAAATTCTAGCGCCTTTAATACCCTTACTAAGGTTTAACCTAGCGCAGATTTCAATGGCATGGAGTTCAGCCTGAAATACCGTGGGACACATTCCCATAGGTATCGAGACTTTGGTGTTGGATCCAAAGACACCAGCTCCAACTCCAGATTCCATTTTCGATCCGTCTGTGAACCAAACTAGACCTCTAGGGTCTAATACCGGAACACCATTAGACCAATTTGCACGATCTAATATTTCTACCTCAAATAGCCTACCGAAACAGTACTCCTTGACCATGGTGTCTGGGATGGTACAAAACATGTCTCTTTTGGGGATTGAGTCAAGAATTTTCAGATGTCCCACATGGTCACCTGATTTATACTTGTATTCTATCTGCAACTTGATAGCACACCTAGCAGCTGTCTTCTTAATGAAGATATGAAGGGGTGAAAGCCCAACGATTGCTTCTAAAGCTGCCGTCGGGCAGGTACGCATAGCACCTGTGATGCCGAGACAGGCAACTCTTTGTAACTTCTGGAGTTTAGTTGCCATTGTCCGTTCAAGAACTTTCGGCCACCAGATGATGGCCGCGTATGTGATAATAGGCCTCACCATCATTGTATACATCCAATGTATCATCTTTGGATTTAGGCCCCAAGTTCTGCCGTACAGGCGCCTACAGGCCCACATGGCCTTATTAGCACGCTCGATGGCGAACTTGATATGAGAATTCCAGTTGAGCCGTTTGTCGAGGATAACCCCGAGATATTTGACTTCACTGGAATAAGCTAAAGTAGTGCCTTTGATAATGATAGGTCCTAGATTGACCAGTCTTTTCCTAGTAAAAGGCACTAGAACAGTTTTGCAGGGATTGATGGATAGTCCTTCTCTGCTACACCATTCTAAAACATGTAGTAAAGCACCTTGCATGACGCTGGAGATGGTTGCGCTGTGCTTGCCACTAATAAGTATCGCCAAGTCATCCGCATAACCAATGGCGGTATAGCCTAATCTATGAAGATCGACTAGAAGGTTATCTATGACTAGTGACCATAGAAGGGGGGAGAGAACTCCACCTTGGGGACAGCCCTTAGCTGCGGTCACCGACACAGAAACTCCTCCCGAGGAGGAAGTCATAATTCGACTTTCGAGCATGGCTCTTATCCATTTGCTGGTCGAATCTTCGATGCCTCTGCTACTGATTGCTCTCTCTATTGAGCTGTAGCCAGTGTTATCGAAAGCGCCCTCAATGTCAAGGAAGGCACATAGGGCTATTTCCTTAGAACCAAGAGTTCGTTCAATTTTCTTCACAAGATAGTGAAGAGCCCCTTCTGTGGATTTGCCCTTCCTATATGCAAATTGACTTGAGTGCAGAGGGGTAGACAAATCTAACCGACCTCTAATGTGAACATCGATGAGTCTCTCCATCGTTTTGAGAACAAATGATGTTAGACTTATGGGTCTGTAAGATTTAGGCAGCTCACTGGGCCTATTGCCCGGTTTGGGAATAAAGATCACGTTTACCTGTCTCCAGGTAGTCGGGATGTATCCCCAATAGTAGCTGGCTCTAAATAAAGCTATGATACCCGGCATGATGAGGTCGATAACTTTCTGCAAAAGTGCTGGAAAGATACCGTCACCGCCGGGGGCTTTGAATGGTTTAAAGGAGCTCACTGGATCGACACTTAAGCCACGGCAGTCGGTGGTTTCAGTTAAACCACTAGTTTATCGTTAAACCTCCACTGTGAAAACGAAATTTGTTTTGATCCTGAGTTTATCCTTGGATCGACACTTAAGCCCGCATTGTGAAAACGGGCATGAATGTTACTGATAACATTTAACGACATCAAAAATAAATTACATTTTCCATGTTATTTACTCAAGGGTCCTTGCAACTTTTTTTGAACTTTTTTCCAACATAAAAAATCGAAGCTTCTCAAACCATCGCACCAAATGGAGTTAATACAGTGGACCAAGATGAGCCTGAGTGTTCTATGATTTCGTTCCCCTTTGTGAGGTGCGGGACATAGTTAGTTAATCTCATGGGTTGGCGTTATAGTGTAAGAACCTACTACGTCACACTAAGATATAGATCTATCGTAATGCCCATGGAGTGAAACTCGCATACTCGTAAACCCTATGGGTTCATTAATTTATTTGGTTATCTCACTAACCGATTTCCTTTTTAGTGTCTCTATGGCTTGGAAGAAAAGGTTGCCTAGTATTTTAAATCTGAGGTGGAAGAGTCCTGGACAGTGGCACAGGAAGTGTAATTCAATATTCGATGGACTACACGATCGATAGATGCAGTGGAAAATCATAGTAAATGCCGTATGTATTAACGCTGTGAATTGCTATTGACATTTCTCCTTCCAACCCGTCAAAATACAGTTAACTATATTCACCGATCCTGACGGACAACTCAGAAACTAGCTCAGATGAGGTTTTCGTTCGATTTTTGAGCGACGATCGTATTCAAAATCGATCCTCCCGAGGTTTGGCTGCCCTCAAGGTGGTGTCCTATCTCCACTGCTATGGTGCATGCTGGTTGAGTCTTTGTTGAACATACTCAATAGCTCTAACGTCTACACTCAGGCCTACGCAGATGATATTACCGTTGTGTATGTCGGATTGTGCCTAGCGACTGTCTGTTCTAAGGCACAGATGGCCCTGGACGTGATTGACGACTGGTGCAACAGGAATGGGCTATCAGTTAATCCTCTTAAAACCGAGGTGGTTCTCTTTACGAGAAAGAGAAAATTGACTGGTTCGACTTAGCCTGTGCTAAAAGTTAGCCTGTGCTAACTCTCCAAGGAACCTATGTATTTAGGAGTAATCTTGGATAGTAAACTTCTTTGGACGAAACATGTAAAACATGAAGACCTCTAAAGCGCTGTCAGTCTTCTTTCCGTGCAAGGGTGCCTTTGGCAAGACATGGGGCTTATCGCCAAGGAAAGTCCTCTGGATCTACACGGCAATGATAAGACCCCTTCTGTCATATGCGTCGGTTGTGTGGTGGAATAAGCTTTCACGTAAATACCTCATTGCTGCTTTCGCCAAACTCCAAAGAACTGTCTCGGCTGCTTGGGAGCTTTCGCCAGTACGCCTGACTCTGCTCTAGACGCTCTGATAAACTAGGATGTAGGCAATAAACTAAAGGAATGGTCCCTCCTAATCACTAAATCTCCTTCTTTTGGTTATATGTATCTCACTCCAAAAAATTGCACCGGTCTCTTAGACTAATGGTCGAACTAAATGAAACAGTCATCTTCGGGTCGTTTGACAGATTCGCTCCTCCATACTAAAAACCACCCAAAATCGTATTTGTATTTTGATAATTCAATGACAGAGAAAAACATTTTCTATTGGTTTAATACAATATTTATCAGTCCCACTCTGACTGTTTGTATTATATTGAATTGCTACTGTCGGTCGTTCATTCACACTTCTGCACGTAGATATTGTGTAAGAGTGAGAAAAAAAATATGAATGAATAGAGTGGGAAGGCTATGCGCTAAATGTCTTTGCGAAAAATGAAGCAGGTATATTGGTTTGTGGTTGTGTGAATGGAATTATTAAAGCTCCGATAGACTAACGGTAGCTTAATACTTTTGGGTGAACGGCTCAATGGGCCAGCGCACACTACATCCCCCGGAGTAAAACTCAATTTATAAAAAAGGGAGGGCAGGTATACAGTATGAAACGGTGTAAAATGGTGGTTTAACATCGGGGTAAACCAATACACACAAGTTGTCAGTTTAGAGATATACATCAAAAATACCAATATAATGAAAATTGGTTCATGTATACTCAATTTTACTCCGAATTATTCATTCAGTGTGCGATTGAAGTAGAAGTTACCCCAAGTTTGCCGCTGCCATTGTCTGTATGTATCCGACGTTTCAATATAACCTACAACCAACAAACAAAATCGAAGGATTAATGTCAATTTAAGCAGTAATCCATCCAAAGTAGGCCACCTGAATGCGTGCTGCCATTTCGTCTACTTAACCTCCAAAGAACAGAACTGCATCCGAACCATAGATGAAGCAAATGGCGTTGCACTCTTTCTTAAGGTAGCACTTATACAAGGTGGCGCAAAATTAGTCATCCAATTTTGTTTTTGAATTACTTTTTCACTAAATAAAAAAAAACGATTTTCAGTGATTGTAATCTTTACTTGGACCTTTAAAATTTTTTCTGTTAAGTGGAAAAGATGATATCCGTCAAGTGGCTGCCGCCAGTGTTGATACACATTTGTGCCCGTTTTATCGCATTTTCCATGACTTTCCGCAAGATTTCCGGTGATAACTGTTCGCATTCCTGTCGAATACTCTCCTTAAGGGCTGCGATTGTCTGAGGCTTGTTGGCATAAACCCGTGACTTCAAGTAGCCCCAAAGAAAGAAGTCTGTAATGGTTTAATCGGGCGATCTTGCTGGCCATGCCAAATCGCCAAAACGGGAGATTACGCGACCAGGAAACGCTTCCTTCACAATATCCATTGTGGCTCGTGCTGTGCGTGCGGTTGCACCGTCTTGTTGAAGCCACATGTTCACCAAGCCCCGCTCAACCAACTCCGGCAGTAAGAAGTCGTTTATCATGGCCCTGTAGCGTTCGCCAGTAACAGTGACCGTATTGCCGATGGCGTCCTTCAAAAAATACGGCCCAATCACTCCTCCCGCGTGAACGCCGCACCACACAGTGGCTTTGAGTGGATGTAATGGCTCTTCGTGCATCACACGCGGATTTTCAGTGCCCCAGAAACGAAGATTTTGCTAATTGTGACGTAACCGCTTAAGTGGAAATGCGTCTCGTCACACATGATGATTTTCGACACAAAATCGTCCTCTTCGTTGTTGAGATTGAGGATGTCTTGGCAGTAATTTGCACGCGACTGACGGTCAGGATTGCTTCTCTGTTTGTATACTGCAGCTGTCTAGTTCACAAGTGTCAAAAATGATTGACGTATGACGCCATTTGCAAAAATTATAACATCTTCCGATAGGATAATTAGTTTTGCGCCACCTTGTACAACATTCCGGTGCATCGACAATGACCAACTCCGTGCGAGCTCCAAAATTATAAAAGAGTCCCCTCATATTCAACTAGTGAAACATAACTCCGAGTGTTTGTGGGCTACAACGTGTATCTTCGATTTCGGGTTTCGGTTTTCATAAACGCTTTTGCTGAGGTTAGGTAAGGAAAATAGCGGGGAACTATACGTAGACGAAATGTGTAGATGGGCAAAACCTATTGCACTTGAGAAATTAGATCCTTGTACGCACTCTTCATCCTCTAATAATGAGCGTTAAATTTACAATGCCTCTGTATTAAATTTCATCCTTGTTACTCCTTAAAAATTCCAATGCGTGTCGACAGGATTTCTGTTAAAATTTGTGACCAGCGGCCTTTACTGTCTGTTTTACATCCAAAATTCGCATAGAATTTCGTTGATGCCTACAGCAATTATTTAGGAAGTCCTTTCGAATGTTCAAAGGATAGTCTGTCCCTCCCTTAGGCATGTAAGTGGAACAAACATTCAGATGTTTAAGGTGTGGGATATTTCAAAATTCTAAAATTCCTATACAGTTTCCCCCATGTAGTATCCTTTGGAACCAAACGAACTTTATGACTTTAAATTGTCAACTACCTAGTGTCAACTACCAAATGCCAACAATGCCGCCATCTCAGGAGACCTTCGCCAGCCCAGTGCAACCACACGATGTCAGCACATTCATCGAGGCATCTATTGTGAATGCCTTGGGAATTTGTGCATTCTGGGAATATGCAAATAGGTATGTACTGCTTTGACTTCATTAGTCAAAGGTGTGACAGGAAGCCGGCTGTCATACAGTGGCACATACGAGCAACAATAACAACATGACACTCAATTACAACAAACTGTCTGTCCCTTTGACATGCCAACAATGTGTCGACGAATGTGTTCTTGGAACCGATACACACTCATCCAGACATACATACATGCACAGGTTGACGAACATGTTAACACATATGCCACCAATCAGGAAAGTTCCTGAATTTTCATTACCCTTTAGCCTGGTCTACCGCATGCTGCTGCTGCTGGAGCTCTCTAGCTTGTCTCCGGCTGATGATGTAGAATTTGGGTTCGGAGCAAGGACGACGAATGGTGTGCGGCGGCGGTGCGGTGGTTTTCAGGATGCTCATGTTTATTTTCGGTACGAAAATTTGAGAAAACATTTTGAGGGGCATTTCGATGCGGTGACGAACAACGGTGCTGGTTGGAATTCATGTGATTCTGCTTACCATCCAGGAGAGGGATGTGGGTGAATTTGTATTGCCGCCGGTTCTGTTCGATTGTTGGTTTTTGCTGCTACCTTTTCTCCTACTTGGGATTAATTAAAGTGCAGATGACATTTGAAAGGCAAATTTCAACGACAAATTTTAAGTGGAAGCCGGATGCTTGTATAAATTACATTAGTGGTTTCATCGGAGGATAAGGCATTCAACTTGACAACGTTGTTGGGTTGGCGTGGACTCATCGGCGAATACAACTTCATTTTGCCTGACATACTGATATATAATGACACTAAATCGACAACCAGATGAGTGCTTTATTCGATGGAAAGATTAATGCGAGCATTGATTAGTTTCGAGTTACCATTGCAATCACAAATACAGTCATTTAAATGGAAATAAAAGGTACTATTGCGGTGAAAAACTTATTTGAAATCATAAATTCTTCCCGCAGGATCAACGGTGGTGTCTAGGTACATTGGATGAGGCAGCCCTTAGGGTTCTTTAAATTGCCACTGGTACTCCAAGTTGAGAATTTTGCATTTCCTACGATGTAAAATGGCAACACAACCCGAAACGTCAAGAGGCTTTGCCTTTCAAGGATGTACTCGTAGTCAGAATATGGGTACACTGCATATACCCTCCGGGTTCTGCTAAAAATCTTGACTGTCCTCTCGCTGTATAAGACACACCAAACTGCGATCCCGGGGGATTTTTATGAGTAGTGTAAGGTATGCAAGCAAAGCAAGACTCCTACATTTATCATAGCTGTCAACACATGTTAATTGGCTCAGATCCACAGTCAAACGTTGACTCGGGTTGGATTCAAAATACTCCAAAAAGGGAGATTAAGAGTTAGGCGCCTAAGAACGCCTGGTGCTAGAGCAGATGTTGACACCTAAGTCATTTTCTACAACAATTCCATCTAGCTGCTGTCAAACTTAGACAACATCGTGATCATTGGTCTATCGTAGCATGGCATTACAATTGATGGACAAATTCATGGCAATACTGAGTACATATTGTCAACAAACCAAGAACCATCTGCTGTCCACCTAGGACAAACACCAACTTCACGAATAACATAGGACTGACTTTGGAGTCCGGAGTGGAGTGACTGTTGAGTCCGGTTGGTGGAACAATTGGTTTGAAAACTTCTCACTTGGAAGGCAGAAGCAAAACTGTTTTTTTTTAGTGTACAGGGTCGAGTACTGGATGATAAGCAGGATAGCATAGCAGATATCGGGTTAAAAATTCGTTGCATCTTATGTGAGAGGAACACGATTAAACGCAAGATCTACCAGCTGTATCGAGAGATATGGATGTCCTCAAACCAGCCAAGGAGTGCAAAGAAAACAACGATCCATTTGAAGTAAAGAGGACAACCAAACGATCACGCACGTTCGAGGGCGCAATTGGCATTTGGAAGGAGTGTTCGTGGATTTGATGAGGATAAGAGTCTTCATTTATTCAATCGGGAGCCCATTAGGTAAGTAAGCAACGAAAAGCGCATGGATCTTACTTACTTAGGGTGGCGTTACAGTCCGGGGTGGACCTGGGCCTCAACCAACATGCGTCTCCAGCCAGCTCGATCTTTAGGCAGCTGCCTGCAGTTTCGCACGCTAAGTTGGTTGAGGTCCCCTTCCACTTGCGTGCGCCACCTGAGTCGCGGTCTCGGGAATGGATTCGAAGATTTTCCGGGCCGGAGCATTTGTGTCCACGCGCTCTACATGACCCAGACACCTCAGTTGTTGAACCTTCACCCTTCTGGCCAAGTCGATGTTATTGAACAGCTCGTACAGTTCGCTGTTGTATCTCCTCCTCCACTCACCGTCTATGCAGACGGGACCAAAAATCCTCTCGAAGCAGCCAAGAGTGACCTCATCCGCTTTGGCAGAGTTCATACCTCTGCGCCATAAAGCAGGATTGGGATGATTAAAGACTTGTATAGGGTCACTTTAGTTGCTCGAGAGAGGGCTTTGCTGTTCAATAGCTTTGTCAGCCCAAAGAAGCAGCGATTGGCAGAAGTGAAGAAGTCTCAGTGCTGATGTCGTTTTCTGAGTTCATAGCGGAGCCTAGGTAGATAAAGTCCCTAACTACCCCGAAGTTATATCTGTCTATAGTGACGTTCTGTCCGAGACGTCGATGTTGGTTGTCCTTCCTTGTTGACTTGACAGCATATACTTAGTCTTGCCTCTCGTTGCCCGTTAAGCCCATCTTCGCCGCTTCCGCCTCAATATTCACTAACGCGCCACTGACATCACGCTGCGTTCTTCCGATTATGTCAATATCGTCGGCGTATGCGAGTAATTGGACGGACTTTTGAAAGATTTTCCCTCTGGTGTTGGCGCGTGAGTTTTGCACTATTCTTTCAAGAACGATGTTAAAGAAGCCGCATGACAGCGCGTCGCCTTGTCTAAGACCTCTTTTGACATCAAAGGTCTCGGTGAGGTCTTTACCGACCTTGATGGAGCAGCGTGCATTCCCCATTGTCATCCTGCACACACGGACGAGTTTGCCAGGGATGTTAAAACCCGACATTGCTCTACATAGCTCGTCTCTATAAATGCTGTCACACGCGGCCTTAAAATCGATGAAAGGGTGGTGAGTATCGATTTGAAGTTCCTGGGTTTTTCCAAGATCTGCCGCAATGTGAATATTTGGTCGATGGTGGACTTTCCTGGCCTAAAACCACACTAATATGGACCTATCAGGTTGTTGACAAACGGTTTCAGGCGTTCGCATAATACGGCAGATAAGATATTATATGCGATGCTAAGAAGATTGATGCCTCTGTAGTTGGCGCAGTTCAGAGGGTCTCCTTTTTTGAGGATCCGGCAAACGATGCTGAGATTCCATTCATCGGGCATACTTTCATCCGACCATATTTTACAGATGAGTTGGTTCATGCTCCTTACCAAGTCATCCCCGGCTGCTTTGAATAGCTTGGCACTCAGGCCATCAGCTCCAGCAGCTTCATTGGATTTCAGCTTAGATATCGCTATCTTAACTTCATCCAGGTCGGGGGACGGAAGTGTTGGTTATCATCGTCCAGATTGAATGGTCGCCGTCGTCGCCATTATACAGTCTGCAGAATAGTTCTTTCATATCCTCAGCATCGACTGCGTTTCCACTACGATGTTTCCTTGATCGTCCTTGCAGACTTCTGTTTAGGCCTTGTAGCCTTCGCAGGTCCTTTTTACCCTTTGGTAAAACTTCCTAACCTCATTCCTGCAGTAGCATCTCTCTATTTCCTCGATCGCGCGCTTCTCATGTTCTTTCTTTTTTCCTCCTGAGAAGCCGGTGTTCGCCTCTCCTCTTCTGCTCGTAGAGCTCACGAGCAGCTCTAGTCCTTGTATGCAGCGCCGCTTTGTATGCTTCTTGTTTAGCTGCATGTGCTTGCCGACACTCGTCGTCAAACCAGGGGTGTCGTTGTGGTGGCCGAATGAAACCCAGTACACCAGAGGCGGCATCTCTGATGGCTTTTTGGCAATGTTGCCACTGGTCCTCAATACTTGATGCTGGCGGCATAGGATCTCTTGAGAGATTGAGGGAGACTCGATCGGAAAAGAATTTGGCGATCTCTGATCTGGATATTCTAAAAAAAATGCAGTACAGTCCAGTGGAGCTTCTACATCGCCTTAGAATTTTCCCAAAATTTTTACTCAAGGAGTTATTTATTTATTTATTTATCAAAAATAATTTACAAATAAATTTATAAATTATTTACAATTAGGACACCAGGCCAGCAAGACCATAGGTGTCGTCTATTAATTACAAGCATTTGTTTATACATATGCTTATATAAGCTTAGATGTCCTTAAACTTACTATGCAACGTTGTGGCTTCCTTAGGATACTTAGGCTATCAGTGAGTATCAATGTTTTTCCTTCCCAAGTTTGTGGCATTGACAATGCCTAAGTCGCTTCCAGCTGCGTCTGGAAGGAGACCTTGGAAAGTGATAATTTCTTCATTATACGCTTTGAGTTCGATTACTGCGTATGTCGAGTTGTTGTCCTTATAGGATCCATCTGTGTAAAATATCCTTATAGGTTTGAGAGTTTCGATCAGATCCTGGTGAAGCTGACGGAAGTTTTGATACGGAGTACTTTCTTTATTGTGACTTGAGAGGCTGGTGTCAATAGGCAGCAGGTGTCTTTTCCATGGAGCAGGAGAGCTAAGGATTTCTGATATTTCTAAAGGAATGCATACATGAGCCGTAATGAGAGTTAATATTTTGCTTAGGGAAGAGATCGAATTTTTCCTGTTTGGTTTTTTCCTACGCAGATCTTTTTGTGAAGCTGTGTGAAGTGGATGGGTCATGTCTGTTAGCGCTTTGCTTATTCAATTAACTGCTCTTTTTGTCCGAGTCTGTTAATTGATTTGTAACCGGCTTCAACTCGAAGAGCTTCAATTGGTGTTGTTCTTAGTGCACCTGTAGCTGTTCGATAGCTTTCGTTTATGGCTACATCAACGCTATCTAAGTTTTTCTTTGATGTCCCTGCTGAAGGGTGCCTTCGACCAGAGTTTTTTGTTATTTTAAGAGCCGTTTCTATATGTGGTCCTTTTCGACGGGAACATATCATTTTAAGAGCGTTGTTCCGATTTTTCAGTTTAATAGCATTTTTTATATGGAGATCCCATTTTAAATAACCACTGAAAGTTACACCAAGGACTCTCAGTTCTCTTTTGACTGTGACTGTTGAGTTACGAAGAACTACATTTTACATTACATTTTTCTTTCCGACAAAAGTGAAGTGCCTCTCTTTTGGAGGATAGGTCTTTTGGGTCAAAGTATAAATTATAGTATCCGCAGCTTGTGAAAGGGCGTTAACATATGATGGATGTCCAGAAGCTACCATGACCCCAACGAAATCTAGTCCGTGTTTTAATTGAACAAGCTCCGTTATGAGTGTATCTATAAAGGCATTGTAAAGTTATACTGACAGGGGAGACCCTTGTAGTGTTCCATTTTCAAGTTTTAACGTTTTTGAGGTAAATCCATTAACTTCAACACAAAAAGTTCTTCCCGATAAAAAGGCAGAAATAACCTTTAGAATTTTATCTGGGACTCCCCATTTATGTAATTGTTCGATAACAGGAAAAGTTGTAACACGATCGAAGGGCTTCTCGAGGTCAGACGCCATGACAACGCTGTGCTTACAGGATGAGAGATTATCTGCTAATTTATGTTCCATGATATGAATTAGTGATTGGACTCCTCTACTCGGTCTAAAAGCATGTTGATTATTGCTTATTTTGCGTCCAATAATTTTTTCAAAAATTTTAGAAAAAACAGGTAGAAGAGATATCGGAGGATACCCATCCATTTGTTGATAGTTCCGAGAGCTCTTGGGTATCGGCTTGGGTATAGCTTTCTTCCAGTCATAAGGCAAGATACCAGTCCGAAGGATGTTGTTATATAACGAGCAAATTCGGTTCTTAAGACTATCAGCAGCTGATTTTACCATACTGTAAGTGATTTTGTCATCTCCTGGGGTATTTTCTTTAAGCGCTTTTAGAGTCATGTCAAACTCGATTCTTGTAATATCATCGCAAAGCTCTACCCATATGTACGTTTTCTTGGGCAGGAAGGTCATTTAAGCTAAAGGCCAATTTCTTAGATATAACGTGGTCTGGATAGGTGCTATTTTCACTATACTTTCCCCATGTGTTTGAAAAGGAATTTGTTATTTTTTCTGGGTCATTTTCTAAACAGCTATCTAGGAACATATACGGGAAGTTTTGAGTGGACTTTGCAGATCTCAGAGATTTAATTCTATTCCATAGAGTTTTTGAGTCCAGTGCTGGATCCATTGTATTCACGAATTTTTCCCACAATAATCTTTTTCCAATTATAGACTCATGTTTGACCTTGGCACAAGCTTTTCTATAAGCTACGCGATTTCCAGGCAACGTTTTTCGATTTCACTAAGAATGCGATGTCTTTATTAAACCATAATGGATTTTTTTTACCACTATTCTGCTTTTGATTTGTTGGCATAGATTTTGCAGGTGCACTTCTTAAATTTCTTTTTAATCCTGGCTGCTTCCTGTTTGGTGTTCTTAGATGCGGGGATAGTTTACCTACTCAAGGAGTTATAAAAAGTCCACTTAAACTCATCCACCAATTGTACACCAGCTATCTAACACTACACTCTAAGGTGCATACATACTTGATGTAGACGAGTCGTTGCCTTACTTACAGACTTCTAATATGAAACTGGTGGCGACCTCAAGGCATTTCCAGGTACAAATCAAATCTGGTGTAGTTTCTCGACTAGTTCTCCTCGAGATACTGCAATCTTGTCACTTCGCTCGTTTAAGAAGGCTCTCAAAAAGTAGATGAAAAATTACTAATAAAAATCCAAAACTTCTTAGAATATTGTCCTCTTTCGAACCACGATAGAATGGAGTCTATGAATATACGTCTCGAAGATACACACCAATTAAATAACTTTCTTAGCCTATTACAACGAAGGAGACCAAAAAAAAAAATTTTACCCTTCTATGCAACTCTTGTAATGAAATTTATTAATCTCCAAGATCCCGAACATGGACTCACATAAAAACTCATTTCAGTCCTTTTGAGAGAGCAGCACAACAGAGAGGAAATGCTCCTTTCGACGATTACCAGCTTAATATACCGAAATTAACTATTCAACATCTTTCAACGACTATGCTCCATCCTCATTTTTATCTTTTTTTTTTGAAACCCATCCGTCCTCCTGCTATAGCCAGAGCTACTACTATCCAACCTAATGTAGTGCATACATAATGACAGAAAAAAAAAGAGAGAATCCTTGAGGAAAGAAGGAAATATACCATCTAGAGAAAAAAAAAAAAAGGAAACCAGCGTAATGATACGAAAGTTTGGTATGCGAAAAGAGTTTTCATCCTGCTAAGTTGCAAATTCTGTTTAGATGACCTTAAACTATTCTGTCATGAATAATAAAACACACAAATCACGTTTCGGTTCAGATAATGTTTGCTTAATGGATTGAATTCAACGGATAGAGGGACAGCAGGGAACCAAATGAGTTTACGAATAGTCTAGGATATTCCTTTTTCAACGTGATGAAATTAGGCAGCCAAGCCGTAGTCGTTGCGTCTTCTTAACTCTCATACAACTGATTTTAATGGAGTCAGGATATTGAGTTTTAATCACTCGACCAAGGATATGTCTTACTGAGGGGATGAAGGACGTACGCTTTTCTTTAAAGTTTGCTGCACGTTGTTATAGGGAAACCAAGTTAATTTATCTTTCTGGTGTACTTAACGAGCTATGAAATCAGGTGTATGGAGATCGAGAAAAAGTTGCATTTTACAAAAATAGAGAATATTCCCATCATACATATAGAACTTAATGTATAGATACCTGTCGAAGCTATCGTAATGCAGTCGTCCAAGAACGGCTGGAGAAAGAGCTTATCCTTCGAGTTTAGCCATTATTTTGAAGTTGTATTGTCGTCAAATTTTTCCACACTCTGTCAACGCCCTCCATTCGTAAGGCCGTGCCAGAGATTCGAACTTCAAGATTTCAGACATGGTCGTCTTTTCATATAAAACATCTCAAAACGAACGAACTTTTAAAATAAGGATTATACAAACTCACCCTTATTTTTACAAGAATAAGGAGCAATGATTTTTTTCCAATAAAATGAAATAATGAATTGGCTTAGTATACAGCCTTGGCCAAACGTATTAGGCACCCCTTTCTTTTTTTCTTTGCTGCCAAATTTGTGATTAAATTTATAATTAATTTGAATTTTATAAATTACTAGCTGTTTGCCCGCGGCTCCGCTCGCGTGGGCTACAAAATTAATGTTAATTTTTTTATTTTTTTAACTAAAGCTAAAACCTACATTCTATTAATTATAATGAAATAAAAGATATTTCATTCGAACGAAATAATTATTAAATGTTCACGTTGAAAAGCACAGTTTAGGAGATCGCACTAAAAATTGTTTTACTTTTGCTATCTGGAGTATCGCGAATAACTCGATCTTATAGACCCGTTCACGCAAAAGTATAAGGCTACCGTTAGTCTAATGGAGTTTTAATAATTTCATTCACACAATCACAAACAAATATACCTGCTTCATTTTTCACAAAGACCAACAGTAACAAACCAATCCAATACAAACAGTCTGATTGGGACTGATAAAAATTTTATTAAACCAATCCAAAATGTTTTTCTCTGTCATTGAATTATCGAATGAGTGCTGAAACATCAAAATACAAATACGATTTTGGGTGGTTTTTAGCTTGGAGGAGCGAATCTGTCAATCGACCCGAAGATGACTGTTTAATTTAGTTCGACTATGGTTTGCACTGAAAAGAGATGACCACAACCTGAAGTTCAAAACATGATCACGTTAGAGCGCCCATATATACTCACGCACACTATTGCAACTATACCCACTGCTGCAGGACTGCTGGCAGTGGTCTCCACTGAAGGAAAATTTTGGGCGATGATTTAAATAATTGTTTTGAACATTGCTTCTCTTCAGGACAACGTAGAAGGATGCTTTATATCTCAAATGAATCAGTGGCGAATTTACTAATTTCACCTTTCATTTTGTTTTTAAATCCGATAAGCCATTATTGAGTTAGAGCTGTAAAATTTAACTATTTCCCCACTTAAATCACTATTAGCGTTACTTCTTATTCCTTATTTTACCTTACCCAGCAAAACATATCCTATAACCTGAAGAGTGAACATATCTATGAAATAAAAAAAAAATCACGTAAATCGGATAAGTGGTTCTCCGGCTAGGAGGCAACTAACAGAAAATAATTTTCGTTTTTATAAGTATTAGAGATTAGAGAAGATTAGAGATTAGAGATTAGAGATTAGAGAAGAAGAAAAGCTAAGCGTTTCTCTTATAGGGCCCATACACGATACGATTTGTCTATCCGACCTTGGTTTACTTTGCCTCACACTATACGACGCGACAGTTGGACTCACGATACAATCAGTCGGACGACAACTTGGCCCCGCCTCAAAATATCAAACATTGCTTGGTGTCCATCCGACCCTCGGGCAGACAGTCTGAGAGACCCTTCAACAACGCCACACACGATCGGATCGGTCGGACGGACTTCAATGTCTGTCAGGCTTGTCGTATCGTGCATGGGGCCTATTATTAACTGTACCAGCTTTTCAGCTTGAACACTTGTTAAAACGAACAGAACTCTTTGAAATTTCATAAAAAAATTAAACGTCATGTCGGAAGTTTTTTCGACTTGTCTCACTCAAAGGGCATTTGTGCCGAACCGATTGTGACCAAATTTCAAAGAAACACTCTCAGAATATTACCAACGATTGCCTAAAAATTTGAACTTAATCGGTTAAGTGGTTTCGGTGTCCATATAAAACATACAAACGTATGTAGGTACATACATAAGTACATAGATACATAGGTAGGCACATAGGTACACTGATTTTTATAAGGTAGGTAGGTAGGTAGGTAGGGGGGCTGACTGCATCAGCAGGGGTGCAATCTCACTCGGGTCTCTCATGTGTTCGTCCGGTGTGGGATACCTGAAACAAAAAGAAGACGGCATTGGGTTATCTGATTGGTTATTGGTTAGTGGCAGGGATGGTACTCTTAAACCAGTCCGATTTCGTGATGAATTTTAGGGTTGTCTTAGGTGGCGTGTTTGCTAGTTCGCTAAGGTCATTGAAATATATGTTCTCGAGGGTTAAAGGTAGTGTTTCTGTGTCGCCACAGCCTCTGCATAGGTCGGTGGTGCTGATTCTCATTTTCCTGAGATGGGTCGCCATTGAATTGTGGCCAGTAAGGATTCCAATGAGGAGTGACAGCTGTGGTCTGTTTATTGATAGGAGTTATTTGGTCCTCTTTTTGTCAAAGTGGGTCCAAAGTTTTCTAGAGACTCGGCATGCGTTGATGGTATTCCACCTTGCGTTGGCCTTATTTAAGAAGTCTGTAGAGATTTTGGACATGAGGAGACTGATGGGCAATAGTACAGAGTAGTCTGCTTGTAGGTCATTTGATTCTGAGCCTTTTCTGGCTAGTTCATAGGCCATCTCATTCCCGTGGAAACCCATACGGCCCGGAATCCAGCAGAGCGTGATTTTATGCCTCGTGCTGAGGGATTGGAGTTCCTCTTTGCATCTTTTGACCAATCTAGATTTGATGGTGATGGACCTAATGGCTTTGATGGCTGCTTGGCTGTCTATTGTTGTTTCTCTGAGTCGTAGGGCACTTTTGGCCGCTACCCCTTTCGTGAAGAGGTCGAGTGGGCATAGCCCGAGCATGGTTTCAAGGGCGGCGGTAGGTGGTGTCCTAATAGCACTAGTCGTGCCTATGATTGATTTTTATAACATAAAATTATTTTTCGAATAAAACTGTTTGCTGACTTACAACCGCTTACAATTTTTTATCGAGCATACATAATTTAAACTGAATGTACCTAACGCACGTACGGATACTTGTAAATAATTTGAACATACAATCGTTCATAATTTTATGTAATTAAAAAAAAAAACAATTCAATAAAATAGATTTACACTGCGGGTGATATTAAAATTTAACAATTCGTTCACAATGTTTCAAGTATCTTCCTTTACCACATCATCATTGGTTTTGTGTTGCCCTCAAATTTGCTCGTTATTACAGGTCCTGTACCCAGCTCTATGTGTACTCACCCCCACACCCCCACACCGAGCCATTAGCCGGCACAGTGACTGCGGTAAGAAGACACCAATTGGTAATTTTTGCATGGAAAATTACATTCAACCCTTAATGAGTTTTTAATACGATTTTCGTATAACTAGAGCGTACTTTAGAGATGGCCCCGAGAGTTGCTGTCTTCCCTTGTTTCGGGATTTTTTTTTTTTATTTTAATTTCGTGTTTTCCGTTTCCGATTTTAGCATTGTATGTGGAAACTCGACAAGTTAATTTGGTTTAATTGCTGTTGGCAGCACTAGAGGGCATATACATACAAGCCATCGCGCCGCGTTGAGGCTGTCCTCTGTGGGGGTGGAGGGGCAAACGACTGCTTTATACTTGCAGTCGATTTAATTCAAATCAGGAAGAGAATTTGACTAAATTGGCAAATGTTGCAGTGCAATGGCTTGTGGAATTATAAATTCCATTTTGTTTGTAATTTTTACTGGTAGTGGAGGACGTTAGTATCAAGGAAATATCATTGTTCGGAGCACTCGAGAGTACCTAATGAAAATATGTTCAATGCTTGTAACTAAAATTGATTTTTTAAAATTTTTTTTTCTGTGTTTTTGACGGAGTGTTTGTATATTGCCAACACAGATACTTTTGGATCGTCATAGATTCAACTAGCGAAGTATTGAGTTCCTAAAATCACTTTCAACTTCGTTCAATTAATGATACGTCCTTGGTCAAAATGACTGCCCTTCTAGTAAGGACACTCTCAATTTCCTAACAGGAGGTGTCAGGAGTGTCTTGTAAGACATTATTATGTCTTTCTAACTAGCATCTGGAAAGTACCATTCAATAGAAAACATAATGTCTCTTGGGTACCATTAAAGCACTTATGAAAGATTAATTTTTTTTATTTTTTTTTGTATCTCAGTGATAAAAAGGAAAATAAATTGCTACTCAAGTATCTGAGTATCTGTACAGAAATAACTGGCCACTACGTGAGTCTTAGTGTTTCGCGAGTCTTTTAATCACGTTCATACCATAAGATACAGTGAACCTTATGATACCCATCTGCCTGAAATTTTGTTCTATGCTTCCCAAAAGGCCACTTAATCTTCCATTGTCTAGAGCAGCTCCATGCTCTTGAGGGAGTAATTTCATAGCGACAACGTCTACGCTTCGTGTTTTTAAGGATATTTACGATCGGAGGAGGTTTGCTTTTAATAAATATTTTAGTTGCCCTGTCTTTCCTTGCAGATAGATTGAGGAGTAAAATTACTTTCGCGACGTCACACAGACTGATTGATGATAGTAAAAACAAAAGTGACTACTTTGTTGTTGTATCTGGATGTGTGTGTTATATTAATGTGTGTCTTGTTAAAGCAAAACCATTTTGTTAGTAGGGATACGTTCTATATACGATGCATGCATGTTTTGAACTCGCTTTAAGTAAATGGTTTGCATTCTAAACAGGATCTTTAATGTCCTGTGATTTTTGATTGTATGAATTGGTCTTCACATCTGTCTTTGGTTAAATACTGTTGTGTAAGATGAAAAGCATAAAGGGCACCAAGATGTGGTGTGAATAGAGGCCAACATTTGGGATCCTTTCAGTAGCATCCTGTCCATAAAGTCTTTCAAGTTGCTTTGGGGTTATTTTTCAAATATTCGCATGCTGCAAAAGAGAAATCTTCAAAGGCTTTGCTCAGGAAAGGTTTTGCTGCCCCGATTATCCTAAATGCTGCTTCACTTATAACTACTGAGGCGGAGTCATAGACAACCTTCTAGTCGATCTTCATTAGGCTACATCGCCATTGGTTATGCGAATGACTTGGCGATACTTATTACTGGTAAGCACAGCGCACCCATCTCAAGTGTCATGCAAGGTGCTTTACTACATGTTTTAGAATGGTGCAGCAGAGAAGGACTATCCATCAATCCCTGCAAAACTGTTCTAGTGCCTTTTACTAGGAAAGACTGGACAATCTAGGACCTATCATTATCAAAGGCACCACTCTAACTTATTCCAGTGAAGTCAAATACCTCGGGGTCATCCTCGACAAACGGCTCAACTGGAATTCTCATATCGATTCCGCCATCGAGCGTGCCACTAGGGCCATGTGGGCCTGTAGGCGCCTGTACGGCAGAACTTGGGTCCTAAATCCAAAGATGATACATTGGATGTATACAATGATGGTGAGGCCTATTATCACATACGCGGCCATCATCTGGTGGCCGAAAGTTCTTGAACGGACAACGGCAACTAAACTCCAGAAGTTACAAAGAGTTGCCTGTCTCGGCATCACAGGTGCTATGCGTACCTGCCCGACGGCAGCTTTAGAAGCAATCGTTGGGCTTTCACCCCTTCATATCTTCATTAAGAAGACAGCTGCTAGGTGTGCTATCAAGTTGCAGATAGAATACAAGTATAAATCAGGTGACCATGTGGGACATCTGAAAATTCTTGACTCAATCCCCAAAAGAGACATGTTTTGTACCATCCCAGACACCATGGTCAAGGAGTACTGTTTCGGTAGGCTATTTGAGGTAGAAATATTAGATCGTGCAAATTGGTCTAATGGTGTTCCGGTATTAGACCCTAGAGGTCTAGTTTGGTTCACAGACGGATCGAAAATGGAATCTGGAGTTGGAGCTGGTGTCTTTGGATCCAACACCAAAGTCTCGATACCTATGGGAATGTGTTCCACGGTATTTCAGGCTGAACTCCATGCCATTGAAATCTGCGCTAGGTTAAACCTTAGTAAGGGTATTAAAGGCGCTAGAATTTTTATATTTTCAGACAGTCAGGCAGCACTCAAAGCGCTGTCGTCCAATTTAGTGGACTCCATTTCAGTTAAAAACTGCTACGATGCACTACAATCCCTGGCGAGATTAAACAACATAAAACTTGGATGGGTCCTCTGCCATCAAGGGATTACAGGCAACGAGGCAGTAGATGAACTAGCTAGGGCTGGCTCAGAATCTGCGTTCATAGGACCTGAACCTTACTGTGGTATCAACTGGTCATTCGCCACAGCGCTGATTAGTAACTGGGAACATAGACTTCGCCTGGACCACTAGGAAAATGTCCCAGGGTTGAGACAATCCAAATTAGTTATCATACCTTACTCCTATAAGGAGTATCAGAATACCACGTTAACAAACTTAGTCTGAGCTAAGACACGGAATGTAGGTTCTGCTCGGAGGAGGACGAATCATGCGAACACAGTCTCTGCAATTGCCCAGCATTACATTGGTTAAGGAGACGTATTTTCTATAAAGAAATATGTACGCCAGCGGAACTGAAAAACTCTGCTACTAAGGACGTAGTATCCTTCCTGAAATTTTCCTTACCTTGCTCCATATTTTTCACCACATCCAATAAATGTATCGATCGACGACAGCATATGATTTACTTGCTTCCACTGCTGCTTACAGCATTCTCCGCAGAGCGCTAAATACATCTTCTGAGCCCACTCTGCAGTTGAGATGTACATGTGGAGGTGTTTTCGTACCCAAGTGCTCTTGCCGTTATGGGTGTCTCATATATAAGACTAGATCGCACCACTTTCAATAGAAGGAGCCTTCTGCTGGACTTCCTGAGCGCTTACTCTAGTGGTCTTGTCATATACTTATTCCACATTATTCTTTGCTTCAAGCATCATTCAAAGGTATGTGGTGGCTGGTGATAACCTGCTCTGATTGCTTTCACTTCAATTTTCTTTCTACTCCTGACCAGAAATAGCCCTGTCCCCTGTTCTCTTCCGGCTGAGAACTTTGCGGCGCAACCAATGACTTTAGCTTCATTTAGGGATTTCCAGACTCAAAATGCACAGACCCTTGCGGAACATCACCGGAAATGACATATGAAGAGATGCACTCCATCCTTAGTCTCGTATAGCAATGCTATTCATCATGGTTCAACGCTTCATGGCACCATCATTGAGTTATTAGGAGATTCTATTTAATGGCTCCCGTTAGCCGACTTGGGGGCATCTTGACGTTTATTGTTACAAAACCCCCCACACGGGGTTATGATAGACCTGTTCTTTCTAAAAAAAAAACCTTGATTTTGACATCTCAAACCGCGATCCATTGTGCCCAAGAGAAGACCCTGGAGAACCTAGATTTCATTATTAACGGCTGAACTAAGCCACCCATATGTATGTATAAGTTTGAGGAATTTATTCAACTCAATGTGTCTGCGATCATCCAGCTCCGCACGGAAGTAGCTCCCAAGAATGTCCTTCCTTTTGGAGATAGTGCTGGACATTCACATAGCAAGTGGCGAATGCATTCTATTTCTTCCTCGTCCCTCCGGTTCGGGTAACAGAAATCGTTGTGGGGTAGTCCTAGCCATGCTGCATGATTAGCTATTACACAGTGTCCCGTCACGTCTCCGACAGCTTTATGAATTTTCCTGCGACTGGTATATCCATGTGGATCGGTACCCAACAGAGGTTTACCTTTTTTAATGCACGTTTTTACAAACTTGAACCTCACCGATATTAACTGTATTTGAAGGCTGCTTGACTGTCCACATAGTTGCTGATTGTTTTTCCAGAGATACGTATTACTCTCGGTAATCATGTCCGCATTGTTTTATGGCAGCAACTTTGGCTTGAAAAACTCTGCAATCGTCCTCAAGTCTGAAGGACCGGTTTGTATCTTGGGACTCACAGTAGGCAGCAGCAACGGTACCTACATCCATTTTGGATGTCCAAATGTCTAAAGGACATATGTTTGTAAATATGAACATCAATATAGGATGGATGGTAAGTTTGATTTTTAGGCTTTTTCGCCTTTCCTTCCACAAGAAAGCCTTAATTGCTTTCACATAGTCTTCTGGGAAGGCTGCAACAGCTACATATGATTATTTATCGTACACTTCACTATAAGATTTGAATGTTTGACATCTCTAGATCATCCATAGGCTCCCGGAAGCTAGAAGCAGTTAAATCCACTCAAAGACAAACATACGCATCTCCGCGAAAAACTTGAAAAATTATTTCACAAAGTTTAATTTATTCAATTTTTGCAGAAACATGTCTCATCATTCGTCCGTATATTAACGTACATATCCCAAAGGGAATATCTAACCTGATGAGTGACTGCCCAACAGAACTACTATAGAAATTTAAGGAAAAAATCCTCATGTAATCTCAATACGTATCTATGACCAATTTCTGGTAGTACCTATTCAAGTTACATTTGAAATTCCCTTTGGACCATCTGGTTGGCCCGCTTTTCAAAGCAAATTGATGCGTAAGACCTCCACACATATTTACAACAGCCAAACACGCTGTGGGAATGCCCATTCCGACATCCCCATCTAAACCAACAATCAGCAGAATCTCCTTAGGGAGTTCAAATAAAATGCTCTTTTCTGTCACCACTGCAGGCCATTCATTAGCTATACATGAATTCCGACGAGAAATCCCATCTGAAGGCCCCAATTTGGTCACTTTTCAATGAGATCCCACAGGAAATGGCAGATGCATTTGAAAATGTAATTAAAGAGAACGGAACGGTCTGGCAAAAAGGCAGCGACGTCAACCTCACATACAAGTTCCAAATGACTCGTCCGAATGTGGCAATAATATATGTGTATGTAGGTGTATGTGTGTGTGTGTGTGTCGAAAAGTCAGGATACGCCTGATATAAAGCATTCAAACCGGAAGAACTGCAAGGACACCAACTACAAATCCCCCGAACTGAAACGTATTTATTAGCCAGTACATCCAGCCGTCTGATTCTGCAGATACATTTGCCATCTGTAACAATTGCATTTTGTGCATTTTCACACAGGCACATCACTCTGCATCGGTGTGACACTCGGGCACCAGCAGCCGGAACCCGGTTTCATTAAGAGGCCAACTGACGGTGCGAAAATTGTGGGACTTACGCATTCATACGCACGCACATCAACCTGTCCCACTACCCACCACCGAGGGACTAGCTTCAGATACATGTGCCATTTCGATCGTTAGCTTAGTAGCTTCGCTGCCAACAATAGTAATGTGGCATTTGGGGGGCATTCAAATTGGATCAACAATTTCGACAGCGACGACGAGCGTACAAATTTGTCGGTTTGAAGTTGGTTTACAGCGTGATTATCGGACCGAATTAGGATGTGACCAGCTGAGGTGTTAGTTTGGGGGGTGCGAGTAGACAATTACGATTCAAATGTTATGGATACGAATTACATGGCTCGTGCGATGAAATTATTGCATATGGCAGACCGAAATTGTTCTGTGGTCACGCGCACGAGTCTGGCAGCAAGTCAAATAATTCGTGAAAATGTTAACAAATTAGCGTTTCAATGAAATTGCGGTGAAAGCTACATATGTGAGGTGAGTGATGAAATTCTAAACCAACTGCAAGTGGGCCGGGCCGGTAAGGTCAGTTCAACAATAACATGAATGTTGAGCATGCTCTCGGTTTTTGTGGGTTTTACGTCCACAGCCATGAGGTGTTTTGGACCGAATATCTACCAAAAATCGAAAGGACAACAAATGCTGTAGACAGGTGGAAAAGAGAGGGCCATCTGTTAGTTCCTTTTTGAAATATCTCTTAAAATCAAACCCCCAACTATGTGTTCATTATCTTTAACAGAACCTCAGCTCATCGCAAAGCTCAACAGTGAGCATAACGCTTACTTCCCCGAGGAGAAAAGTATAAAAAGACACTGCGTTAGGTTAGGTTAGGTTGAAGCAATTTTGGTGAGGGGTTTTCTAATATGTGCTCTCCCACTGAAACATCCTGAAAGAGATGTGGTTAATCTTTTTTTATGACATCTACCAGTTGCCCACATAGTGGATGCGACAAATTTAAGGCTAGCGACAATCATAGAGCAAGCGTTTGACAGATTTCTTCTGTTCCTAGAGTAATCTACCAGAGTCGAAGCATCTTCACAATAGTTTAGTGAGGTAATCAAGAGTGGCTTGAAACGATAATACAAGTACACTTTAGAGTACTGTCTACTGTCCTGTATCCTTAAGTATTCCAATGTCTCCTCTTCAGTTTTGATGGCATTTCAATGCCTACAAGATGCAAGCTACGTAAACCAAATTCAAGCAAAACCTCATACATATAGGTTAGGTTAGGTTGAAGTGGCTGCCAGCTGGGATTGGCCAACACACATAGACCAATGGTAGGTCCATTGTGATACCACGTGGATCTTGGGAGAAAGTTTCCCTCTACCTCCTCGTCTTATGAATCGTAAGAACCTTTAAATGTCGATATCCATCAGGTCGCCTATATCGTTGTAATAGGGAGCTCCTAAGTGAAGGGGAGAGCTGGGCAGAAACAAAGAAGGTGTGGAATAGTTTCCTCCTCTTCTTCTTCCATGCAGCTTCTACAAAAGTCGTTCGCAAAAAGGCCTGCCTTGCAGCATGTTTGCCTATTGGACAGTGTCCAGTGATGACACCTAAGATCCAGCTTTGGTCAAATCTATTTTGTCGCCAGACATGTTGATACACTTGTCCACCTAAGATTTGTACTCTCGACAGCACCCAGCTTATGTTTAAGTTTGCGAGTAGCGATTGGAATACCTCAGGTGCCTTTGTCCGGCAAGATGGGTATAGTTGTTCCTATTCTGGCGAGTTCATTGGCCTTACAATTCCCTGGAATGTCTCTATGCCCCGGCACCCAACACACGTGAATATTGAACTGCTCAGCCATTTCCACAAGTGACGAACAGCAGTCAAGAGGTGCTGAAGAATTTATAGAGATCGATTCCAGAGATTTGATTGCTGCCTGGCTGTCTGAAGAGATGCGGATATCTCTAGCATATACCACGTTTTTCTTAAGCCAAGATAGGGCTTCTCTGATCGACATTATTTCCGCCTGGAACACGCTACAATGATTTAGAAGATGGAAAGAGAGCTTGGGACCAAGCCTATCAGAGAAAACACTTGCACCAACTCTGTCTTTGGTCTTTAACCCGTCGGTGTAGAAGTGAATTGATTCATCTTCCTCCCAGAGTGATCTGGAAGGGATGGTGACTAGAATGTTCTTTTCAAAATTTAGACGTGGGATAGTGTAGTCCGTGTTTTCGGCAGAGATTTTGAATTTATTCAGAATAGATGAGTGACCGAATTCTTTTTTGCACCACTGTTGGGTAGATTCAAGGTGAACAACTGCAATCGCTGCCATTTGCTTGCTATATATCGAGGGGTATTAGATGGAATAAAATGTCCAGTGCCGCAGAGAGAGTTGTCCGAAGTGCTCCACTTATGCACAAGCTGTACGTTGGACCTTGCCTAGATAGTCGCGATTTATAGCTTTTCTAAGGCTGTCCACCAGACAATCACCGCGGTAGTGTATCGGTCTAATGACCGAGATATAGAGCCAGTGAGTTATTCGAGGTTGTAGGCTGTAGGCTTTCTTGAATGTTTAGTTTCCAACTTAGCTTCCTATCCAGGATAAGACTCAAATATTTTGCTTTGTCAGAGAGAGTTAAGGTCGGAATTTTATGTTTCCTTGAGAGGAGTACCTACTAGTTCAGTTTTGGGGGGCTTACACCCAAACCAGTGAGCTTGTTTAGAGCCTTTTGTAGGAGCTCTTTTAGAGTATGTAGGTGCTTTCCTGAGAAAGCTATTGCAACATCATCTGCATAAGCAATCGCCGTGCATCGCTCGCCCTCCAGGATTATCAATAGTTCGTTGACCACCAAATTCCAAAGAAGTGGGGATAGAACACCTCCTTCCGAAGTGCCTCTACTGGCAGATCTTCTAGTGGACATCTCACCCAGCTTGGAGTTGATAATCCGACCATTGAGCAGTAGATTAATCAGTTCACACAGTGAGCTGTCGACCTTCAGGTTTGATAGTGCATCTGATAGTGCATCTGCCAACGCAGATGTATTGACGTTTTTAAAAGCGTCTTCAATATCAAGGAAGGCAAACATCGTGTATTCCTTATGGAGCAGGGAGTATGCGATATACTATGAGTATAATGCTGTCTCCACGGTTGTTGGGCCGCTGACAGTAGTTTCCTATCAATACTGTTGCGTAAGTGGATATCAATCAGTCTTTCTAAAATTTTTGGAATGATGATAGACTAATGGTTTGAAGGTGCGAATTGCCCAATTGACTTTACTCCGTGTGACTAAGTTAGGTAACTGATCCATGAGAACCATGTAGCTAACCACATGGGAACTGCCTGGGAAGTGAGTATCAAGCAGGAGGTCTCTGGTGGTCGTCCAAGACCCATCACTTGGGTTTGAAACTAGACTATTTAGTCAGAAGTTCGAACCAACTTAAGAATAAGGGCAATATGACCGTCTCCTTCCTTATCGCTCGTCTAGATAAGTTTTAAATGATTTGGAAAATGACGTCGATTTTGGTGACAAAAACATATTTTCCGATAGAGCACGTTCACCTTAGCCTATGTCAACGAGCAAAACTTGAGGCCTTCACAAAAGCACTTAAATATGAAGCTGCAGAGACATATGGCTGCAAACTGACGCCCCAGGCTGATGCACGCCTTTAATAAGCAAACAGACCCGGAGCGAACATGGATTATGATATGAAAGCCCGTATGGGAAAACAGATTTGCGACCTTTATTCCAGCTGCCGCAAAAGGCTGCACGTGGATGCGGATTTGTCGTGGTTGCTTGGTCTGGCGAACTGGCAGCAGCTTGACTGGGACCGAGGAGGATGGAAAGCCACAGTGTTTCATGCAGAGACCCTTCACAGGGCAGTAGGTTAGAATAGAACGTATTTTTGTATCAGTATTGTATAGAAGCATCATTTGAATATTTGTTGAGGCACAATCATTATTCCACTGAACTGCATTACATGTCCTTTGGGGACGATGTTTCACTACTGCACCACTTGCAGTTTTTCTCTGTTTAAATCGTTTTTCCATAGATATCCTCGTTATGGCGCTCCAGCTTCTCGGACTCCATGCTGACGGGATAAAGTTTTACCAGCTAAGGTTAAGGTTAGTATCCCTCGACTAGCGGTAGTGACTACAAGTCACGCGTGCGATAGTCGTTCCAGGCCATCATAATTTTAAATTTTTGTTCTTCGAAGAGCTAGTATAATTTATTCAATCTTAAAGCGCATAAACATCGCCTCCTTGACATTTGAATGGGTGACAGTTTCAATGGGTCATCACGCCGGTACTCCTCTGAAAGGAGTAGTTGTCCAAGGATGACACTTATCTATCGCTTCCTTTGAAGCTCTCGAAAAATGTTTTAAATTATTTTAGCATTGCTACAACTACAGAATCTTTAACACGAAACAGATGCTATCGCCAAGCAAAATTTATTATTACACTTTATCTTCGAAAAAAAACCGAGATACAAAAATTTTCAGTTCACCCACTATGCAGCAAAGTTAACATCATCCTCCAGCAGAAGCATTTGCGTTGATGCAAATACCGAAAAAGGTTACTACGACAGACAACTCCCTCGGGCTCTGTACAGATCTCTTTTCAAGTATTTTTGTATTTTTTTTCCCTGTTATAAATAATTCAATGGAAAAATCATCTGAATAAGAAATCCTACAATCAGAGTGCAGAAAAGTTCATTCAACAAACGACATTCAGCAAAGTACCGAGTGCACATCGCTGAGATATTTTAGTCATACTCTCGATTTTATTTTTGTACTTCCTTTTGTTATGTCCTCCATAAAGTTTTGCTTAAAAATAAGATACATTTTTCATTGCATTGTTGCATGTTCCAAGAAGTGGAAGTAGAGAAAGTGGATGAGAATATGTTTACTTACAGCTGAGGGATTGGGAATTCTCGTACATGGTCATGGATATTGTATCTGTGGTGGAGGAATGTTTTTATATTTTTATTATTTCTGTCCACGGATATAATTTCAACAGGAAGAGTGATGCGTAAGACGAACAAACATGCTGCTCTTCCCCTGTTTATATGGAGGACTATAATAGGTTAGGTTGGCTGTCCGCACGAGCGTGCAGACGCACTTAGACCAGTAAAGGTCCTTTGTGATAACATGGATCAGAAACCAGTTGGCCACTCAGGGACTAACAAAATCAACCGGAGCTTTTGATAAAGCGATAGATGCGCATGACGCCCAGGGGCGCCAGATCGCCAAGGTCTTCCAGGAAGGGGGACCCTAAATGGAGCATTCTTTTATGCGACAAGGCTGGGCAGTTACATAGGAGGTGAGGGATGGTTTCGTCCTCCTCTTCGTCCTTACAGCTCCTGCAGAGGCCAAGTCTTCTGGCATGTTGGCCTATAAGACAGTGTCCAGTGGGAACACCGACAACGCAGCTGATCTGTGATCGCTTTAGTTTGACCAACTCGGCACTACGTTTATGATCCACACTAGGCCAGATCTGTCTCGAAATGTGACACGTTGGGCCGTTTTCCCATCTGAGGTTGTTCATGCTGATAGCGTTTAGCTTTAGTAGATTCTTACATGTAGCTAGGGGCATACCTAGGGATTGCCTATCAGGCAGAGTCCTTAGAATAGCACCCTGTCTGGTGAGCTCGTCTGCCCTGCAGTTGCCTGGAATGTCTCTGTAGCCTGGCACGTAGCATAGGTAAATGTTGAACTGCTCTGTCATCTGCATAAGAGATAGACGGCATATATAGCCTTTGAGGATTATAATAAGGACAATTCAAGGCCTTAGGAGCATCGCGTTGTCCTGCAAATGATTTAATGTTGTCGGGAACTGCTCCATGACCCATCTGCATTTTAATTTTGTGTTGCTTGGAGAGGTCATGAGCTCCTTTGCAATAGCCTAAACGGTCCTACTCTCTCACCGACTTACTGCATCTTTGGTGATATAACCATATTTACGGTTGAGTCCATGATGGATGGCAGAGCGGGGGAAGGTATCTTTTCTGAAGAACTAGAATTAGCCTGTCATGTTAGTCTGGGGAAAGCCGAGATGATTGCTCTGTTACATGCGTTGGATCACCTGATGGAAGGTCAAGTTGTTGGTAAAATTATTACTATAGCACTGGACAATCACGCAGTGATTAGACACATGGAGAAAAGAGATATAAATACATCCCTGGTGATGGAATGTGTTCTTAAACTCAATGAGTGCTCATCTCGAAATGAGGTGACGCTGCTCTGGGTGAGAGGACACGTAGGGATTAAGGGCAATGAAAAGGCGGACTCTCTAGCAAAGCAAGGGTCAACCTCGGAGTACTCTGGTGCGGAACCATTTGCTGCAAGTGGCAGAGGAATGGTGGAGCACCTGATTAATAACTGAATCGCGACGGAACACCAGAGAAGGTGGCTAACCGTAGAAGGTTGTAGACAGGCTAAAATGGCTACTAAAGGGCCGACTGGCTACACTCATAGGGAAGTTCTAAGCTTGGAGCGAAGGACACTGAAATGGATGGTATGTAGCGTTATCTACAAGTCATGGAAATTTCGGGTATCATCTAATGAAGATGACTCTTCTGGAGGAGGATACCTGTGAACTGGAGGAAATCGAGACTGCGGCACATATATTGTATCATTGCCCCGCATTAGCTAGCAGAAGAAGAGAGATCTTGGGACGCCACTGGGTAGAAACCCAGAAGATGAACCAGATTTCTGCTAAACAGATGCTAGCGTGGACACGAGGAATCAAAGCCCGAGAAGAACTGTGGAGAAATCCGAAGAGTTTCTCAGGCTAAGATGGATCGTCGAAGAGAGACGAAAACTGGCCCATAACTGTGGTTGGATTCGGGATCTCTCAAAATAATATGCGTTTAATACTGCATCTTTGGCTTTTGTCCTACACTAGGTTGAACTTCTCTCCTTTTCATATGCATATCTACTCCAATCCTGGATTAGATTGAAATAAGTTTTTCGATCCCATCTCTAGGAGTCTGCCGATAGCTTTGTGCTGCAGTTTGTTTCAGTGCTCCGTTCTCGAAAACATTGTTAGTCCCTGAATTGTTGGTGAGCTACAGGATGGCGAGGTCTATCGGTGTAGTACAGGTATAGTAAGTAAGTGTTACTAACGGATGCACTACGAAGGGGTATTTGACCAACCGTAAGATGGTGGTCACGTTTATAGTGATATCGGCTTCACACCTATTTCAAACGTCAGACGGACGACTCCTCAAGCGATGGCTTATCGCAATATGGTCTATCAGATCAGATATTCGCTGCAAATCCGACGAAATCCAGCTGTTATCGTGGCAGGTCCTTACCCAAACAGTGTGCGTTCGATTGACTTAGATTGGCATCGACAAATCGTTCATTATTTTCGTTTCTGCCTCCAGAAGCGTGAGCCCCTGACATGTTTAAGCGCATTATTGGAGCTTTCTACATCACTGTTCAAATTCCCAATCACTAATAGGGGCTAAGCAGTAGGCGCCACTCTGCAGGGTATGTAAGTAATCCTTCACACCTTTAGGTTAGGTTAGGTAAGCGGCCTGGCTGAGAGAGAAAAGCCTCCTGCCGTACTCAGGTCAGTGTTGGCCCATTGTGTTACCCATAGGGGGGAAAGGACCATTGGAACCCTGTAAATGCCTAACCAACTCTACTCTAGTTACTTACTTGTTTTCGAGTACAAACCACTTTGATGACTTGACAAAGTTCAGCATCTTGTCTGTAGGTACGCCAGTGAGCTCTTCAAGGTTGTAGAAGAAGAATTTGTTTCTGGAATGTTGGAGTCCAGGACAGTGGCAGAGGGAGTGGGTGGTGTCCCCAAAAACTCCCTCGTCGCCACAGCCTCTGCAAAGTCCGGCGCAGTTTCTTCATGTGGTACTGCAGCCTATTATACCCGTGATGATACCCACGAGAATCTCTCGGTCCTTGTTCTATCGAAGGACGGCCATAGTTTTCTAGCGATGTAACACGTTTCCATGGACTTCCATCTTAGGTTCGCCTCTCTTGTGGCTAAATTCCCTGCTTTAAGCTTGAGCATGCAAGGTGGGATGCTTACAGAGAGATCAGTCAGTTTTAGTAAATCTGTTGAACCTTTCCTAGCTAGCTCATCAGCTTTTTCATTGCCTGGGATACCCTCATGTCCAGGAACCCAGCAGAGCGATACCTTTTGCTGTATTCCAAGAACCTTAAGCTTTTCGCGACAGCATCTCACAAGCTTGGATTGAATTTCAGTAGCAGTAGTTGCTGAAGGTGCTACCATCCTGTGGTATTGCCCTTACGGCAGACTCACGGGCAGCTGCTGTCACTGCCAAGACCTCCGCTTGGAAAACACTGCTGTGGTCTGGCAGTTTAATGGATCTTGATCACGTCCTTACTCGCGAATATAATAATGGTGATGTAAAACCTTGGCTGAACTATCCGGTCTCTATTATGTTTCCCAGATGTGAGGCTCTAAAGTAGTTCTGGTGAGAGCATCAGTCCTACATTCCCGTACACTTCCATTTGGTTTGCCAGAGTAGTGTTTCCAATTGGCTCACCAGTTTCACACTTTTTCTAAAAAAATGCGAATGAAGATCAGAATTAGCCACTAAGAGCTAATCAATCGGCACCATCCGACTTATTTTTTAGGGTTATTCGAAGTCGCGTGTGTATGCCAATTGGACACAAACAAATCCTGAACTTAAAACGGAGTTCCAACATGTTATTGCCACTATTATATAAAATGCCGAAGTATAGAAAAACAGTAATTGACCACGTTTCTGCGTTGAGATACATTGGTTATGGCTATGGTTATGGTTATGATTGGAGGGACGCGCACCTGTAGAGGTGCTTTCACGGGGGCCAGTTGGTCCATTGTGTTTCCCTGTTAAATAGTGGTACCATAACTGAGTTCTATCGGTTGGTTTGGTTGAACCAGCCTGCACTCTTGACGAAAGTCATAATGTTCCAGAGCGGGACTTCCACCAGCACCTCTAGTACCTCAAATAGTCTGGTTCCCATATGACGGGAGCGACGTATTTGGAGGCTGGGGCAGTCACAAAGCAGGTGTTTGATGGTTTCTGGTTCTTCTGTGCCATGTCAGCTTCTGCAATAGTCAGGTGAGTTGATACCCAGTCTGACGGCCATTGCACCTATCGGACAGTCATTAAGCTGATCTTCTTTTTATTCATTGATTAAAGGCTTTCAGTCATCTTATCGTTCAGTATTGGCCATAAACTGCGAGATGTGATGCTGTCTCCTCTAGTTTTCCAGGAAGAGTTGATCATTTCTCTTGTTTTAGGGTCTATTCTTCTTTTCAGTACACCAATAGGGATGGCTATTGATGGTTGAGTGAAATCCTCATTTAATGCTGACCCTTTCCGAGCAAGGTCATCTGCTGCTTCGTTCCCTTCTGTATTTATAGTTTGTCGGCATGTCGCAACTGTTTTTGATCTAACTGTGTCGCTGTCCAGTGCCTTGAGTGCTGCTTGACTATCCACGAAGATTGTAATCCCGGATGGATTTAGTGCCTTAGGGTGTATCGTCTGTGCTGCTTTTCAATGGCGAAGACTTCGGCTTGGAACATACTACAGTCACCCTGGAGTTTCTATGAATCGTTGACATTAAGTGATTCACAGAAAACTCCAGCGCCGGTTCGTATGTCCATTTTAGACCCGTCAGTGTAGAGTTGAAGATCCTGTACATTGGTTAATGTGTTGGATTCCCACTCATGTCTTTCGGGAATAAGAATGGAGTATTTCTTATAAAAGTCAGTATAGTCTGTTGCTCTTTCGGGATCAATTGATCTATATCTGTGGAGTATAGATCCGTGTCCATAGGAGTTATGCCTCCATGTACTTGATTGTCTAAGACGGATCGCGCTTTTGCAGCTGTACTCCGTATGAACTCACCCAGCGGAGGAAGATTTAGCATCACTTCCAGCCCTGCTTGAGGCGTTGATTTCTGTGCTCCAGTAATGCTAACACATCTTTGTACTTTCGTAGTTTTTATCCGTTGCATTCCACCATACAATTGTACCGTAGGTAAGTATGGGTCTCACAATCGCAGTATACATCCAATGAATTATGGGCGGTCGTAATCCCCATCGTTTACCGAAGGTTTTCCTGCACGAGTAGAAAGGCTTCCTTCCCTCTGTGTTTCTTTTCCAAGTGAGCTTCGAATCAAGGATTGTTCCTAGATACTTGGCTTCTGAGGAGAGATTCAGGGAGACTCTGCTTACCTTTGGAAGGTCCTCCTTCTTGGGTTGGGTTTAGCCCTAAACCGTTTAGGTTTGCCCATGAAGATAGTTCTTTCAGGGCAGATTCCATGATGTTGCTGATTGTAGGAAGATGTTTCCCACTGATCATAATTACTACGTCGTCTGCATATGCTACCGTTTTAATTCCTTTGGATTAGATACATGAGTGCTGAGTTTAATGAGGGCGGAGCCTTTCGTTCCTTGTGTTCAAAAGTGTTCCTGGAAGCTTCCATTTGCTATTGAGTATAAGAGTTCGTAAGAGGTGACTGAATAGATTATATTCTCCTCGCACATTCTATGTTTGTTTCACAAGCTTTCATTTATCCTTTGCATTTTATTTGCATGAATGAAGTTCAAACGTTTAGGTTCATCAACTGCAAATGCGTTCTAAGTACTTCAAAGTACTAACTTCAATATTTGTAGACATGCAAATCATTTATACAAATCGAGGGAACTCAAAAAACTTTAAAAACATTTCGTAGAAGAGGTAAGCAAAAGCACCCCACTTCATGGCACATGGTAGCCTGTGGTCCAGCAAAGGAAACGAAGAAGGAAAAAATATTTACAATTTGCTTTGAATTTAATTTAATTGCTTGCTTCAATGGAATCCAGCAAAAAAGTTATGATTTACACGAAAAACTTGAATAGGAAAATATTTACCAACCAAGGGTGTGTAGCCCTTCTATTTCAGTTTATCTAACAAATCATCATGCCATCTCCAGGACCCGCATCTTTCCTTTTCTATTTGCATTTCACAATTTGAAAGTGAAAGCTGCAAACAAGTTCTCATCGCAAAAGTGTTTTCTGCACTAACAGCAAATAAAAAAAAAACATTTCTACTCCTAATCATCTAAAGCTTTTTCTCACATGACCGATCAAAGGAAAATTCCTCAATTCTCAGTGTCAATAGGAAAAGTTTTCCACCCTGTCCTTCGACACCCTAGCATTCGTTGTCGCCGGCTTTGTCGTCATTGCCTCCCAAGGGACACATGTAAATTGATTGAATTCGATTCGGCTCAACTGTGTGTATATCTGAAGGTTATACCATTCAAATAGGGCAGAAAAGCGTTTCGCAGAATTTCCCTTGAACATTTGCACCCATCCCCCATCTCCTACCCTTCTTCATCAGCACAATCACCCTTTTGAATGGTTATGTATATTTAGTGGAAGGGGGGATGTTATGAGTTTGCACTTTCTTTCATATTTCTCGTGACGAAAGGTCACATGGTATATTTTCGGCTCATCAAAGCGGCGCCAGGACATTATAAGCTCCATAATCAACCCTATTGACACTTAGCATATGGAAAAGTTACACAGAGACGTCACACATAGCTCCGAGTATATGTATAACACCTCGACACATTTTCACATTTTCTTGCTCCACCCATATCGTCGCACTATCGTCCTTTCTTTGCATCCCAAATATTATGCTTTCGTATTTGCGGGATAAAGAGGTCCTTTCAATATGCTGAACGTCTGTTGACTTTTGACTAAATGATGTGGCTGCTGGTGCTGTTTGCTGTTTGCTGTTTGCTGTCCGGCAGTTTTCGACAGAGCGTACCAACCCTCTTTCGACAAAGATGACATTTTAAATATTTGATGTGGTGATTTTATTAAGGACTTGAATTGGTTCCTGTCCTTTGATAGATACACCAAGGTGTTGACAGGACTTTGTTAAAATTGATTATGGCCATATAGCCATTAACTTTGATGGCAACGTTTCTCGGGTGTCTTCATTAGGGTGAAGATCATCGTCAAGAACTAGCACTAATTAATGATGAAATGGGCAAAAAAGGGTTTAATAAATGAACTTGTGTTTCTGAGGGGACTTGATAGAGAGGGTTTTATTTGTAATGTGAATGTTTACTGTGGGGGGCGACCCATGTTTATTTTGGATTGAGGAACGAAAAGTTTTATATTACAAAGTTTCGACAGATTATTGAAGCTGAGGGGAATGCACTAATCAATTATTTGGGGGAAATAGAGTTTTCTGAAATAAGTGTGCTCCTCATCTATTAAATTTAACGAACTGAATCTGTTTGAATATATTTAAGCTAGGTTACGAGTGAAGGATCTATACAACTCGTTCAGTTACAAAACTTGTTGTTGAATAGCTTGTAGTTCTTTCTGTTTTTGTGTATAGCCTCTTGTTCCGTAAGGAAATATATCCGCCCGTCTTGAGTATCGAATCGGAGATGTCTCAAATGGGTCTTGTTATAAATGTGCACAAAAGCAAGCACATGTGTCGATATTGTTTCGAACATCGATTCACTATATCAATGGTACTTATAGGATTCCGCCAAACTAAGAGCAGCGTACCAACACTGAGCTATTTCTACGTCCATGGACCTTTGAATGAAAGTTCAGCATACGCTCACACACTCTTTTTTCAGGGCTTCAAATTTGACTGAATGTGTATTGTGAATTTTCTGAGGGTATCTCCCCAAATCGTGGGCACATTGGCTTAGTGGTTAGGTTAGGTTGAATTGGCTGCCAGCTAGGAGTTGCCAGCACACTTAGACCAATAGTAGGTCCATTGTGATACCACGTGGATCATGGGAGAAAGTTTCTCTCTATCTACTCGTTGAAATCATTTTGAGCTTCTTATGAGGTGTAAGAGGCTTTTAATGTCGATATCCATCAGGTCGCCTGTATCGTTGTAATAGGGAGCTTCTCAGTGAAGCTTCCTTCTACGGGAAAGAGAGGTTCCTCCTCTTCTTCATCCATGCAGCTTTTTTAAAAGTCGTTCGCTAGCCTTGTAGCATGCTTGCCTATTAGACAGTGTCCAGTGACACCTATTGTGGTGCCGATATGCAGTCTATTGAGAGAAATCAAATTCTTAGAGCGTTTTAGATCCAGCTTCGGCCAAATCTGTTTTGTCGTCAAATATCTATATTGATCCACTTGTCCACCTAAGATTTGTACTCTCGACAGCATCCAGCTTAAGTTTAAACTTGCGAGTAGCGATTGGAATACCTAAGATGGCAAGATGGGTATAGTTGTTCCTATTCTGGGGAGTTCATCGGCCTTTGGCTTAGTGGTTAACGCGTTGAATTACTGAGCGGAAGGTTCGAGGTTCGAATCCCAGGGAACACCAACAAGTTTTTTCACGGTTCCACCTCTTGCGAAAGTCTGACAATCGTTCAAGAGTAATAAGGCTTCTAAGAAAGCCTTTCGGATATGACTCTAAACTGTAAGAGTGAATAAATTTGGCACGAACGATGCGAGTGGCGGCGAGAATGGCACAATACAAATGGACAATATTTGTACGATCAGTTGCCCCAAATATTTGTATTTTATCTCTCAAAACTAGAGCGTCCTCCTCTATGAGGACGCGTAAAAAACGCACCCGTACTTAAATTGCCGATAATATTTTTCATTTCATTGCAGAGTTGACTAGTTGTGATTAATTTTTGACCAAAATAACGGCCTAATGTCCCTTTTCACTCTGGTTGAATACGATGGCACTTGCGATGGAATTTCCATTTAAGTTTGTGAAAAACTAAGAGAAACCAATGATTTGGTGGCATAAGCCTGGTATTTCACAAAACCTCACAAAACTATGAGCGCAGAGTCTAATCTTACGATTTTACGGGACAATTCATATTAGCTACCTGCGAGCTGATGCGATTTGGAAATTGTTACCGCAACAAACCTCACCCAGTGTGCCATGCCCTGCGTCCTACCGAAACCACTCAAGGTCATCAAGGTCTTTACCGATCAGTTTAGAGCACAAGAAGAAGGACACCCAACAACGACGTCTGGGATTCGAGCTCGCGAAATATGCTACTTTTGGGTAGTTAAGGACTACCCACGCTCCGCATGAAGTCAGGAAACGACGACCACCCTTGTTAATTTCTGTTTCTTTGGGCTAAGAGGGGAACTGACTTGCAAAGCCCTCTCTGATTCAATAAAAGACATCTATCATCATAGTCCGTCGATATAACGCGAAGGCATGAGCTATGTCAAGATTAGTTGAGGTGTCCTCGATTGGTTTGAGAGAAAAATCATTCGGGTGGTTTTTGGTCCTGTCTGCTTAGATGGTGAGTTTAGACGAACCCACAGCCAAGAACTGTATGGGCTATGTAGTGACACTGACCTAAGACTGGATGACTGGGATATATAGAGTGGATGCACACCACCAATTCGACTCGGGGAGTCTTAGAAACCGTCGCGGAGGACGACGCAAAAGAGAAAGGCATCGCCTTAAGTTCGCATGAAATATTGCCAGATACTCGTAAGTATAACCAAGCCCCTACGGTACGAAATGGATCGCTATAGGCTTGAAAAATGATGGAAAATATTGATGCATAAAGATCTCGTATTATTTTCTTAAAAGGTCCTACTCACTCGAAGATTTGTAGAAAAATTAGCATCCAGTGCGTTATGGCTTCTCTATATGGGTCTTAAATGTGTTGAAAAATGACGTCTATTTTAGTCGCGAATCATATTTTTAAACAAAGTTCATTTCATTTTCGAAGCTACATATGTCAGCAAGCAAAAGTGAGGACTTCAGGTTCCAAAAATCCACATAAAATCCTTAGGAAGCTAATACATTCTGCACTGAAGCCATTCGAGATTCTCGAAAATCACTCAAAAATTCTTCCAGAATCAAAGAATAAATTGAGTAGAATTTTTTAAATGGAAACCGGTTAATCTTACTTGGGTTCCGAGGCAAATCCACGATGTCCATATCGATACTCACCATCTGTTCAGTTTCAAGGCCGTCTGATACAGCATTTTTAGAACAAAGCTTCAAATTCTTGTCAAAGTCATCCGTTTACGCAGGATGAGGATGACATTAATTTTAGAGACAAGCTATATAAAGCCATGTCTTGTTTTGCCATCCCTGTCAAACTTATTTCTTTAGGCAAAATGACGATGGAAAATATTTGCTACTCAATTAAGGCCAGTAACAACCTCGCCGAGACGTTTGATGTCAAAAAAAAGTCTTAGGCAAGGTGACACCGTGCCATGTGACTTCTTCAACAACATACTCGAAGTAATTCTGTGAAACTCACAAGAGGCAGAATCTGTTTAAAGTCTGTGCTAATACTTGTGTACACCGGCGATATGGACATAATTGGTAGAACTCATCGGTCTATCACCTGCGCATTTACAAGTACTGAGGCTATGGGAGCCCAAATGGGTTGGTTAAGCAGTGAAAGAGGGAAAACCCAAGCATGTGCTGCTCACAAAAAGAGAATTCTAACATAGACGAAACTTTACATTGGCCTTGCTATCTTTATCTATCTGGCTATCTTTACTTCTGGCAACGATATGTTGGTAGAAATAAAAGCGAAAATGGGTCGGTGAAGCAATAACTCTTACACGGTACCTAAACTTAAAGTGAAATAGTCTACCTAAAGGTCTTGCGTGGCCCCGTGGCTTAGTGCCTAGTGCATTCTTCTACTGAATGGAAGGAAACACCAACAACTTTTTTTATTGTCCCACCTCTCAAGAATGCCTGGCCAATATCCGAGAGTAATGCATGCCACTCCAAGCTACGCCTTTCGGATTTCTTTCGCGAAACATTTAACACGTAGAACATGAACACTTCGCAGAATCTAGTCCTTAGGCCCTATATGCCTTCCTTGTTTCAAATACTTTTTTTAATTTCTTGCATAACCGCTGGTGATTCTGAAAGGCATTGTAGAGGTACTTCGTCTATTCGAGAAAAATTACATGTGCAAATAATTGTACCACTTGAGCTTCAAATAGACCAAGCATGCACAGCAGGCAGACTTTAGATTCATCAAAGGTAAGGACAACGATCAATACAACTCGAACCCGTCTTAGCTGAATCAGCTTCAAATATACAATCCAAGACTCATGCAAAGTCCTTTCCTCATGCAAGGTGGCGCAAAATTAGTCATCCAATTTTGTTGTTGAATTACTTTTTCACTAAATAAAAAAAAAAAAATATTTTGAGTGATGGAAATCTTTATGTGGGCCTTTGAAATTTTTTCTGTTAAGTGGAAAAGATGATATCCGCCAAGTGGCTGCCGCCAGTGTTGATACACATTTGTGCCCGTTTTATAGCATTTTCCATGACTTTCCGAAAGATTTCCGGTGATAACTGTCGAATTCGCATTTCTGTCGAATACTCTCCTTAAGGGCTGCGATTGTCTGAGGCTTGTTGGCATAAACCCGTGACTTCAAGTAGCCCCAAAGAGAGAAGTCTGGGATGGTTAAATCGGGCGATCTTGCTGGCCATGCCAAATCGCCAAAACGGGAGATTACGCGACCAGGAAGCGCTTCCTTCACAATATCCATTGTGGCTCGTGCTGTGTGTGCGGTTGCATCGTCTTGTTGAAACCACATGTTCACCAAGCCCCGCTCATCCAATTCCGGCAGTAAGAAGTCGTTTATCATGGCCCTGTAGCGTTCGCCAGTAACAGTGACCGTATTGCCGATGGCGTCCTCAAAAAAATACGGCCCATTCACTCCACCCGCGTGAACGCCGCACCACACAGTGGCTTTGAGGGATGTAATGGCTCTTCGTGCAACACTCGCGGATCTTCAGTGCCCCAGAAGCGAGGATTTTGCTTATTGACGTAACCGCTTGAGTGGAAATGCGCCTCGTCGCTCATGATGATTTTCGATACAAAATCGTCCTCTTCGTCCTTATTCCACGCTCTTGCGGAATATAGCGCTCCATTGCTTGTCTGTTTGTATACTGCAGCTGTCTAGTTCACAAATGTTAAATATGATTGACGTATGACGCCATTTGCAAAAATTATAACATCTTCCGATAGGATGATTAATTTTGCGCCACCTTGTAGAAACTAGCATTTTCCGTTCCGATGTAAAAAGCGAATTAAATCGATTTAATCATTTTAAAATCAGTTCTACGCTGAGGTGTGCACATAGCCCGAGAATATATGGTAAGGACTAATCCGCCGTTAGCAGACTGAAACCTTTTGCATGTGTTTATAAATTTTTAATGTATCCATACCGGCAGGGAAACCAACCCAGAAATATTGATTTTTGATGTAATTGTGATAAGGATAATAAATTGAGGTCATGGTGAATGTTTGCTCAACCCCATTGTGTGGTTGGTTGTCATTGAAGTGAGGTACTAATCAAATACGTACGCTGTGCCTAAGTAATTGCAATCAATTAACGATAATTTTACCTCGTTTAAGCCAAGAAAAACACTAAAAAAAGACTAATTTCACAAACGTAATGGTATGCTTTCGTGACGAATTAGGCCGCTAAGTTCGATCAACTTTTTATAACGCTCACCTTCGGTTTTATTTAAAGAACAGACACTAATAGCCTCGACTTTTCTTGTAACCTATTGATTTCTGTGCCAGAGTTTGAACGGAATTTAAATTTTTATTGATTTTTTTAAACTCATGTCGTAAAAAAATGTAAGAAAAACAAACATTGCCTAAACCTACAGAGTACTGCCCTTTTAGCATTCTTTTAACGAGGTTTTCATCTGTATGAGTCAATCTGAAGGGTACGAGTACAACTACTAAAAATGTTGTTTAATGTGAGTGCTCAGCAGCATGCTGGATGCAGCAGGAGTCTAGACAAACTTTTTTGCGGACGTGTTCAGTACGAAAAAATATTTTTGTATAACTTTTATGGATCAACGTGCTCGAGGAGCAAACGTGCAAATACTTTTTGAAAGATGTATCAATTCTGGGAATTCAGATTATCGCTGTGGTTGGTGTTTGTTGCAACATTTGTTGGCAAAGTTTAAGTCCTTTGCTGCATGCACATATGTACTTTATTTGCTATATGAGGTCACGTTTCATGTAGCTGGCATTACAGTCCTCACATTATACATAGTTACTTGGAACTACTACATGTGCTTGAACAAGAAATATTTTTTATAAGAAAGGACTCATTTGAAGTCGGATTAAGAGCTAGGCTTTATTTTGTCTCACGTATCGATTGAGGCGACCAACTTTTAGCGATTCTTGCCAATTTTTCGGACCCTTTTTGAAATTTTGCGTCATTATTCCGTACACCCATATGATAAGCATTAACGAGGCGGAGTGACCTATGCATATAGTTACTTCAATAAAACCAAGACCTACGAGTACGTAGACTTCGTCTTTATATAAGGACCACCCAAGGTCGACATCTGGAAGTGAAGTAGTGTATCGCAACTTATTACTCTCGAACACACACAGAACGATGTTCCTGCATGAGTACTCTTCATATCCACGCGGCTTTGGAGAAATTCTCTAAATGGAGTCTACGATGGCGTATACAGTTCCAATCAGGCCAAAACACTTTGTGAACACCTTACACGTGCCAATAAGAATCAGATTATCTACCCCGTTCGGTCGAAGGGGTCAATCAAGGAGCTGGTCCTCCAGGTTGTAGTTTTGAACGCGGTTGACAGCCCCACCTTAAAAAAATAAACAAGCAACCATTAGCTCCAAAAAAGGATGATATTAGTGTTGATAACCCTTAAAAATGCGTAAAACGTACCGACGTTCGGATATGTAAGTACGTCGAATCTTCGGACCCCTAATAGACCGCAGGTAGCCGAACAACTAGCAAAGTGCTAAGCTGCTAGATGTCTACCTCCCTTTGCAGTGTACTGAGCGATATACTGGCCTCAGGGAAAGCCCGTGAACAGTTCATAAGTGACCCTTCTCTGACTAGTTCGTTCCCCTTTTCTGTTACCGGAGATATCCGTGTGTCCGGGCACCCAGCACAGGGTCACCGTATTGGCCGCTGAGATGTCATCCAGTCGCTTTTTACGACCTTGAATATTATCGATGTGGACTACAAGGCCTTAATGGCTGCTTGACTGTCGACATAGATGCTGATTATTTTTTCTGAAATATTTTCCTCAATAATCATGTCCGCAGCTTGTTTTATTGCAGCAACTTCAGCTTGGAAAACACTGCACCTGTCCTCAAGTCTAAACGAGCGAAATGTGTTTCGAGACTCACACTATACACCGGCACCCGTCCCCGTGATGATTTTAGATCCGTCGGTGAAGATGGCCAGTTCATTCTCGAAAGGTGCTCTGCCTTCATCCAATTCCACTCTGCTAGGAATTCTAATAAATAATCTGCGGTTGCAGTTTGGTAGTGGGATGATTTAGCCCGTTTCCGTTCGGATTTTCGATGCATATCCTCGATTTAGAATTGAGGCATGATCCACAGACCGGCTTCCCTTAGTCTAAGTGCAGTTTTAGCTGCCGAATTTGCACAGTATACATATGCCAAGTGGAAATAGATTCAGTATTGTTTCCAGAGCTGCTGTTGGTGTTGATCTCATCGATTCCGTCACCCCCAGACAGCCTGCCCGTTGAATCTTTGTAACGCATTCAAATTGGTATTTCTTGTCGAGCGTTTTCCACCAGACTACCGAGCCGTAGGATAAGATGGGTCTTACTACCGCCAGTATACCACTATAGGCTTGAATCCCCATGATTTCCCGAAGGCTCTTCTGCATGCATATAATGTCACAAAGGCCTTCTTGATTCGATTGTCAATGTTGGCCTTCCAGTATCAATCTTCTCCTCGTGAAAAGTACTAACTCCGTTTTCGTCGAGTTCACTTCCAGCCCCCTGCCTTTGACCAGTTATTTACTAGAAGTAGTGCATAATTAAGTGGCTCGCTGAGTACGGGAAGGAATTTGCGGATACCAAGATGGCAGCATCATCCGCGTAGGCCACTGCATTGAAGCTATTCCATTCCTTTACGGTCCGGACGCGGAAGGAATGCAAATAATGTTAGAAAACATGGGGACCAAACCACGGCCGGCCTCGACGGTATCCTCACTATAGCGATTAAAGAGGCAATTATCGTCCTTTCATAATCGTGGTCAAATGCAGTGCATTTCTAAAGGAAAACAATTCTTTCAGTTTAATTGAAGTTGTCTTAGGTAATTTTGCTCCTACAAGGCAACAAACCACCTCAGGATCCTTCATCGTATGTAGCGCTTTACAATACAGGACACCATGGGAAGCAAATTGTCATCGTTAGTCTCGAGACAGCAATTGAAAATCTAGTTGTGGTCTTTGGGCAACAGTATGGATTGAAGTAATTTCGATTAAGATTGACAGGAAGGCTACAGAAGGAACGCAATGAAGTACTGCGCTGGATGTAAAGTACACCTTCGTTATGGGCAGCTAGCGATTTATTCTGTTAACACTCAAAAAGAAGCACTCAAATATCCAGGAGATATTAGTAGATTTCTGTATAGCGGAATAGAGCAAGAGAAGATCTGCCGCGGCGTTTTGCAAGGCTCTATGTTAAGTCATTTACCCACAAGAGAATGAAACATTTGGACGGAATCCAAATATCAGATAATTGTGTCCCGATCGTGGACCAGTTTTTAATTTTCTGATTCATCGGGAAAATAGTCGAAGCTTGACTGTAGATTGTTTTGTAAATTGGGACCAGGTCACCATGTCACTAAGGCTACAAATAGACCTGCTTTGACTTGCTTTTAGGTGCAAATCATTCAAGATACCGTTGTTGGTAATAAGCCAGACTACGTCTGCAAGTGGATACATACGAGTGTGTCCACTTACTAACTTAGGTGGCGCTACAGCTCGGAGTGAACCTGGGCCTCAACCAACAAGCCTCTCTAGTTAACCCGGTCCTTAGCTAACTACCTCCAGTTGCACTCTTCAAGATGGTTACTTCTACTTGTGCGCGCTATCTTAGGCGAGGTCGTCCTCTATTGCCTTGTCCCTCCGGGTTGGATTTAAAGACTCTAAGGGCCGGAGAATTAATACCGGTCAACATGTCCTAGCCATCTTAAGCGGCTCATATGCAGTTTCTTGATTAGGTCGATGTCGCTGTGCAGCTCGTATATTAAGTCGTTAAATCTTCTCCTCCAAGGCCTGTCAACGCAAACGGGACAGAATATTTTACGAAAAATGTTTTCTCTCGAAACGACCGAGAATATTTTCATCCGCTTTTGACAGAATTCCTGCTTAAGCGCCACAAGGCAGGTCTAGACAAGGATTTTGTAAAGAACCGTTTCGATACAAGCAAACGCACCAGTTCGGATCTGAACGTGTAACGTTAGGTCCCTTAATAGAACACGTGCAGCCGAACAATTAGCGGAGGCCCTAGACTGCTGCAAAGCAGATATCACCGCCATCCAAGAAGTGCGATGGGATGGGCCGGGCCAAAAGAGGATGAAAAACTGCGATGTATACTACGGCGATTGTTACCGCAACAAAAGCAGCATCGTTAGAGGCAGACTTAAGCAAGAAGTCTTAAGTTTCAAATGCGTGGACGAACGCCTCACGACAATCCGCATCAAGGCAAAATTCGCTAACATAAGCCTAATTTGCGCGCATGCCCCCACAGAGGAGAAGGACGACGACACCAAAGATAGGTTCTACTAGCTCTTGGACAAAATTTATGAGCAATGCGCTAGTTATGACATTAAAATTGTCCTAGGCGATTTTAACGCAAAGCTCTCAGTGAGGTCGTTACCGACCTTAATGAAGCAGTTAGTGCTCTACATCGCCATCTTGCACAGACGGACGAGTTTGGCGGGGATGCCAAAACTAGACACGATTTTGTATAGCTCGTCGTCCTTAAAATCGATAAAATAAATGATGGGTATCGATTTGGACTTCTTGGGTTTTCTCCGGGATCTGCCAAAGTATGATTACTTGATCGACTGTACTTTCCTGGCCTGAAACCACACTGATGGGGGCCAATCAGATTAATGACGAAGAGTTTCAAGCGTTCACATAATGTGACAGCCAAAATCTTGTGCGCGATGTTGAGAGGACTGATACCTCTATAATTGGCGCAGTTGAGGTGGTCTCCTTTCTCGTGGATCGGACAAACGAGTGCGTCCACTGCCTCCAGATAAAATTATCCTTAATAAGGATGAAGAATTTTGGGTACACAATCACAGTAACGCAAAATGTGTACCGCTGTTTCATTCTACGTGTGCTATCCCCATAGCCATAAAATAAAGGGTGTCCCATAGTTCACGCAAAATGTAATTTTGATGGAAAATACAGACTTTTAATTAGAAAGCTTACATTTTTTATTGATTCATAGAGTATACAGATTGAGGTTATGTATGGAATAGCACATCGGATAAATGGCTTTACCGGCAAGTACGCACTCTTTTATTGAAATTTTCTATGACCGTTTCGCGTAAATGTGGCTGAATTTCATTAATACACCTCCCAATTTCCTCTTTCAATGCGTTAGTGGTCGTAGGCTTGTTTGCATAGGCGTTTGACTTCAAAAAACCCCAAAGTCCAATGGCGTTAAATCGCAAGATCTGTAAGGCCAATTCTGATCGCAAAAACGGCCGATTACACGATTAGGAAATGACTCATGCAGTAATTGAATTGTTTCTCTGGCCGTATGGCATGTGGCACCGTCTTGTTGAAACCACATATTGGTCACATCCATATCTTGTAATTTAGGCCCTTAAAACTGGGTTATCATGCCACGATAACGAACACCATTAATTGTTACTGCCTGACCAGCCGCATTTTCGAAGCAGAATGGTCCAATAATGCCTCCAGCCCAAAATCCGCACCAGACAGTCACGCGTTGTGGATGCATTTGTTTGTCAACAATTACTCGTGGGTTTTCTGAACTCCAAATGCGACAATTTTGACGATTGACGAAGCCATCAAGATGAAAATGAGCTTCATCACTGAAGATGATTTTGTTCGAAAAATCAGCATCCACTTGTTGTTGTTTCAAAATCCATTCAACGAACTCTCTTCGCGCTGCATGATCAGTAGTCTTCAGTTCTTGAGTCAATTGAACTTTGTAAGCATGAAGTTTTAAGTCTTTTGTAAGAATTCGTGTAGAGAGCTTCTCGAAATGCGCAATTCTTGACTACGGTGCCGAATTGATGTTCCTGGACTGCCAGCAATACTCTCGCTAACTGTTTCGATGTTTTGTACAGGACTCTCAAACATGGTTCCGAAAAAAATTATTTTGCGAAGGTCCCATTGCTCACCAAGGTATTAGTAGAGGCAGAATAGGCGAAGATAATCAGAAATAATAATGACAGCCTAAATGTAGGCAAAATTTTGTGAAATGAACCTACGAGTTCTCGTAAGTGGTAAAGTAGACTGCAATTACTAAATCTCGCTAACAACGTACATCAGCTTCGTTAGTCAATGAATTGTCATCCGACCGCATATCGTGCATAAAGAAGTACACAAATTTACTGTCAGTCTTTCCTTTAAAAACCATTAGATTCATGTGACTAAATTACTAGGTAGAGCGCAATTCCATGGCAGCTATTATAGTAGTACACTGTCATCTGATATTATTTGTTCTTATGTACGCAGTATGCCATGCATGCTCGCGATCCGCAATGTTTACACAGAAATAATTTTTCGTTTTCTTTTTGTATCTATTCCACCTATATTCACATGTAGATACATAACTCCTCCAGTTTTTTTCTATTTGCGGCTTTTATAGGAAAACATCGCTCAATCAATAAACATTTTATAGCTGTTCTATAAGTAAGAACTACATACAGATACTTCTATGAACCAGATATTTATCTACGTGTTGAATCGTTTTTCATTGTCGATACTACATTACTCATACTCGTCCCCACTTTTGTATACAAACTCTTCGCACTTTGTGGCTTTCTACTGTCTGAGGGTTTCTCACTAGCTCAGTCTGGTTGGGTTGGCTAACCGGTTAGCATCTTACTCTCTCGCAGTTTATCTCTGAAGTTCTTTGTATCTACACAGTTCATTTTGATTGATTTTGGACTTATTTTGCATTAAAGTACTGAAAATGGCTGAATTTGCAGATGTAAGTTAATAAGAAGGTTTCATTGAACCTAACTTATCCCGAACGCTTGTACAGAAAAAAAAAAGATACAAACTTGTGACGTCATTTATGAATGTGTGTATTTTTCGTGGAACACTATAACTTGTTGTGCTTATTTACCAACGCGCAATGAATTTTGCCGGCCGCTTTTGTGATTATTGTGTTTTCTGTTTACTTGGTGGCAGTGATGTTTTTTTTTTTTTAATTTCTACTAAATTATTCAGTCTGTTATTGTAAACTGTGCTGATTCACTTAAAAATACATTAATCCCCATGAAATGAGTTCAAATTCAACGAAATGTATAATTTTCTCTTCCGTGATTATTTGATTAAGCCAATGAGATACTTTTTAACTCATGCGGAACTGCAGGTAATAAAAGGTTACCTTGGATATGAGTCGCATGCAATTATCGGATGCTTTTTATTACGATGCTGGATATTACGAGTATTTAATAGATTCAACGTTTTTACTTAATTAAAATGGAAATGAATCGCTGTACTCAGTTGGACAAACATGGCATATAATGAATCACGCTGATTTCTTCGTCATCACAGTCATACGTATTCGTGTATGGGAACTCTGAGTACGAGTAGAAAGTAGATTTACTTCCCCTGACTAAGCGTACTTGACCGTGAATACTTTCGTGGAGGTTGATTCAATTAAAGAACGTTGAACACTAATAGTCTTAATTTAAGCTCTAGGCAATTACTTTGTTTCCATCTTTTTAAGACTTAAGTATATCATCTTAAGTGTATAATGACTTTAAGTATATTTTTTATTATGATTGTTTTTTTATGACTACGTAGGGTGATTAGATGAAGTCAACAAGCAGCAGCAAATTGAATTAAGTTTTGGTGTAGTTTAGTGTAGTTTCCAGCTGTCAGCTCCTTAGACAAGGCCAATCTGCTCGCTGCACAAAAACCTCTGCGTAAGCTTTTCTGTCTGTCCCACTCTTCTGGACTATTTTCGAAAAGATAGAAAGCAGCATTTGTCCAGCCCGTCCCTAAAAAAGGCGACCCATTGCACTTATCTACGTCTCTTCTTTCCAAGGTCATGGAAACGCTGATAAATCGTCAGCTTATGAAGTATCTTGATTCACGGAAACTCCTCAATGACCGGCAGTACGGTTTTCGTTGCAACAGGTCCACTGGTGATGTGATGGCATATCTCACCTAGAAGTGGAACCAATCTCTCCATCACTTCGGTGCTTGATATTTCAAAGGCATTTGACAGAGTTTGGCATCAGGCTCTTTTCTCGGAAATGCGTGCATATGGCACCGATGAGTCTCTTCTTCAATGGATTAGAATTGGATGGCTTCAAGTCTGATATTCACCACATAAATGTTGGTGTCCCCAGGGCACAGTTTTGTCTCCGACTCTTTTTCTCATTTTTATAAATGATCTCTTGTCTGCAACCTCTTCTGTCTCTCAAGCGAAACCTTGACCATCAACCATTATCCATGAACGGTACTTGCATCGCTGAAATCGAAAGACTTGCCATCGTTGGTAAGTGTAATAACAACCATCTTCGTTGGAACGATCACATATTCGAAGCCGCCAAAAATGCTGCAAAATATCTAGGATTCCTTAAGCGGTGAAAGAAATATGTATTTTACCCCGTCTGATCTGGCCACAGTTTATAAGGTATTCATCCGCCCAAGACCGTTTTGCACATTCTAGATATGGTCCAGAATTGCGCGTCAAAGCTTATAGGTGATAGAGACATTGTGAATTCCATAGTCTCACTAGAATATCGCAGAAATGTCTCGTGTCTTTCCCTATTTTATCGCTTCTTTTATAAAAATGCTCCAGCGAAATAGCCACTTGCATTCCTCCACATCCTCAAGTACTCCCTCAAGCCCAACTTCGGACGTACTGTCAAATACAGGGATTCGTTCATAAGCCGAACGACACGTATGTGGAATGATCTTTCAGGCTCTGTGTTTCCTCATCACTACAAAATTCAAACATTCAAAGCCAACGTGCACCGGTACTTCCTCTCTTCCTCTTTTCCCTTCTTTCAAACGCCCGTGCCCTGAGAAATCAGTATAAGGGTATTCATACCCCCTTTGGTGCGCGCCAATTATAAAAAAAAAAAGTTTGCCACTTTTGCCTTTCGCTAAGGCTTTTATAACCTCTTTGGTCTGAAGTTGACTGATGAGAGCAGCTGTTCCGGGATGGATTCGAATACTTTCAATGTGGCTAATTCGGGTAGGGTACAACTCATACCAAGACAACCCATCCTCGGACAACTCATACCAGGACACCTCATCCTAAGGGACAGCCCATCCCAGGACAACCCATCCCCGGACAGCTCATACCAAGGGACAACTCATACCGGGACAGCTCATCCCAAAAGAGAGAAAAATATGCTTTGGGTTAGAGCATGGAGTTTTGGCGAATGAGTGAGGTTGTGGAAGAAGGGATAGTGATCACGTGGTCGATTGATAATATGTGATTGATAGATAGATACCTGAAAAGTATTTATGCTTAAAGGGTTGGTTGGTGGATATGCGTTGAGCGATATATGTATGTATGTGCTCTTGTGCATATTATTCTCATGGAGGAGGGCGACTTTTTTGTGTGTAGGATATAAGGGAAATTGGAGAATGAGAGTATGTGTGACTGGTATTGATGCGTTGTGTTGCGTGGCGTGAATGATCGAATCGGTATGATTCTAGACCTTAGAGGTTGGTTAAATTTTTTTTTTTTGGCTATTCGATTAGAGGTTCGGTTCGGCGTATTCATGAAACGAATATGATATGTACATGTGTATGTGCATGCACAGTATGTTTTGTCTCCCCTGATTGGATGGCATATTTTCTTGTTCGTAAGTACTTAGAAGGTTTGTCCTCAATCAGCAAGCGCTTCCAACTAGCTTGGTTACTAAAGAGTGCCCTCCAGTTGGACACAAAAAAAAAATTCATACAAATATCTGGCACAACAGTTCATATTGAATTCAGGGCCTAGCCCTGAACGCGTGTTGAGAGCGATGTATTTTTTGTCGCAGAAATGGAAGATACATACAGTTTAAAGCCATATCCAAAAGGCTAATTAAGAACCTTTCGCATTATAGCCATTACTCTCGGGCGTTTGTCATACATTCAGGCAGTGTTTTCTGAACCTTGAATCTCTCCTAAATCTTCCAAAGCACTAACCACTCATCCACGGCCCCCAGCTAGTTCGCTTATTAAAGACTAGTCTCCAGTTGGACACACATTCTTTTATTTCACCGACCCTCAAGGGTAAATACAAAGCTCTCCGAGTCAGGGGGGGATATTGTTCATCTACTCCGAACTCCCCAAATGCCTTCGTTCCTGAATTCTTATAATTAGATCAAAGCACCTATGCATCCAGAAGAGTTCGCCATTACGTCTTCTCCTCCAATCGTCAGATGGAATCATAGATTACCTGAAATTCTTTTTCCGAAATGGTATCCGTTGCAAGACTAATAATGATCAGCGTCTTATAAGCAGTTACCTGAGTTTTTCGAGAGTAAACTTTATCATTCAATTGCCTTCCTAGCCTAAAGAAACACCGATTAGAAAGGAGAAGTATTCGCTTGATCTCAGGCTGATCTGCATTGGTCTACGGAGCAGGACGTTCAGGGTCAAATCAAAAACCGCATTAAAAATTTCTTTTCTTTAACTTTATTCACACAAAAAACATGAGTGGCTATAAAAAACTATGCTCTAGGCCCTGTATAGTACTTGGTATTCACAAATAGGTATGAATCATCCCCAACAAAATCAAATTTTATAAATTCTTTAGTCAAGGGATTACAAGGGCCCTTTCTTTCTATTCTGAGGTTAAAATCTTGAAGATCAACTTAAGGCTATAGTAATGCTATAAATTTTTTTTTGCTAATCCGAGACAGGCGAAATAATTCCTGCTTTTGTTCATGATCTCCGTTGAGGCCCAGGTTCACTCCGAACTGTTTACCGAACTTTTTTCCCAAACCAGCACGAATTTCTTAAGGGAAGTTCAACTACCACCAACCTGACGAAATTCGTATCTAATACTCTGCGCACATTAGAGGATAGCAAAGAAGTCGATGCAATTGCCATTGACCTTAGCAAAGCTTTCGATGAAATCTCGCATGAAATCATTCTCAAAGCACTAGGGTTTCAACCGGGTCTTGCGTAGATCAAATCTTATCTACTAGAACGGCAATACAAAGTCCTCTTTAGATGCTCGGTATTCGACCCGTATACTGCCACTTCCGGAGTGCCTCAAGGTAGCCACCTTGGCCCCTTGATCTTCATTTTGCCCATCAATGACGTTGACTGCATCATCGAAAATTCTTATTTGTCTATCTATGGCACATTTCCTCGCCCGCTGACTCTCACCCACTTCAAGCCGATTTGAGGAACTTTTCAACCTGGTGCCAAAAGAATTTCCTTGAGCTTAATGTCAACAAATTCCAAGCTAATAGAAAATCCCCTTAAGCGTCTCCCACCAGGCCCTAGATCCTATGTTCTCTGTGACGAAGCCGTTCCTTCTGTCCTTTCATTGTGTGATTTAGGTGTTACTTGTGACAGAGAACTAAATTTTCGCTGTCATATCGATAACATTATTAGCAGAGCTAACTCCGCCCTTGGCTTTATGAAACGCTGGTCTAAGGAATTCTCCAACACTTACATATGTCACGAGATCTCTCTTTTTCACATTTGTTGAACCAATCCTTGAACATGCTAGCCAGGTATGGTCACCCTGTCACAGTACGTAATCCCTCCGAATTGAGGCTTTTCAACGCAGATTCATCCGTTTTGCTCTAGCAGTCTTCCCTGGGTCGACCGTTTAAACCTGACCCCCCCATGAAGATCGTCTGAAAATCACTCGAAAAACGCCGTGAAATTGCCGATATCGTATTTGTTTATCAGCTACTAGCAGGAGACATCGATAGCCCTGCTCTGCTACCGAAATCTAAGGTCTGTACCCCTCTTTCGCCTTAACTTTCACTGCACCAACTACGGCTGTAACGTGCCTATGACCAGAATGCTAGGCATGGCTAATGGGCCAAGCTCTTTTGATTTCCATTGCAGCAAATTTACTCTGCGAAACTTCCTTATGTTTCCCTTCCGTCCTTAGGTTAAGAGTTTAAGCAGTTAAGTTAAATGAAACCTGGTGGGCCCTTGGGCCTTGGGCTCTTTTAATTAAGTTCTAGATCCAACCACAATTTACATCCAAAATAAGACTTACGACCGATATTTAATGGACAAATTGGGTACATGGTTAGGTTAGGTACATATGTGGGTTGGCGAGGAGAGAGACTTCCTGCCACACTCAGGTCAATGCTGACTCATTGTGATGCCCTTTGGGGGAAAGGATGTCCCTTGCCCATTAAAACCCGATACCGATGCTAATTTGCTCCGATAATTATTGATGCGAGTCTTTGCATACAAACCATCCTGAGGACTTGATAAATTTCATTATCTTGTCTGATGGCGTGCTGGCGAGTTCATCTAGGTCTTGGAAGAAGTAGCTCCCTAGGAATCTGTTCCTGCAGTGTTGGAGGCCAGGCCAGTGACATAGGAAGTCGGTTGTGTCCTCAAAAGCTCCCTCGTCACCGCAACCTGTGCAGAGTTCTTCGAGTGGTTCTGTTTGTCTTGAAACGGCTGCAGAACCCTCTCTTGCTAATTCGTCAGCTTTCTCGTTACCTGGTATACCCTCATGTCCAGGGACCCAGCAGAGCGATACCTTGTGCTGTGTTCCAAGAACCTTAAGCTCTTCTCCGCAGCACTTCACAAGTTTTGATTTAATTTCTGTGGCAGTTATTGCTTTCATAGCTGCCTGGCTGTCACTAAAGAAGGCGATACCCTCTTGTGGTATTGCCCTTACTGCAGACTCACGGGCGGCTGTTGTCACTGCCAAGACCTCCGCTTGGAAAACGCTGCTGTGGTCTGGGAGGCGTATTGATTTCGATATTCCTGGCGATTCGGAGAAGATGCCTGACACTACGCCAGTGTCCATTTTGATCCGTCTGTATATATGGCAATGGGTTGCGCATTTGGTATCAGACCGCTTAACCACTCCTCCCTGCTAGAATAGGCGCTTGAGAAAGGTTTATTAAAGTCTAAGTATGGCGTGATGTAGTCCGTAATGGGTACATGGCCAATATATTTCCGAAGGATAGTCGTATGCCTATTGCATTTGACGTCCATGTTCCTGACTGGCTGATTCTGATAGCGCTTATGGTTGCAGATGTTTTGATGAAGATGTCTAGCGGAAGCAGGTTGAGAATAGCTTCAAGTCCAGCGGTTGGAGTTGTCTTCATCGCACTGGTGCTCCCGATACACATAGTCTTTAAATCTTTGTGACGGCCATTAGGTTAGTGACCTTGGGTACACAGTAGGCTACCTGTCAAAAGAAGTCATCCGAATCCGCTCAATGATTCTGTATAACATACCATTCCTGTAATAACATACCAAAAAGAGCATACTGTTCATTTAGGATTGGGCGAATGATATGTATGTATGTGGTATGATGGAAAAGTCACCTCGGGAAACCAGTTTCATGGGTAACTTTCAAAGGACATTCATGGTATGAAGTAATAAATACGTCGGTCGAGGTTTGTTCTTTTGAGAATGATAGGCTGTGATAGAGTGCACAATCGCTAAGCTTCCTAGAGCTTCCATTTATCCTTCAGATTATAAGATAAATAAATGCATGCATTTTTACACAATTGTATCACGCTTAAGATCTAACTAAAAATATTTTAATGTCACATTTAGCGTCGTAAGTCGTGCTCCAATTGGAGACCAGCAAAATTTCATACGCTTTCAATATTTGTTGCTATTCTTGCGTTCATTGTGATTGTCAATACAAATGGGGCACAAGCAGCTAAAGGAAAAGTAAGTTTAAAATTATTTTTAGAGGGCTTGAAGCGGTATAGAAATGGAAAATAAGGGCCAACTGCTGATTCAAGTCATTCTATCACTCATTAGCTTTCCATGTTTAATTCACTTGACATTTCTAAAAACGGTCACATTTTCCCATCAGTGGTTGTGGTTTCATAAGTTTTGCATTCGTATTCTGTAGATACATAGTCTTCTTTCATAAGATTTTGTTGACTTCCGCTTTCATTTGTTTTGAATAATTAATTTTTTTTCATCTCATTTAAATCACCTTTTCATATGACTGGGATAAGCTTGAATCTAATCTGAGAAATTTATTGGAAAATAATCGCGAGTGCATTACTCGTATTCAGAAATATTAAGTTAACCACAAAAATTGCATTTTTCAGCAGGATGACTAAGGCCAAACTGCAGTTTCATGGATTTTGTATCTAATCACAATCAACTCCAACAAAGTTAGGCTTCTGCGAGTGATTAGTTGTCGGACGAATATTTTCGACTACAATCCAATTATTTTAGAGCACAAAGAAAGGCAACTCAATAAATTGAGTCCTCTCTAACAGTCCTCTCCAGTTAGCCCACTCCTTAGCTGACTGCCTCCAGTTACCCACCCCAGGTTTGCTAAGGACCCCTTCTACTTGTACGCGCCATCTTAGGCGAGGTCCTCGTACTACTACTAAACAGAAATTTTGAATATTACCTACACCTGGAAGCATCTACTATGCAGGCAGAGAAACTGTGCTACAATCTCCTCGTCTCTGCTACTTTTGCATGCGTCAATGCTCTCGTCCACCTCAAGGTATCTGATTGCCGCTTGGCTGTCGAAATTTTAAAAATTCAAAAAATTACCTGATTTGGTTTATCGATCTTTCATTTATGGACTGTAACTTGGAAGGTACAAGTCTCACATAAGGAACTCTGTTAACAAGGTTGTTACCTCTTACACTGCGTTTACTGCATGGCAGATACATGTACAACTTAATTGGGAATGCAGATGATTAGGGATTGTTTTACTTACTTACTTGAGGTGGCGCTACAGTCCGGGGTGGACCTGGGCCTCAACCAACAAGCGTCTCCAGCCAGCTCGATTTTCAGCCAACTGCCTCCAGTTTCGCACGCTAAGTTGGTTGAGGTCCCCTTCCACTTGCGTGCGCCACCTGAGTCGCGGTCTTCCTTTACTGCGCCGTCCCTCGGGAATGAATTCGAAGATTTTCCGGGCCGGAGCATTTGACCCAGCCACCTCAGTCGTTGGACCTTCACCCTTCTGGCCAAGTCGATGTCATTGAACAGCCCGTACAGTTTGCTGTTGCATCTCCTTCTCCACTGACCTATGCAGAGGGGACCAAAAATCATCATCAATCAGGGGACTCGAAACAGCCAAGAGCGACCTCATCCGCTTTAGACAGAGCCCATGCCTCTGCACCATAACGAAAAGACTGGGATGATTGAAGTCTTGTATAGGATCACTTTGGTTGCTCGAGAGAGGGCTTTGCTGTTCAATTGCCTTCTTAGCCCAAAGAAGCAGCGATTTGGAAGAGTTATTCTTTGTTTGACCTCAGCGCTGATGTCGATCTCTGACTTCATAGCGGAGCCTAGGTAGATAAAGTTATATCTGTCTGTGGTGACGTTCTGTCCGAGACATCGATGTTGGTGTCCTTCCTTGTTGACAGTCATGCCCTCATTGACCGCTAAACCCATCTTCGCCGCTTCTGCTCATGAACTCATGAACTCATGAACGCGCCACTGATATCACGCTGCGTTCTTCCGATTATGTCAATATCGTCGGCGTATGCGAGTAATTGGACGTACTTTTGATTGTGCCTATGGTGATGGCGCGTGAGTTTTGCACTATTCTTTCAAGAACCATCTTAAAGAAGACGCATGAAAGCTCGTCGCCTTGTCTAAAACCTTTTTTGACATCGAGGGTCTCGGTAAAGTCTTTACCGACCTTGATGGGGCAGCGTGCATTCCCCATTGTCATCCTGCACACACGGACGAGTTTGCCAGGGATGTCAAAACCCGACATTGCTCTACATAGCTCGTCTCTATAAATGCTGTCACACGCGGCCTTAAAATCGATAAACAGGTGGTGTGTATCGATTTGAAGTTCCTGGGTTTTTTCCAAGATCTGCCGCAATGTGAATATTTGGTCGATGGTGGACTTTCCTGGCCTAAGACCACACTGATATGGACCTATCAGGTTGTTGACAAACGGTTTCAGGCGTTCGCATAATACGGCAGATAAGATATTATATGCGATGCTAAGAAGATTGATGCCTCTGTAGTTAGCGTAATTCAGAGGGTCTCCTTTTTTGAGGATCGGGCAAACAATGCTGAGGTTCCATTCATCGGGCACACTTTCATCCGACCATATTTTCCAGATGAGTTGGTGCATGCTCCTTACCAAGTCCCCCGCTGCTTTGAATAGCCCGGCAGTCAGGCCATCAGCTCCAGCAGCTTCATTGGATTTCAGCTTAGATATCGCTATCTTAACTTCATCCAGGTCGGGTGGACGGAAATGTTGGTTATCATCTTGAAGATCTTTTTTCTACTGTTCTACGCCACTTCATGTGAGGACCACCAGTACTCGTCCTTATTGTGTCAACGCGTTCGATCGCTTGGCTTGTTGGGCAGAAAACCACACCGACTCCACGTTTGAGTTGTACATTCGCAGCTTGGTGTCTAAATTGACTGCCCTACGTCTTCATATTTTAGACAACAGCCTTAGCTTCTGCCACCGTCAATTGGAAGTGTTGTCTCATTCCTTAGAAAATGTAGACGTAAACGTGATGTAGACGGTTCAAGCTTTGCATGACCAGTCACGATGCGATGCGGACTTCATGGAACACACGTTATGGTCGTCCCACGTTACACTCTGTTACACCCTACCCTGATGCAAGTACAATACTTATTCCTAACGTTTTCCATATGTTACTACGAAGTGACTACGCAGTTATCGAGGCAATGATAGCGCTGTTACTTTTTGACTCCTTGTTGCCTTAAATCCTTAGACTCTGCCTCTGACGTTCTGTTGGACACATTTTGGTGGGGAATAATTTAAGGCATACTGCGTCCTAATTTTTTTGTTTCCTCAACTAACCTCACCTCAACAGCGCTCTCCACTTAGCTCAGTCCTTAGATGACCGCCTCCAGTTGCACACTCCAAGTTTACTGAGGTCCCCTTCCACTTGTAAGCGCCATCTTACATGCAAACGTCATTGCACTCGCCCACCTCCAGGTATCTGATGGCCGATTGGATGACGAAATTTTAATATAACTCCGCGATGTTGGTTGTGTCGACAGCCAGATGGTATCCCACTTCGAATAAACATATTTCTAGATCCGCTAAAGATAAATCCGCAGCAACTCTATCATTGAAAGGACGGTTTTTTGCTTCCATGCTTCGGACGTTTGACGCCCGGATTGATACTGTGGGAGTGGCACTGGATATGCCGAGACATGTCACACGTAGTCATGCATAAATCACCTCCAAGGTGAATGGAAAATTGTTGTTTTGAATATCAGTCTCCAAAGATTTCGCCAAGCCTGAGTAGGTAAATCCAGTGCGAAATCAACAACATCCTTCCTGCCTTTCAGCAGAAAAGACAACCCAACTTCAGCTGCAGATACGTACACAACTCACTAACGTTTCTATGGGGCGCTTCCCCCTTGCCAAATATCACATATGTATGCGCAGATGTCACTGTCTGTTATGTCTGTGTAGGAAATGAAGGTACAACGGACCACTGTACCTGCTATTGTCCTGCTTTTGCTTGTTGCAGATGACAAATTTTCGAAACTAATTAGGTGAGTGGTTATATTATTAGCTCGTCATCACTGAATCAACAAGTGGTTGTACAAAGGAGCTGTGTGGACAGCAAAGCTATGCGTTCTTTCCAGCCTACATGCACATGTATGTACATACGAGTACGTACATATATCAGCCTATTTGCAGCAAAATTTCATCACTTGAACTTCGTTGAAATGTCATGAACATTTTCGCCACTCCTCCCTGGTAAATCAACAAAAAAGGTTCGAAGTCTATATTCAGTTACGTCCCGTTTGGCTTTCTGGACACGTGAAGCATGCCCCAACTTCAGGATCCGTCGATGAACCATAAACCTGCAAAACAGACTTACTGCATGGATTCAAGAGTAATGTGCATCGTCACCTCATTCTTTCCTTTTTCTGTTCACCAAATGTGTCCTTTTTCTTACATTGAATAACGTGTTACAGGGCTACATAAACTATTTGTGAAATTCTCAAAGTCCTGGCTCTCGCTTGCAAATCACTTATGTATAAGCATCCCCATTGCATTAATCAGCCAATATCCTGATCCATGAGTAAAACGTCTTCGCTTTCTCTTTTTCCCTCTTCCTATACTGCACCGACTTCTGTGGCATTTGAACTCATCCCATCGCATCTTATCAGTTCGCTTGAACTTCCATCCTTCAGTTATAACATGAACACTTCATCAGAAAATCCTTTTCAACATTTCAGCCGGAAAATGATTTGTTCACATTGGAGGACTCCATTATCAGTCAGGCACAACTAGCACTAGAGAAAGGATCTACCACGGATCCAATTGAAAAGTTGAGACTTCTTTGTTATAGCCGCGGTGCAACTGGCATCATCGGATTAGGAAGGTACGTATGCTTGGCATCATCCACCACTGATGGATGTGTGTATCAATTAGGTAGAACGCAAACGGTAAGCTCTTACCTCCTTAATTCACCAAAATAATTGGGTTCTCCCGTATTGCCTGTCTGCTTTTGCTTGCTGTTACTTATCTGCGACTTTTCTCTTGTTGTGTGCCCGCGTGTATCCACAGGACTTTCAGAAACATGGACGATGATGGAAGTAAAGCCCTCAATTTGGAAGAGTTTATCAGGGGTATCCACGAAACCGGTCTGGACGTTACCGATGCCGAGATAAGGGATATGTTCTCAAGGTACGTTCTCTCGTTTTGTTTGTGTACTAGCACCATTGTGGGGGCGCAGTGATTGCTCCTAAGTCGGATGGATAGTGACCATTTGGGGTCAGCTTTGTGGCAGTGCATGCGAGTGTTATGGCAAATTCATTTATCTCTTCTCTTTTGCCTTGCAGTTTCGACACAGACGGCAGTGGATCCATTAACATGACGGAATTCCTGGTAAAGCTAAGGGTAAGTCGAACGATTGCGGTCAACTGGGTGAGTTAAACTAAATTTACCTTTTGCATTTGCAGCCGCCTATGTCGCAGAAACGTGTGGATATCATTAACAAGGCTTTTGCTAAGATGGACAAATCCGGTGACGGTGTGATCACAATTGCAGACCTCAAAAATGTTTATTCGGTGGAGGAACATCCCAAATTCCGAAGTGGCGAGATGTCAGAGGACCAGATTTTGAATAAATTCCTAGAGAATTTCGAAGGACCCCAGGGGAATAAGAATGGAATTGTAAGCTACCATTTTGAATGGGATAAATCAATTTATTTATCTGCTGTACAACTTGCAGGTGACCCTGGAGGAATTCCTCAGCTATTATTCGACGATAAGTGCTTCAATTGACAGGGATGACTATTTCGAAACCATGATTCGTCGGGCCTATAAGTTGGATTAGTTATTATAAAATTCTCTCAAGTATTTGGTGCACATCAACTAACAATCGGCGAAAGCATATATTTTTGTATAAAATCTCATTTTTCTAACATAATGCAGTAACTAACTCTCAATGTGAAATTAAAAGTATTTATGTCAAAGTCTGAGCTATTTAAGCCCAATTTATGTCCTTTTGTACACCAAAATTAATCTATCAGCTGTGATGCTTCAGATAAGGACTGGAAACTCTTGCTATCGTATCTGGGCACTAATTTTTGGTCTTCCTAAATCTTTCCACAGACGCCGGATTACTTGGATTGGAAAGTGAGTCCTTGCGATATATGCTCGACATTTTTGGGCTAAGTAAGGGTAACACTATTCCGGAAAACCTTCTGGAAGTGAACGCTATTGCGATGCTTATTTTGACTCCAGACTTACGCTAAAGTCTTAAGTATTAGTGGGCTATCGAAGATCGAATATTGACAACCAGATTCAAGACACCATCGAGATAAGGCTATGGACCTACCTCATGGCAAGAGTGAAAAATCTAAAACCATTCATTCAAATTTAAGCCACACATGAGAGAGACGCCTGAATTCATAGTGCTGCAACAGCTTAAAGACCATGCCCTTCAAGGATTATTAGACATAAGCAGCACGACAAGCGGCTAAGCTCTCACATAGTTACGAAAGAGCTGATGATAGAGCAGCCCTAGCTTCCGTCAATAGCCTGTGAAAAATTCGGCTTGTTTTCTTATCTGCTGCTCCAAGAGAAAAAATTGAGAGCATTTACCCCGCACCTTGATGTAGACTGCGATCCTGAGCATTCAGGAGCGGAGTTCTGTCTCCCCTTATATGGCTCCTTGTAGTAGATGAGATCTTGGTAATATTGAAGGAAAACGGCTTCAACGTGACGGCCTATGTCGATGATGTGGTCATCCTGGTTTCGGAAAAACTTCCTCCAGTCCTAAGTGAAAGACTCTATCTCGCAATTCAACTAGTGGATAAGTGGGTCGGTAGCAAGGGGCTGGGAGTGAACCCCTCAAAGACGGAGGTAGTCCTTTTCACTAAGAAGAGATCAACCCCTACCTTCAGATCCCCAAATATCGGTGGTACTGAACTATGTCTCTCAAGTTCAGCTCCATACCTGTGCGTAATACTGGATTCCATACTAAGTTGGAAGGATAACATTTCCGAACACATCAAAAAAGCAAGCGTAGCCTTCTACGCTTGCAAGAAGGCCTTCAGTAATACATGGGATTTTTAACCAGCTGTGGTGTACTGGATATACACGGCGGTGGTAAGACCCATTCTCACATATGGTTCACTAGTATGCTGGATGGTGCTTGAGAAGCAATACCAGCTCTCAAACCTCACCAAAATCCAGAGGGCAGTGTGTATCGGAGTCATGGGATCAATGAGAACAACACCGACAGCGGCAATGGAAACCATGCTTAGTTTCATTCCGCTTGATCTATACTGTAGCAGTCTGGCTGCTAGCCGACTATGGTCATCGAGCCTCTAGGGTCATGCATCCATTTTGTCTCGATGGGAGACTACCAACAGATCGACGGAAACTGATCACATGAACCCGATATTTGCTTTGGAAAGGAGATTCGCTACAAGAATTCCTGGCAGAGTGTACTGGAGGAACCGTGAGAGCATGAAAAAGGAGCTGGCATTCTATACCGATGGTTCTAAGATGGACATTGGCACGGAAACCGGAGCCCTAGGAATAAACCACTTCTTTAAAATTCACGACGACTGCAGCGTCTTTCAGGCCGAAGTCACAGCCATCATACAGGCTGCTGAAATTATTCGCGAGAGTAATATCGTTGGCAAAACGATCACTGTCTACATAGACAGCCAGGCAGCCGTTAAGGCTCTGGACTCCGCGGTAATCAGGTCGGGGCTTGTGAGAATCTGCAAGTCACTCCTAAACGAGATATCTAGAGCCAATGCGGTGACCCTCTGCTGGGTACCAGGGCACATGTATATCAAAGGAAATTAAAAGGCGGATGAGCTTGCTAGGAAAGGATCGGCGCTGCACTTATCGCGGGCGCTCCCTTTTGTAGTAACCCCAATGAGTTCCTTACGAAAAAAAGATAGAAGATGAAGCCATCGGTCGAGCAAACTGACGATGGGTACATCTGGAAACATGCGCAACGGCCAGAGCGTTATGGCCGACCTTCAGCAAGAAGAGATCTACCTCTCTGGTAAAACTCAGTCGTTATAACGCACGTGTTGTTTCCGGCATGATTCCTGGACACTGTGCTATCGGCGTTCACGCACAACGACTCGGTGTGCTACATGAAGGCGTTTGCACATAATGCCTTGTTGCAGGGACGAAGATGAAATTAAATCTGTTCGTCGTCTGCTACGTGATTGTCCTGCCCTATCCGTCATAAGAATGAGGACTCTCGGAAGTTACTTCTTTTCGGAACTGGAGGACTTAGGAAATGCAGAGCTGACGGACCTCCTGAGATTCATATCATTATCTGGGTGGTTCTAACAGCGGTTGCACAATGCTTCCAGGGTTAAATGATTGGGCACAATGGACCTACCTGGTCTAAGTGAGCAGTGACTCTTATGTCACAAGGCACCCATAAAAGCATTTAAAGCAAACAAATAGCACCTTACCTCCCGTTTCCATAAATAGAGCAGGCTTGGGACAATGATACCTTAAAAATGGAAGAAGGGAATAATTGTCAAGCTCCTAAAACAAGGAAAATAGCACAACGGGACAACTCAAGAAGTATTTAGGTAAGTGGTTTTCGGTCCAGGAAGAGCAAGACGGGTTCCTTATTGGGTCCTCCAGTTTTGACATTATAAACTCCTTAAATTTACAGAGGGCACATGGATATACATACATATGTACATATGTACATGAATGGCGCGCCTTTTACAGAAGAGGCATTTTGGATAGACTTATTAAGATAGGAAGTCCTATTCAAAGTGGTGTCTGACAAGATTTTTACCAACTACTAATAATTTTTCTGGTGGTTGTTAGAAGCAAGTTTCAGAGCTGAGAGCGTTTTATATTTCCGAAAGCCTTGTGTTTTTTTTTGCAGCTAGATAATCGCGTGACAGTACTTGCAATCTCTGGTATAGATAATCATCCTGGCCTCGCAAGACCACACGATTCATCTCACTTTGTAAGAATCTCGTCGAAAGAAAAATGTAAGAAACTCTTCTTTACCAATCTGAAATAGCTGTAGTTTTACATCGATCACCCATTGCCGCATCGTTTAAAACTGTATTATTCGCGGGGTTTACTTTTAATTACTTTTTATCCTAAGCGACTAGCAGAGCCTTCTTTGTTTCCTGAAACCATAATATTTTGGTTTTTTTAATAGATTTGGATACCCTGGCACACGAAAGAATAATTGAAATATTAGAGAGCATTGAAATTCGAGGAGAGGCGGTTTAGAAGTTATTTGAAAAATCGTGGACTTAAAGTTAAAGTCTTAAATAATTACAGCCAACCAGAAGCAATAAGGTATGGAGTATCTCAAGGCTCAATTTTAGGACCACTGTTATTCATATTATGTAAACGATCTACTAAATGTTCTGTGGAAAAGTGTTGCATCTATGGGGAGTTGTAAGGTACAATGATTTAATAACAGCAACTAAAATGATACAATCGGAGTTTAGTTTATTAGTCCGTTGGTGTCACGATTTTTGACTTTTTTTTTCAATTCAAAAAAACCAAAGTATTGCATATCGGAACACCCAATTTACTTAAAACCAAAATTGAAATAAAAAATTTCATCAAACACAATGCCTGCATAACAACGTACAACAAGAACATCTGAATCCCAACGATAGTTGCACAGACATCATTGAAAACGTAATGAGCTACAAATATCTTGGGGTAGAACTGGACTGTCTCTTCAACTGGGATCTACACTTAGCGCAACTGTGCAAACGACTTCGAAAAGCTGCCTATGCTATACATCGCCTAAGCAACTATACCAACTACGGTGTCTTGAAACAAGTATACTTTTCACTTGTGGAGTCTGTACTAAGATATTGTATACTGGCATGGGGCAATACGACCTTGACCTACTTGATGGGTGTTCGACGATTGCAAGACCACATTTGAAAAATCTTAATAAGTGCGAAACTTGGACCAACCTGGCGAAGAAGTACCCAAACATCATATCCCGAGCTGGGACTGTTAAGTCTTAAACAACTGTTTGAGCTTATCATTATTAAAGAATTCTATAACGATCAACTGTATACGGGTCCTCTCGAACACGATGTTAATACCAAACGAAGAGGCTTTCTGCAAACACCGAGGTTGTGCTCCAATTTTTTCGAGATGGGTTCTTTGACGTGAAGGCTTTCTCGGATCTTCGAACTTCTATTCGATCAAGCTTTGTTACTCCCGCTGTCATGCGAAGCATCTTCATCTCAGCTGCCGTTAATTTGCCCTCTGACTTTTTGTACATTGTCCAGCATTGTGAACGGTATATGAGCGCCGGACGAACAACTGTGGTGTAAAGCCTTCCACTCAGCTTAGGGGGCATTTTTCCGTAACAGAACATAGCAGAGTTTTCCTGCCACTTCATGCACCCTACGCTTACGCGATAATTGATGTCGTCATCGAGAGTTGCTTCGCTACTGATCATAGATCCCAGATACTTGAACTTCTCGCATTTGGGAATCACTTTTCTATTCAAATAAATGTCTGGACTAGGTCGGAGTGGATCAGAGAATGGGCAGTACAGGTACTCTGTTTTTTTTGGACTCATTCGATACCCATTTCCCTCCAAAACATCCACCCATACATGAAGTGCTCGTTGCAGGGACATTTGATCCTCACTTATGATGGCTCCATCGTCAGCAAAGAACAACTGATGCACTTTGGGGTCCGTCACTTTTCCTTCAAGCAGATAATCTAGGACTGTATTAAATAGCAAAGGTCTTAAGACGCTTCCCTGGTGCACACCGACTTTAATTGCGAACTCTTCGGTGACTCCGACGGAGCATCTTACTCTTTTACTCTTGTCTTTGCTCCGTCATACATATCCATGATCATCGGTACGTAGGGTTCTGGAACTCATCGATGCCTTAGCGTCTCAGATCTCTTAGTTGTCCGTCGAATGCTTTTTCAAACCAACCAACACCAGATGCACATCCTTTAAGGCATCACGATGTTTTTCCGCTCAACGATCTTCATGATGTGGGACATCAGCTTAACAGAACGGTAATGGTCACAGTTTCTCGTATCGCCCTTTCCTTTGTGCAAAGGAAGACGTTAACTTTCTCTCCACTGATTAAGCATTGGATCTCCTCTCATAAGTTTGGAGATGAGAATCATGAGCCATCTAGACCCGATGTCCCCCATCTTTTTCCAAAACTCAGAGCAGGAGCATTTCACCACTTTCCCAACTGCATCGACTGTTATGTCGGGTACTCTCCATAGTTAGGAAGGGCTCTTGGAAAGTATAGAAGTAAAGAAAGTATATTTCAGGACCTCATCGATTAACCGAATCTTAAACGAGAAAAGAAGCATATACATACGATGAGGTAAGCTCATGTATCTACATATACTAGCATCGCAGCAACCTTGCACATTATCTGTTTCTGAGCGAGAGTAAGGACATTCCTCTTCCGTAGTGTATCTTTAACTACGCGACACAAGAGGATCAATTTTCTTGGAATCCGCAAGTCAGGGATCGTATTGAATAATTGAAAAACCAGTGACGAATAATTGATTACTAAATTCTTATAGCATACCTACTTGATCCATCCTCTGATAGTCTAAGGACTTTGTTCCTGACCTTCAACAATTTCCAAATGATAACAAAGGCATTCTAACAACCTCAAAAACCCATTATTCGCATACTATTCAAATGATTTAAGGCCAGAATTTGTTAATTAGTGTTCAGGATAGAGAATGTCCATAGGAAGCGACTAATAGATACAGTTTCCTTGGAAGAGGCAACACAAAGCAACCTCATATCCTCAAAGGCAACAACACCACAGATATTTACGTTTTACATATGCATGGGATGTATTTGCAATTCCAAAAGTTATCTCGTATAATCACATCCAAATCCCAGTTCTATGTCATTTACAGCAACAACAGAGCTAAAAATAACATTGGCACTCAGCTAAGGAGTCAACCATGGGAATTTTTTCCCCCTATAACCTGCTCCTTACGGCTTGAGTCACAGCTTCAAAGAATTACGTATCGTTAATTTTCCACTTCACATGAAATTGTGGGAGAGACGCACCAAGATGAGATACGTACACTCAAAGGACAGCAGCTCCCTGGTTAAAAGATACTCTATAGTACCTGATACGTACACAAGTTCAACTTACTCAAACGAAGTGTGTAGCTACGCTAAGAATTCGATTGTGGCAAAGGCTGAGAGGAGGACTCACTCGAATGCTGTGTAAGGATCTTTAGATTTCACTTCATTTACACAATCAAGTACCTTGAAAGGACCAACTTTGGAAGAAGTATACGCAAACTAATGCATATCTGGTTTATGCAAACAAAATGAAATGTCCTTCTTTTATTTTTATTTTTTTTTTCCCCCTTGCATTATGAGGTAAAAATTTTCTTCGATTAATTAAGTGGCGGCTGGGTATGGCAGAGGATTTGATCCTTCAAGTGGTAGATGGAGTGTGTTGGCGGAAGTTCACATGCAAAAAAAGGCTTATGTATCTGCATTAACCAATTGCAATATACAGCGTGTGTGCATGGTGTGCATTCATTTGCATATCTTAAAAGCTGCAAAAGATACATAAAATGTAACCAGAAATACGGAGATACATATCTTCGTTGATTAGGGAACAGCAAATAAGTTATTCGGTACACCTTCGAATTAATTCTTTCCGAGAAAATTCACGATCGTGAATCTGCGATGACAGAATGAATTCACTATAAACCTGAACTAACGCTGGAAGAAGTTTTATTTTTACATATGTATGTATGTATGGTGTGGTAAAGGCGAAGGATACCTTAAAGCCAATGTGTTGTAAGATGTTTTGCAGGTATACTTAGCAAAGCGAGTGAATTTATAGCTTGTTTAGATAAGGAGATACATAGCCTTTGAAATTAAGTACTATATATGTACGTATCCTACTGCTAAATCCCTTTTATATGTTCTAGTTCGTGGTGGCCTTCTTGATGTTGGACTAAAAATTCTGAAAGGACACTTCCTGAACACACTTGAAATGAAATATGCTTCCATTGCTTCAATGAGCAGACTAGGAACTCCCATTTCCCTAAGTGGAGCTCCAGAACCATTTTTAACTGGTTACTCTCTGAAAAGATGATTGACGTACATGTGCCCTCAAACAAGAACTACCCCTTCAGGTCGAGTATCCACCTAAGAGGACTAAAAATTATGCATTCATAGTAACAAACTCACAGCTTGGTGTCGTGTCTCCTTCATTTTCTTAATTTCTTGACGTGTTTGTTTAGAAACATAAAAAGGAGATATCCTTAGGTCCAATGCACACGGAGCAACTGGAAAAAACTAAACCGGTTGGCAACTCGGGTAACAGACCAGTTACGGACTCAGCGGTGATTTGACTCCACTCACGAGGAAACTCATCACCAATCAAAATCTCTAGTTCGTTCAGTGTCGTCATGGATACCGGGCGTGAAATGTTTTCGGAAGACTCGAGCGATGATGAAACCATCATGTTGTATTACTATCTCAAGTCAAAAAAAAAAAACATACCTGTCAATTTTACGACATTTCCGACTTCTATCCACGCCTTCTCTGTTTCATTTTTCCTCGAATAGCCGGGAAGGTGATAGTTGTACAAAATAGGATGTTTTTCAACCTGCAACAGGTTGGTCTGTTGTTCGCTCATCTTCGAAAAACTAGAAACTGAAATCAATAGGCAACCCGACATGCAAATCAACAGACAACTGGTAACAAACTGGTTTTTGTGAATCGCAAGCGAGTTTTCAACCAGTAGCGTCGTGTACTCCGTCCCATTTGATTACACAGGGTATGACTCAAAGCAAACTAGTTGCCAATTCGCATCGCTGATCAGTTTTTTTTCCAGTTTTACCGTGTGCATTGGGCCTTAGACTTTTAGAAAGGATTTGTACATTTATAATCTGTCAATTTTATTGCTTAGTTAGTGGTGTATGTAACTAAGCAGGACGCAGGACACAAGAGCCCTGGATCAATAAGAACAACGGGATCCAGGGTCTCAAAATAAGGGATTATTCGTTGTTCTATAAGGTAAATGAAGGTAAGGTAAAGGCTTGCATTTTGATTAAAAAACAAATAAAGGCATTTCTTTTGAATAATTACAGTAATAAGTAATGCTTAACATCAGCATATCTCTCCTACGATGCAAAGGGTGTCCCGGACTCCTCGAACTTACTCTACCCACCGTCCAATAGGAACCTGTCAAATGAGGAGATTGACAGGTACCTACAACGAATGGACGAGACAATAAAACAAACGACGGACAGTACTATACCTCGGTATCAACATACTGACAACGTTGACATATTCCACAACGCAACAATAGACGCACTTCACCCACAAAAAAGTAGACTTCTGTCAAGACTTAAAACCTTGTACAGACGGTTTACTGACAGACAAAACTCGGAAGCCAGGACACTTAAGTCGTTGATTAAAACCTCCAACAGCTAATAAAAGAAAATTACAGACTCTCTGTAAATTTGCACTGGGACAAAAAAATTCGGGCTGTAAAATCCAACAACCCGAGATTTCGGAGGATTAATCAAAACGACCTAAAGTGTCTCAAGATCCCCCGAACGAGGAACAACAGCAGGCATAGATCCAGGGAACGCAGTCAGTGATGACAACTTCTTTGTGATCGACGATCCGCAGGAGAAGGTAGAGGCTATAGGAGCGGCTTTCCAGGAAGTGGGGTGAATGATGATAGTATTTGCCCGAACCACGACCTGGAAAATCGAGTCCTTGTGCACAACTTTTAACTTCGAAATGATATACAGCTCTGGCGATCAGAGAACACCGGTTTCACCGAGTTCAATGACGATAATATGGCAAATAATGTCATCGCCAATGTGGAGGTACATCCCCCTTTCATATCGACATATTCCGGGTCCTCATCACACCCAGGACATACTGGGCATTCTGGCGACTCGTCGAGTCTAAAGCGGTGAAGGTATTGCCGATACCCACCGTGGCCTGATAGAAATTGCGTCAGTTGGAAGTTGACCTCGCCGTGTCTTCTATGTATCCATGATTATATCCTCGGAATAAGTTTGTATGTCCACCTTCCCTTGTGTGAGGCCTCCCATCTTCGTTGCCACATCCTTATTGATGTTGCCTCCGTCTTTTGTTCTGCCAAGGCTAACAGCCATTGTTTGACAGAATCGATGGTTTCGATTGCGTTTAGTTCCAGTACATCTAAATGTTTCGCCCTAACCAATATCGCAATTTCATCCGCAAAACCTATGATTTGAACTCCATTGGAGACTCTCTGCCTCAGTATAGCATCATACATTATGTTCCAGAGAACTGGCCCGAGAACAGAACCCTGTGGAATGCCAGCGGTTACGGAGAACTCCTTTATCCCTATTGCGGTATCGTATAGAAGCATCCTTACATGGAGATAGTCTTCTATTATTCGAAGGATATATATATACCGTTAGCCACCTTACTAATAGCATCTACCGTTGACCGCGCCTTACGAAAACCACATTGTTGTTCCGAGAGACCATCTTCTGATTCAGTGACCAGGAGTAATCTACTGAATATTAGGTGTTCAAGTATCTTTCCCATTGCGTCAGGCAAACAGATTGGACGACAGGACGATGGATCGCCAGGACTTGACTTGATGGTGTCGTTGATATTTCAAAATTGTGCTGCATTTGTCGTAGTGTGCTAGCGGGGACAATGTTGTGACAATTTTCTTTAGCAGCTCAGGGCATTTCTCTTGTGGCATCTTGTGGCGTTTGATTTTTGCCATTACCATCCTGTGCGCCGAACTCCATGGCGTTCTGTCCGCTTCCTCGCATAAAGACTTGAAGCATGCTGTCTTACTTCTTCTAATTTCGTCCCGAAGTTCTTTTCTCAGTCGTTTATGTTCCTCTTTTTTATTTTCGTAGTCTGGTCTTCCGTTAGACCACTGGCTTCTCCTTCGGGCTCGAAGACACATCGATCGGAGGTCTGCAATACCGTTGTTCCAGCAGAACACTGGACTATATTGCTTAATATGGCTCTAGAATACCACGAACGCTCTAAAGGTATGAGTATGCCGTAGCTATCTACAAATATCTTAAGAGAAATGAGAAATGCACAGCCCACTCTATCTCAATTTAAGTCTTAAGATAACTTATCGTTAATGAGAGCAAAGGAACGCCTAACTAGGAGCACAGTGATTATGTTAAATTCGAAGCTCTTTCCGTTGCAAGATAATAAAGAAATACGCTTCCTTAGGTAGCCTTGAGAAGCATCCTTCCTAATCGAAACGCGTATCCCGTGAGCAACTTGAAATTTAGATTCCTAAGTGCATGACCTTTTTGTCCTTCTCCGGCAGTCTCCGCTGCCTATAAGAACCCATCAAAAATCAAAGCCCCAATGGTGCGCATCACAAAACTTTGTTTGCACAAAATTCTGATTTCGAAATCACCTTTTAGCATCCTCCTTCTGCTTAAAGATACTTTCTCAATGGCGCGTGTGTATCTTTTTTTTCTTCCCCTCTTTCAAATTCAAATAAACTTCAATAACCTAATGAACCGCAAGTACTCGAATTAAGTATTCGCAAGATTTTACATGAACCTAAAAGAATTCTTACTGCAGAACCAAAATTTATCATTGACGTCTTCTCTGACATCAAACGAAAACGGAAAATGAACCGCAAAGATGTCGATATTCTATAATCTTAAAAAAAAAAATATTAAATACGAGTCCATACCTTTCAACATTCGACCAAAAAAGTTAACTTCCTTCCCCTGCACATACATATAGATACATAGATACATAGTAGCTACACAGATTAAATAATGATAAAAGAAAATTTTTCATTACTCAACGTGAATAGAACGACGACAACGACGCACGGGGACGACCGACACAGTCCTTGTGACTCGCAAGACCGGGAGGCTTTTAAATTTGTTTTCTCTGGCTCCAGGAAATACTCGAAGGAATTGGCCACCACTAAGCTAATGTACTTCGTATAAATAATTCAGTCATACGGATTGAGAGGATGCAAAGAAGTTTTCGTTTTTCATTGGAAATTCTTTTTGAAAATTGAAATGAAATGTGAGTAGGCTTCTCGCAGCGGTCTGCATCTATCAAATTTTGACCTTTTATCTAGCATTCCCATATGATACGATAAATAGCAAAAGGAGTGGGATGAATTGGAATACGCTGGTACACTTTAAATGTAAGAATAGAATAAGAAAAAAATTATTTTACCAGCATGACCCAAAGCGCCCAAGGGCCATGGAGTTCGAGTATGGTTAATCAGAGGAAAATTAAACAGATTTCTGGATGGAACCCACACAAGCTGTCTGGAAAATGACGTCAAAATCACTTCAATCTTCGAGAACAACATATTTTGTATACGAGTTTTATTAGGACAGTATCATCCCTTACACACGGTAACCATAAGCGACGTATAGCTCACGGAATTGGAGATGCTTTTGGATAATCCGCTTATTTTCTTCAAATAAAAGCTGATAACGAAATGAATAGTTTGGAGACATGTGCATTACACTCCCTTATAAGCGGACACCGACGGTTCAGAAGAATCTGTCCTGTTATGGGAGGTGTCCGTAAGGAGAGGGTACACTGTATCAAAAAAGTGCTAAAAAGAAGAACACCACATACTACAGCTTTTAAGTTTGCTTTAACTATAGGTTTTCTTTAGAGTGGGCTGGTGGATGCACAGAGAATCCCATCAAAGTAATGCGGTTTTCAGAAGATCATTTGCACTATCCCCTATGGAAGACATTTGTGTCGTACTTGGAATGAAGTTCTCGAAGGAAGCTCGGAGACTGTTGGGGCTGAAGGGAGTTTATACTGCAATGGGTAGTGAACCCTTTGTCAGGACATTCGCATAGAATGCGCTCGGCAATTTCAGTGTCTTCAGGACAGACATAGTCTAGTGTCAGATTGGCAAGTAGCCAATCTCTTAAGGTGGTGTTTTTGCTGTATACGTGGATGACATTTGGGAACAATGACTAGAAAGGTCAGTGAAAAACGTTGTATTCTTTGCTAGAACCTCTTTCCATCTTTTGTTAGAGCAATCTATAAACTTATATTTCTTTCCTTTGTGACCAGGCACCCAAATGAGCGTCAAAGTGTTGTGTGCAGCAGGCTTCTTGAAAGTAAGGAGACATGTTTTTTTTTTGCAGCCATGCACATGCAGCGACCTCACGTGGAACCCCGCAAGGTGGAGTCCTATCCCCTCTACTCTGAAACCTAGTGATTAATGAAATCCTTATAAAATTAGACCAAAACGGGATCACAGCCGTCGCTTATGCCGATGATGTCGTCGTACTAGTGACAGGAAAGTTCCTGCCTAAACGCCCTAAACAATTGGGCCAAACGTTGCGGACTTGGTCTTAACGAACAAAAAACCGAACTAATTCTCTTTACAAATAAGAGAAAAATACCCGAATTCGAACCATCCAGACCAAATGAAACTCAGCTCCAAATTTCTGACCAGGCGAGATGCTTAGGGTGCATATTATACCGAACATTTCTTTTGTTTTTTTTATAATTTGCACGCACTCAAGGGGTTATGAACCATTTTACATGTTTTCACACGGTGCGGGGGTTGGAAAGATAGATAGAGAGATAGAAAGAGATTGGTGTAGTGGTTTAAAACTCAGGTGTATTAGGTTTCGCATTAACTCCAGGGGTGGTGTCCAGAATAACTGGGGAGATTTGTTTGTTGTAATTTTTTTTTTTTGCCTTCGCTTCTGATTCACAGTATTTTTTTCGCAGTCCGCCTGATGTCATAAGCATATCAATCATCAACAGAACAATTTCTCCAGCCGTATGACAAACCTACTGCCAGTATTATGCCTTCGCAGTAGTGTTGTCCTAAACTTTCGCAATTGATCGGACTGCCTCTTATCATATAATGCTTGCTGACATCGAACCTCAGCATCGTTTGCCCGATCCACAAGAAAGGAGACCCCCTCAACTGCGCCAATTACAGAGGTATCAGTCTCCTCAACATCGCGTACAAGATCTTATTGTGTGAACGCCTGAAACCCTTCGTCAACAACCTGATTGGCGCCTATCAATGTGGTTTCAGGGCAGGAAAGTCCACAGTCGATCAAATTTTCACACTCCGGCAAATCCTGGAAAAAACCCAAGAAGTCCAAATCGATACTCACCATCTTTTTATCGATTTTTAGGCCGCATATGACAGCTTCCATAGAGACGAGCTATACAGAGCCATGTCTAGTTTTGGCATCCCTGCAAAACTCGTTCGCCTGTACAGGATGACGATGGAGAACGCTCGCTGCTCCATCAAGGTCGGTAATGACTTCAAAGAGACCTTCGATGTCAAAAAGGATTTAGACAAGGTGACAAGGTCATGTGATGTCATGTTTAACATCATCGTTGAAAGATTTGTGCAAAACTCACAAGCCAACACCAGAGGTACAATCTTTCAAAAGTCTGTGCAACTACTAGGTTACGCCGACGACATTGACATACTTGCCAGAACACAGCGGGCTGTCACCGATAGTACTAAAACAGAAGCCGCCAAAATGGGTTTAACTGCAAATAAGGGCAAAACCAAGTATATGCTGTCAACAAGAAGGGACACACAGCAGCGACGAATAGGACAGAACGTCACAGTCGACAGCTATAACTTCGAGGTAGTAAGGGACTTTGTCTACCTTGGCTCTGCTATTAATTCTGACAATAACATTTCGGCGGAAATTAACCGAAGAATTGCTCTTGCCGGAAGATATACGGTCCCGTTTGCGTTGACGGGCTTTGGAGGAGAAGATTCAACGACGAAATCTACGAGCTGTACAGCGACATCGACCTAGTCAAAAACTGCGCATCAGTCGCCTAAGATGGCTATGCCATGTAGAGCGAATGGACACCAATGCTTCGGCCCGCAGAGTTTTTGAATCTAACCCGGAGGGACAACGCAGTAGAGGAAGACCTCGCCTAAGGTGGCGCGCACAAGTAGAAAGGGACCTCAACCAACTTGGAGTGCGCAACTGGAGGCAGTTAGCTAAGGACCGAGCTAACTGGAGAGGCTTGTTGTTTGAGGCCCAGGTTCATCCCGAACTGTAGCGCCACCTAAGTAAGTAAGTAAGTAATATAGTCTGATGTGGTTGCGAAGCTTTCAGAGTTAAATTTCCCACCCATTCTCCTTATTGTACATAATATTGCCGCTTGTCCATGGGTTGGATTCTCTCAGTCTAAGAGCTCCTTTTGTCGCAGAGCCTTTGATGAACAGGTCCAGGGGCAGGGGATGTAGAGTTATATCCAGCCCTGCTTACGGTGCGCTTTTCACAAGTCCCGTGGTACAAAGTGATGCAAGCTTTTGTACATTGTAGAGTTCCTTCATGTAGCTCTTTGTTCCTGTTGCTGTCCACCAGACTAAGGATCCGTAGGAGATGATAGATCTTATGATAGCTTTGCACATCCGGTTAATGATGCGCGGTTGCATTCCCCATTTTCTTCCAAAGGTTCTCTTACAGACATAAAGAGCGTTCAATCCTCTCTTTCTTCAACATTCCTTTGCCAAGATAACTTGGCGTGGCACCGAGATATTTCGCCTCGGATGAGAGATTTCTTGTGGTGCCGTCTAGTTTTGGTAATGTGAAGTCAGATATCTTCCTCTTTCTAGTGAACAAATCAAGCTCGGTTTTAGAGGGTTAACTCCTAGACCGTTCCACCCACCCCACCCACCCCACCCACCCCAACTTGCTTCCAACATTCAACGTGCTCATGGTTCTACATGCATATTCTCAACGATTTTTTCCAGTTTGTTCACTTAAAGAGTTTCGGTTATAAGAAAAGGACATCGTTTTACTCATTTAGTCCTCGAACATACATATGTACATACATTAACCGCCTTTTCGATATTCATTTGTGGCACATTTCTCGATCAAGTCGCTTACAATCTCTCGGCCAGGAATGATGCTGAGATTCCATTGATCAGGCATACGCTTGGAAATGAGTTAGTCTATGCTCTCTACCAAGTCATTTCCGGCTGCCTTGAACAACTCAGCCAATAGGCCATCAGGACCAGCAGCTTTGTTGGATTTAAGCTTGGATATTGCTATCCTCACTTCGCTTTGGTAAGGTGGACGGAAGTTTTGGCTATCAATGCCTATGTTGAATGATTCATTCTGCCTGACAGCGTTATGTTGGCCTCCAGAGGGAGTACGTTCCATATGCTCAGCACCAACTGTGCTTCTTCGTGTCTATAGGCTTTTGTACGGGACTTGCAGGTTTGACACGTTAGTTTTGCCTTTTGGTAAAACTCTGCTCTTCTTAAGCTCTTTTGTTTTTTCTTCTAGAGAAGCCGACGATCTTCCTGTCCCTCATGCTCACAGAGCTCAAGAGCAGCCCGCGTCCTTCCTTGCAGCATCGTTTTATATGCGTCTTCTTTTGCGGCAAGTACTTGCCGGCATACTTCGTCGAACCAGGGGTTTATTGGAGGTGGTCGGGTGGATCCCAGCACATCCGTTGCGGCGTCTCTGATGGCATGTTGGCAGTATTGCCACTGGTCCAAGACACTTGATGCTGGCGGCATAGGAGTCGTTGAGACATTTCGGGATACGCAAGATTCTGGCGGTCTCTTCCGATTGCAGCTGTGCATTTAGTTACTTTAAAAAACACTGGCTTTTGCGGTGTTACCAGGTCCTTAATACCTGGTTTCCCTATATTTTCACAAGGACCTTCAAATGTAAATAGAACTGAGATGTACATTAGTACTCACGTAATTTCGATAACATTACGTAATCTATTCGTGTTCTCGTCTCTCTACTATTTCTGTATAGCAGATATGTATATCAGTGTATCCTTATATCCCAACACAGCCATATACACATTGGATACAAATTTAGCAACAAGAAAAAAGTAAAGTAAAGTAGCAAGCATGTACGGCCATAAATTTAACAGTTTGTCATTCAAATGAAATTGCTTTCAATTAGGTCCTTCATCGAGCGGAAGCCATGTTACGTTCGTGAACAATTTATTTCTCTGGAACAGAAAAGATTCTAATTTCTCACGAAACAAAGCGAACGACCATAAATACAGGATTTCATCTATCACGTGCCATTGCGATTGTTTAGTATTTTCCTACCATCAAGGACTTTTTTTTTCCTTTCTCCTTCTTTTTTTTTAATTAACGGTTGTTAAAAACTTTTTTTTCGACGTCTGGGAACTGTTTGATGAACTGTTTTGAATTAATTAACCTTTGGTTGTTGAAATTGTGTACAGTTTGAGATACGAAGAAAGGGTGGGTCCTGTAACTCTGAAAGAAAAGTGTATAAAATTAAATGTGGGTCTATAACAGCAGAAGTAGATGAGTGTGTTGAAGTTCTACGGGGGAAAGTAGACACCTTTCGCCATTAAATCCTGAAAGTGCTTAACGCACCCCCAATACGATAAATTGATGCAATGCAATTCAATTCACGAAGCTCGACGCCGTCAACAATGCAGTCCTTAATTAAAATTCCACTCTTATTCCTTTGACCAATCAGTTAGTTAATAAACAGAAATACATTCCACAATATTTGTTGATTGATGGAATCTGGTTATAATTGTGGTTAACCAGTAGCATCGGTGCGGTGTGCGAAGGCTTAAAAGTGCGATTGCTGTAAGCAAAAACCCAACCCCATTAAGCTCCCAGAGTCCAAAAAGGTTGTAAATACTTTTCGTGCATGCGGTAGCTATATATGTACATCTCTTTTGGTGTATTCTATTCTTTATAGTCGTCGGTCATTCCGACGCATTGGCCACTTTGATCGATCGCATATTTTCAGTCAATTTATGGTTCCGTTTTAATGAACTGGACACCATGAGATAAAACCGTTCTCTTCAGTTCACCACCACAAAAACCCCAAATATTTCGCAATTAATTGGCGAACGGCAAGCCTTCACATTGATTCAAGTGGTAATGGTGGTGGTGGTAGTGGCTGTGGCGAGGGTGGTTGGTTTTCGGTGGCTATTGGCCTTATACAGTTCAGTTAGCCTGATGGTGTCAAGAGTTCAATGTAATTTGCTTCAAGCATTTTTGGCGCGTACTGTAGATTGTTGTTGCATTATTATTGATGCGCCAATTACAGTTAACTTTCCCTTAGTTGTGTCAGTGGAAAGGGATGGTGATTCCGTATTAATGAACTGATGATCCTGATTAACCAAACGCAGTGGTAATCTGCTAGTGCTTTGAATCTAGTTGTGTTTTTATGGTTGATGTTGAGTGGTACATGTTTGGTTTATTCCTTCGTAAATATAGACTGACTGTAGCCTAAATGGCTTTTCTTCACACTTTACATTTGGGCTTTCCGGGTAAAAGGTGACTCCAATCCGAAACGCGCGGAAAAGCAGCTCTGAATCTTTCCAGCAGGCCAAGTTGGGGTATCGTTTCGTCAGGTCCTAGGATAAGTGTCGCGCAAGGTCAATGAAACCCCAGTGCGAGTTGCACCAAAAGCCAACACATCTAAGAAGAAGAAGATTGCTTTCAAGTGGCAGTTTCAAGGATGTTTCAACAATGCAACTCTGCACCTCTCTTGGAGGTTCAGTAAAAGACATGTCTACTCGAAAGCCGCTTTGACTAAGTAACCAGATGCATAACTCAAGAAAGAATTATCAATTCTGTGAGGGCTCTAAGGATTTTTTTAATGGTAATAGAGTAAGTTCGGGTAATGTGGTGCAGGTGGTTTTCTCGAAAACTAAGCACGCTTTTTCCAGCATTTTCAAGTCAGTAGATGTCGATTGCAGTCAGAGAAGTAGTGCATGTCCTTAGAAGCTCAAAATCGGTTATGGTTATCCGAAAGGCAAATTGAGAAGTTTTCTCATGACAGTTGTAACTCTCGGACGTTTGTCAGATATTCGCGAGAGGTGGGACCGTGAAAAAACTTTTTGGGGTTATCTGGGATTCGAACCTCGAATCTTCTGCTCAGCGATCCTATGCACTAACCACTTGAGCCACGGCGCCATTGCCTATGTACCACATTACCAGCCATTTTTGGAATCGTGTCATATTTTTGACAAAATCTTTGGTAATGATTATTGGAATCAGTTCTTTAGTATACCAAATTTGAGCTAATAATTCACGGTTGCGCTCTGATACATTTTGATCGATGGAGATTCATAAATTTGTTTCGTTTTTGCCAAAATAGAAATACGTATTCCACAATACCCCAACTTACTCTGAGACTAAGTCGCATATCTTTCCAAAAGCATCGCTATTCCTTTAGAAAATCGACAGCACCTTAACCGCCTTTGACTTAACATGTCTTATCTACGCTGACCCCTGAATATATTTGTACATAGTTTCATTGGATACTTGGATTGTAAAGCCTTGGAATAGGGACTGAGTTAGACCGATAAATTTTGAAGATATCACACAAATTTGAGGAGACTCACTTCTCAGCTGAACATTTTTTCGTAATGCTCCATTCATCGGTCCTATCTAGAGCGGTCTGCGTCTTAGAGCGGAATGGATGCGTGTGACTCAGAGGATGGGATGGGAAATTCAGGTTCCAACCCCAAAAACTTTACCCGAGCGGTTGTCTGGAAATGTTCCACGCGTAGTATGTGTCCTGAGAAGTTTCCAGTTCCGATTACTAGATGTTGGAAAAAATGTTGCTACCACATGGATAAAGTCTAGCGATTAAGAAGCCGCTTGGCCCGTAGCTCGGTAAGAGATTATACAATGGCTTCGGTGTACCAGTACACGTATTAAACGCCCCCTCTAAATCTAAAGTCTGTTCTCTGTGTGTTCGATTATTTGTGTTACCTCCTGAAAAATAGTCTGTATGTGGCCTACGGTCCACTTCTACTCCCCAATACTGTCGCTCTGAGAAGATTCCTCTCCTGCGTTTCAGACGGCCGTCGAACATTTTTTAATATATTATAGTACATTACGATAACAGCCTAAGCCGTATTGCAACAATCCACGATGGCATGTGTTAGATACTTGACGAACGAATTGGATGCTCGTCACCTTTACAATTTTGCAGCAAATCACAGTGACCTCGTGCTTAGCAAGGAGTGCAATTGTATTGTATACCTATGTACATCGTTAAGTCCTTGCTGTCTTATGGTCTTGGATTTATGACATTTGATGGCTACGTAACCGTCGATATAACGTACGTAAAGAACGATATCATTCTCCGATAGTGTTTATCATCAACCATGCTACAGCAGCGACTTTGGTTTGTGGAAATGCTACGATGGCTCGGATAATTGGCATAGAGGTGTATATTCTGCTCCGATACCACCTTCGTCTTTGGTTTTTCACTTCGTTGTACAAGATGGCGTGTTGCTTTCACTCATTCTTGTCCCATACCGACAATTTGTAGCCCAAATCAAATCAGTACGGATACACATGTACATCGATCCCCATCAACATACTCGCTATCAAGATGCAAAGGCGGATTCTTCTTAACGAGTACAATCTCTGCTCTCTTCGACACCTTAGTACCTTTTTCGGTGCTTACTTTTATTGCACCGGGCCATCTCAAGGCGTCTTTCCTAATGGTTTCCTCAGCCCATGCGAGTTTCTCCTTCTCCATATCGGAGAGCAGGGGAACACCTTTTTCTATTAGGATGCCCTGAAGGTGTATGGCTTTCTTATACTTCCTAAGCCTTTGCATCCCCTCGGAGCAGTTTCTGTTCTTTTTACTCCAACTCGCACTATCCTTCTGAACTGTCTCCTCGGGGTCGGCAAGCAAATGGTTCTCCAACTCCTTTGAGATCTCCTCGTCCATCGTGATGGCTTCTGATGCCTTTTTCTTCTTCTCTTGGTCATCGGCCACAGTATCAATTGCGTCTGCCATTGACCCAAGAGAAATAACTTCTACTTCTTCCACGACTTCCACGAGTATGGCCCGAAATAAGGGTCCGCTCCGACAGAGCCGCCATATCGGAGTAAGTCTGGTTTGCCATAGGCCTCGCCTGTGCACCTATAGGAGCTCGTTAATGGTTGGTTTATCCCCCAACTTATCATCCCTGGGCACGGTCCTCACACCAAGAATGACTATCTCTTGGTTTTTCAGCCTTCACTGGAGCCTGTTCGAAATGGACGCACGCTCGATGTGGTTACCCAGCATAACCTACTTAAGCCCCGACACCACGTCGCGCCGACTATTCACCTTACACAATGCCTGTCCAGTTACGGTGGCTTTCGGAAATACCGCCGCAGATTTGGCACTATAGGTCGCCCTTCTACCCCGAATGTTTAGATGAAGAGGAAGACACAGAGCATATAATGTTTCACACTACCAATCCCGGAGCTTGCGGGGCGTGGACTAGTACGTAGGCGTACTCTCGGCATCGATTATATGGGCTTATGAATCGTGCATGCTGATAGTATATTTTGGAGATTACCACATCCATTAGCGCATCCGTAAAAAAAAGACATATGCACATCGATAGGCCTGCATATCCAGTAGGTTGTTCTCTACTTTGATGATAGTTTTAAAATCTGAAAGCTGAGTTAGGGTTAGAGTTAGGTGACTGGGTTTATGAGAGGAGAACCTCGACTCATCCCACTTAGGTCCTTGTAGACCCATTCTGATACCCACTGGGGGGGTTATCGCGTTCCTGTCCTGTGTTCACGCTTTACAGCTCCTTCGTGATCGGGGTCTCCAGCCATCGCGTCGTTCTCAGGAACCTAGAAAGATCGCTTAGTGAAACATTGGATAATTCATGTATGTCTTGGAAGTAATAACTTCCTAGAGTTCTATTTCTCAAATGACATAGGCTTGGACCGTGACAGAGGAAGTGAGGTGTATCCTCGTGAACTTCTTCGTCACCGCAACCTCTGCAGATATAGTCGTCATTGAGTTTAAGTTTCATTGTGTGGTTCCTCAGAAGGTTATGGCCAGTAAGCGCACCTATCAGTATTGACAACGATTTCCTGTCATTATTTAAGAGCTTGCTATCTTGGCCAGAGCTTCTTTGATATGTCACAAATGGGAAGCGAGTTCCACCTATCGTTGGCTTTCATTAGAATCTTTGCTCTCAATTCGCCCCTGTGGTTACAGAGTGAAGGTTTAAGCCATTGAAGTGCTCGATTGTGATCTATTTTAGACCCTTTTCTTGCAAGTTCGTCGGCTTTTTCGTTTCCGGCTATATCCCTGTGAGCAGGGACCCAGTAGAGAGTAATATTGTGCTGCGAGCCAAGAACCTTCAGTTCTTCGCGACAACGTCGAAGTAACTTAGACTTGATTTCAGTAGAAAAATTGCTTTGATGGCTGGGTGACTGTTGATGAAAATGGTGATATCATCTCGTGGTATTGCCAACATCAATACCGTATTGCCTGCCTCTGTCACTGCCAGTACCTCCGCCTGGAATACACAGCTGTGTGAGTCTGATTGAGCTGTGTATGTCTAGCTTTTCGGAGAATACCCCGGCGCCTGTTCCTATATCTATCTTTGACCCATCTGTGTAGATAGATATACGCTTGTCTTTTGCTGGTTCATGGGTTTTACATTCTTCTCTACTTGGGAAATGGTTTTTCAAAGTCGAGGTATGGTGACGTGTAGTCACTTACGTCCTCACTTGCGAGTTTCCTTAGAAGCCGTGCATGTCCTTCGTGATTTGAGTTCCAACCACTTGGAAGCCGTCATAGAGGCTTTTACGGCAATCGAAGAACACAGGCGAAACGAGTCGGTCTTGAGGTAAACGAGGGCAAAACAAAGTACATGTTGTCAACAAACAAAGCAGCATCTGTCCACCGCCTAGGACAAAACGACACTGTTGACAGCAGTAACTTCGAAGTAGTTAAGGAGTTTACCTACCTCGGAGTAAACATCAACTCCACGAACGACACCTTAGTGGAGATCCGACGAAGTCTAACCCAAGCAAACCGCTGCTACTTCGGTTTAGCGAAACAACTGGGTTCAAAACTCCTAGCTCGGAAGACGAAAGGCGTGCTCTACAAAACACTTATCCTGCCAGTTCTGCTCTACTGTTCCGAGTGCTTGGACGATACGCAGGATTTTGAATACGTTCGAGAGGAAAATTCCTCGTCGAATATTCGGTCCCATATGCGAGGAGGGCGAATGGAGAAGAAAATATAACCGCGAACTCTATCAGCTGTATCAAGATGTGGATGTAGTCCGGAAAGTCAAAACACGTCGACTACACTGGCTCGGCCACATCAAGCGAATGGACAGTAATGCTCCACCTAAGAAGATCTTCGAATCCCAGCCCCCAGGTTCGAGACGACAAGGAAGACGGAACCTCCGTTTTAAGGACCAAGCTATCGCGGATGCCAGAGCGCTTGGTCTGGAAAACTGGAAGCAGCGTGCCCAGGATCGAAGAGGAAGGAAGGCTGGTGTGTCTCAGGCAGGGACCCTCCACGGGTTGGGAGTAAGTAAGTAAGTATGTTTAGATAAAAGGTGCAGCATGATTTCTGGCTCAACTTCTAGCACGGTCAGAACTCTGACTTAGTCTTAAGAAACTTTGTAAACATAAACGTGGTTCCAAACAGGAAAGGAGCCCACATTACATATTTTACAGGGCTGATCTGTCCTCATATTGTAAAACCTTTCACATTTCAAGCTCGTTCAAGGCTAAATTGTCTAATTGAGGGCACAGACTGTCAGTCAATTTGCCTCTGTGGTGCGGTTAGTTCACCATAAGGTTGTTGTCATCTTCATTTTTGAAGAAGTAGGGATCAAGTAGGGACCCCTCCTCAGTCTTTGAGGATATGGCGACTTCTCTACTACTATTTGCAGATTTTATTGACTCCGAATCCTCCAGCTTTTCTTGTTGCCGTAGCTTCCGGGATAGAAATGAGCTTCGCCTGAAAAGATGGCTTCGCTTTAAAGCCAACATAGATAAGCGATAATGAAGCGCTCATGACGGTACCTCTGATTGTTTTGTGGATTTCAACAAGTGGCTTTGCAAAATCCTTCTAATATCTGGCACACATCAGAATTTCTACTTTTTTTTTCATTTGCATACCTTATACTCGTATGTTTAATAGAGAAATTATGGTTTCACAAAATAAATTTCTACTCGAGAGCAGAATTATGCACTGAGAAGGATAAAACTCAAGAGACTCTACCCAAAGTAATGCATGCAGACCAGTATTTCAATCGCTTTTAAATTCCTCAAGTAAAACGAAAATCATCCATAAAGTAGTCCATAAGTATACCTGATTAATCCTTATCCTGCATCTACATGGGCACTAACGTTTTATTGCGATAGCATCATCTCCAACAGCAGCATAGCCCATCAAGCAGCCATCAAGAACAGAAATGGTGCATGCAGAAGCCCCATCATCATCATCATCGTCAGCAGCAGCACCAGCACCAGCAGCAGCATCATCGTAATCCCAAGGGAGACAACAAAAACCCCGGAGGAGGACTCATGAAGATGCACAGAGAGGTTGCTGAAAATTCCTCGCAGACACATTGCAGTGGAAATATGCCTGCAAGGGAATGGGTGGGCTGCAAATATGTTCGGATTCTAAACAATTTTGCACGTTGCAGAGCAACCACATTTCATCGGAGGTTGTTGTTTCTTTTGTGCCTTATCGCCAATGCCAACGGTCGCTGCTCTCTTACTAGGTGTACTGCTATCTATCTATCTATCTATTTATCTGTTTATATGTATTATCCTTACTGGCACATTTGAGGAGATTTTTCAACAAACAAGGCTTTGTGGCGCAATGTACCGCTGAGTGTATTGTTTGCAATTTACGATGACTACGAAGGGTGGCATTGTTTGGCTAAAGTGCATCCTTTTCGTATTGACGTCAATGATTTATTATGTTTTAGAGTCCTGCAAGTTATTTTCTCCGTAGAGATTCTTAAAATGTGCTTAATTTGTAAAGCATACATTGAACCTTATCGAACGGATTTGGGGCTTACATTTTTAAATACCAGCTTTGTTGTTTCAAATTCGCAAGCAAACCCAATGAACCATTCTTTCCCAGGCTCAATGGGATTCTTTGTATCATAAGGATGTGTGTTTACACAGGAAAGCCTGATAAATGCCCAGAACTGGTGAGTGGGGTGCACATTCATTGTGGGGCACACATAATACGAAGGTAAAATCTCAGAGCAATGTGACTGAAACATGAGCTCAAACGGTTTAAGGAAAAAGGTCGATACGGTGGTTACATAGATATACATACGTCTTGTGATTGGGTTAGTTTGAAGGACCAAACGGTACTCTTGACGAAACATATCATGCTTTAGAGTGGAAGCTGTGGCAGGTCCTCCAACTCTTATGTAGCCGACGCGACGAATTTGAGGATTGGGACGGTCACACAACAAGTGCTTGATGCGAGATATGACACAGTCGCCTCTTGAGCAGGAGGTGATCATCTTGACTCTTGTATAAGGTTCCACCAATAGGTATAGCTACCAATTCATAGGTGAATTCCTCATTTAATGCTGAGTCTTTCCGCCCTTGTTCATCGGCAGCTTCGTCCCCTTCTATATTACGTCCGGGGACCCAACAGAGAGTGTTTAAGATCAAATTATCACGCTGTCTAGTACCTTGAGTGCAGCTTGACAATCCTCGAAGATTGTGACCGGTTGTGTGCCGCTCTTTCAGCTTGAAAGATACTGCTGCCACCCGGGAGTTCGCATGAATCGCAGAAAACTTTGGTACCCGATTCCACATCCTTTTTTGACCGCTCAGTGTAGAGTTGAAAGAAATGTGTTAATGCGTTGGATTCCTTCTCCTGTCTTCCGGCTAAGTACTATAGTGACCTATAGCTTTGAAATATACATATGTATATCCATGTCCATAGGAGCTTCGCTCCCAAGTGCTTGATTTTCTAAGACGAATTACCCTTTTACAGCCACTCAGTCACCCTCTGCTGGGTCCCCGGACATAGTAATGTAGAAGGGAACAGCCTTTTGACTGCTTCGAGGAACGTACTGTGCTTCTAACTTAACCGGAACTGTGAGTGTTCGAAGCTTCTTTCCTCTTCCTCTCATCCCGGACAAGTGCTAGAAAGTCACCAATCCCAGTCCCTACGCGTGTTTATTCAGGTTGACGTTTGCTCTGTACAGACCGACCACATGTTTTCCTTGCACTCCTTAACCAATATTGAGTTGGCTTTTGAGTTTGATAGTACCATTAGGGCTGCTTGACTGTCCGAGTAGATAATAATGCTGTTGCTTTTGGTTCCGGTACTGAGTAGTAGTAGTAGTTCTTTGGCTGAAGGACAGTCGCGAAGTGTTCCAGATGGACTGCCTGATTGAGAGGTGGCCTTCGGCAGGAGACTCCGCTCCCCATTGTCCTTCAGTGTGAGATTTGCACGTGTACACTTCTATTCCATCCTCGTTCGGAACAGCAGTGGCCTGCTGCCAATGCTCGATTAGGGTGTCGATAGCTTGTGTCGAAATGATATTCCTTACTGAAAATGTCGCTCGGATTCCTTACGAGCTCAGAGACCGCCTGGACTTCCTTCTAGATAGGCTTGTGTTCCGTTCGTTGAAATGTTAGACATATCATCATAGATTAGGAATACTTTTTAACATAATCCTTCCTTAACTTCAAAGGCATTAAGTAGCCCGGTTGGTGTAAAGCCTGCAAAAATATAGGATCCTACCATTTTTCTTGTGCTTCGAACGGTTTCGTTCTTTGGAGTTGGCGCACAAGGTTTCTCACGTCCAATGGTTGGAGTATGGCGTGGTTGCAATGACCATGAAGGTGAATACGGAGCTTACGAGCGAAGTTTGTTATTTCGTCCTCCACGGTTGCGATCCCTAAGTCTCTTAGTACATCATTATTTCTAATATAACAGGGAGCCCTTATCACTTTGTTTTGGAATGATTGTATTAAGTCCCTATTGCTTGCTTTGGTACAGCCCCAGTGTTGTAAACTATACGTCCATATGGGCTTAAGCATTTCCTTATATAAAAGCAGTTGGTTATATGTACTTAGCTTGGAATGTCTCCCAAGTAGCCAAAATATTTCTCTAAAGCGATTTTCAAGCTCATCACGTTTTTTTTTAAAAACAATGCGCCAAAGTTTTGTCCAATCACAGATTTTATCCAAAGCTCGTTGACTCGATAGAACTTTCCGTGGCCAAAATAGCCGTATCGTCCGCGAACGTAGCTACTACGGTGCCTTCAGTTTGGGGTATGTCCCGAGTGTACAGCAAAAATGAAATAAAATAGGACCAAGGACACTTCCTTGTGGAACTCCGACGGCGATTTCCTTGAACTCGGAATATTCAGTTCCGTGTTTAACACGAAATAATCTGCTTTCAAGGTAGGATTCTAAGATCTTATGTACATAAGTGTTCCGCAAGAATCCGTCTTAGCTTGTACTTCAAGCCTTCATGCCAAACCTTGTCGAAGACCTGAGTGACGTCAAGGAAAGCGCTAGACCAAATCTTTTTTCCGCTCTATGGCTTTTTCAATTTCATCGGTTATTCTATAAACCTGGTCAGTTGTGGAATGCTTGACTCTGAACCCGAATTGGTGGTCAGGTATAAGACGTCTTTCATCAATTACCGATTGGATGGGTTTCAATAGGAGTCTTTCAAATACCTTTGATATTATTGTTAGGAGCGATATCGGCCTGTACGATTTTTTGTCGTTTGGAGGTTTTCCCGGTTTCGGAACCATTATCACTTCTGTCACTTTCCACAGAAAGTGCCACATTTGACAGATTCGCTTCGCCAAACTAAAATTAGTCCATTATCATCTAGAAGCTTGAATGTATTCTGACGTTCCAGCAAAATCAAATGGGAGCCCCACTCACACACTCTTACAAGTAGGTGGAAGATAGGCGCAGCCATTTTGTTTAGATCATTGTTGTACACTTTGTTGTTGTTAAGGGAATGACAGGCTGCCCAAAATGTTGTGTTCAAAAGGAAAGAAAGAAACAACACGCTACACTTTTAGACGATTTGTGGCAACGTGCTCATTCACATGCATTCACAGACAGGAAAATTTAGGCTCCGCCTATTTTTGACAATGCAAGTTTGCCATCTGTTATATGTGCATTTCTATGCATTTCACATTGATCTGTTGTTGCTCTACAGTTGATGCTGCACTAAAATTACTTTTTGAGCATTAATTATCAGATTTTTAATATTCAAATTGTGCCAAAATCATTCGTGAACGGTTACTTCATCTCAATCAAGTGAAGTTCAGCCTGATTTTGATGACTGTTCAGTTGTCAGCTCATGTTTTAAAGTGGAAATTTCAGTAATTCCGCTGAGTTTATCGAAAACATTCAATGTTTCTAAAGTTTTCAGTGCGAATCAGATAATATTGCTTCGGGGATAATAATTCGAATTCTTCGACATTGTAGGTACCTACTTTCAGTGTTCGGGAGACATCATGCCGCCGATCGAAAGATCAAACATTGGCTCACGCAGTCGCAATGGACGAAGATTGGCGATTCGCCGTGTAAATCAAACCCCTGAGCAACGCGAGACAGCAGCGCAATCGCGACCTGCTTCGTCAAGTTGAATCAAACGCCAATCGTCGAGTGAGAAAAAGTGCCGTGAATGTAAAATTACATCGCGTCGATTTCCAATATGACTGCACGATTCACTACAGCGAACTGCCGTGTGATACGATTGGACCCATGAATGTGATTTGCCAATATTGCAATGCGCTAAAGTTTTCATTCGGAGACACCAGGACTGTGTTGTGCAAGTGGTAAAGTCAAATTACTCCCGTTGACGCTACCACAGGACCATTGCGCTCTTGATTATGTAATTTATATACCGTAGCGCGTTAACCGTGTAGTTGTACAATAAGTTCCATCCTCTGAGCCCATTAAGAATGCTAATCGCTTCCTCTGACTCAAGCACCTGTTTTCCAAAATAGCTGCTTCAGAACTCCTGTAGTATAGGGCACAATGCGATAAAGTGAAACACATCTTCTCACTGCATGAGGTTGCATAGCATGATTGGAAGTTCCGGACGCTGGGGAATGTAGTTTAATTTGATCAGCTCGCCTCTTACTTTGAAATTTGGTGATTCAATTTGCTGTAATAGGCCATGTTCCGCGAGGACTTGGCTTCATTTTGAGAAACACTAAAAGCAAAGTCGCATTTCGTTACTAAATTTATCCCCCATACTGTAGCATGTGAGAAAGCATTCGTGGTGACCTCTCTTCCTTCACTGCCATGACTTTAAGTACATAATCTAGATGAAGTTTGAGGGTATCTAAAAACAGCGGAGCCAGTCCAGTCTCAAGGTGAAGCATATACATAGTTGGGAGAAGTGTTCGGAAATCTATAAAACTCGCCTGACGCAAGAGGAACTTTTCAACGACTTCAGCCCGACTTCAGCCCGTTTAGTCCCGAAAACCATTGTTCCAAATAAGTTTAGGGCGTAGTCCCAGTCTAGGTATATTTGTTGCAATTTTGAAATTTTTATAAACACTTCTATTTTTGGGCACATGGTCTGAAACGATTTTGTTGCTACTCGAAGTTCGTTAATGTAAGAATACCACTGTCCCGATACAAAGCAAAAGTCGATGACGGAGCTTGCTGTACCTCGCAAGAATTTGTGTTCACCCGAAAAGTCTCCTTTTCCATTTAAAGCATTACAGCCCCAAGCGTCGATTAGTTAGAGAATTCGGACTCCTCTTTGGTTGCAGCATTCATCCTTAGAGTTTCGGTTTGAATGCATAGGTGGCGGTTGAGATCCGTCGACGAAATTGTTTTGTGTTAAACCTATCCTCGCATTAAAGCCACCGATTACTAATGAATAGCATGCCAGTATTTCAGTTTATGCCCGCCACGTCACCACTCTACTAATTTAACAACAAAGTAATCATTTCCCCGGACAACATTATAACTTTTCTCATTTTCCAAGTCCAAGTGTATTCAATAATTAGAACTCAAACAGAGAACCGTAGGGGCCCTGAAGTGACCACAAATAGACGAACTGACTCCGACTCTGACTCCTCGCTAAGTTTCATTAAATCAATGAGTGCGGACGAAGGCCCAACACGAGCAACCTACACCATGGAAACTAAATTATATGTTCGTCATAATACTTCCGATTACGTAGTTGCAAAACTAGGAAAACCTTTTAGGCTAAAGCCTAATATGCTGCCACTAGGTATGGGGTCGAGAGGAGGTGAGCTGGGCCTCCTCTTCAACACAAAAGTATCATTACACTCGTATCAGGGTTTGCTTGAAATGTCTGCCGATTAGATTACATACGAAAGGGTGTAATACACGGCCGTAAATATCCTCTTTGAGCATCATTCGAATGAGTTTGCAACTTTTCCCAGTTTTGTTAATACCTGTCTATGTGATGGTGTGTGTGTGTGTAGAAGTTTTTCCATTAGGACAAAGTGAGTTTTCTGCTAACAAAGACGCGATTTACGTTTGCCAACAAATTTCGTTAATTATTCTTTCATTGATTTTCTTTTCTTTTCCCTTATCCGTGGGGAGTGGGAGAGGTAAGAAGAAGCGTAATGAGGACATCCTGGCTTTTTTGTCCCACCTTTCACGTAAATATGAGCTTCTTTCAAAAATGGGAAATGACTTTCATTGAAATCCATCTACGAGGTGTTGCAGTAGAGAATAAACGAAAATGAATTTTCAAAATCTATTCAAAGTGTTGTGTGTGCACGTGTAAGTATAAATTGGAAATTCAGTTCAAAAACCACCGCCAACCTCAAGCCAACCTCAAGCTGACCGCATTGGACGAGGGAATGAATGAATGTTTCTGACAGGCTGTATCCATTCAAGTGTATGCTCTGAGAAAACGTCCTTATATCCTTTTTATGTTTTGGAATAGGTTTGCTTTTAGTCATTAATGCTCTGTGTATTCCTGCCTTTAATCTTTAAATTAATTTCAATCAAAATCAGGCTTTGAGGCTGAACTCTTACTGGGAATAGGGAAAAGTTCTATAAGAAGCCACAACCTGGATGGTGGTATGCTTTACCATCTATAGATAGATGTGGTTTTTTTTATCAGTTATACAAGGTTGCTGGGTTGATGAGGACGGATTGCTCGGTTCCCCATCGCACTTAAGTCTGCGTAGACCCATTGTGATGCCCGGTTTAGGGGTACGTCCTTGTTGATGTTGGACTGGTCCTGGTAAACCTGAAAAGATTCGTTAGTGGAACTGTGAATATTTCAAAAATTTCTTGGAAGAAGTCGCTTCCTAAAGTTCTGTTCCCCAACTGACTAAGGCTAGGACAGTGGCACAGAAACTGGTCACTGCATCTGCATCGCCACATCCGCTGCATATGTTGTCCTTGTTGAGATTTAATTGCATAGTGTGATATCCTGGAATATTATGACCCGCGTGTACTCCCACCAATAAAGATGTGGTCTTCCTGTCATTTTCCATAAGTTTTTTGATGCGGGACTCATAGCAGTTTGGCCATGTTTTCCTGGAAATTTCGCAGGTGGGTAGTGAGTTCCATATTACATTCTACTCGTTTCTTAAAATCACAAAGTGAGGGTTTGATCCATTGGAGGGCATGGTTACGATCCATTGCAGATCCCAGACGTGCAAGCTCATCAGCTTTGTCATAACCTTGTACATATGTTCCTGTGGCCAGGAACCCAGCAGACTCTTACATTGTGCTGTGAGCCAAGAACCTTAAGCTCTTTGCGACAGCGCTGACCAAGTTTGAATTTCATTTCGATGACAGAAATTGCTTTTATGGCCACCTGGCTGTCCAAAAAAATGGTAAAATCATCCAGTGGAATTGCCAACATTGACAGTAGGTTGGCTGCCTCCATTACTGCCAGACACTGCTGTAATCAGGTAGCCTTAGCTACCTTTTTGTATTAAGCATTTCGGAGTATAGGCCAGCACCCGTGCCTATATCCATTTTCGACCCATCCGTGTAGATGGACAGTGCTAGTTCTTTGAGTGGCTCCTCCGCTTCCCACTCCTGTCTACTAGGAAATATGTAGGTCAAGGGTATATCAAAGTCGACATATGGAGTGGGATAGTCGGAGGAGATGTTTGACCCTACGTGGGCTTGAGGTCCAGACCTGTGATTGGCTAAGCCTCAGAGCACTTTTGTTTGAAGACTGCGACATGTAGAGATCAAGAGGTAACAAACTGAGAATTGTTTCCAACCTGGAAGTTGGTGTTGTTCTCATTGCAGAAGAAGGAGAAAGAAGTTAGCCTGTATGGGCACTTTACCTCCCGCCAGGTTTCAGGGACATGTCCAAGCTGTAAGCTGCGGTTGAATTATCTTTGGAGCATAGGTGTAGTTATTGGTTTCGATTTTTGGAGGATAACTGGGTACATGCCATCACAGCCAGGTGATTGGAGGGGAGAAAATGAGTTTGTACCCCAGTTCATTCTGGTCACACTAACTACACCCTCTGGAATTTCTAGTTCCGGGTTTCTGGAGTGTGTTTCCGGGTTTATTGCGTGAATTTGTTGGCACCCTGGAATGTGTGTCTTAAGAAGAAATTCCAGTGATTCCGTACAGGACTGCGTCCAAGACCCGTCAGGGCGTTGAATGTAATCTGGCACAGCTGACTCTTTTTCCTGAGTCGAGCTGACTCTGTTGTGCACTCTATGCTATCACAGAATTTACTCCAAGACATGCGTTTAGCGCTGCTTACCGCGCTTTTGAAGCGCCTTTGGCTTGATTTATACATATCCCAGTCAGCAGGAGTATTATTGGCTTTTGCGCCATGTTGAACTCACGGATGTCCTTTGTCCACCACTGACGGGACTTTTTGCCGGAACGAATGGTCCGTAAAGGACAAGCTTTATCGAATGCGTCATTCAAAACTTTGGACAGTGTGACTGCAAGGGTGTTTTTTTTTTTTTTTTTTTTTATGTAAAGCGCCAAAGGATGTGTAATCTTCTAAAGATACTAGTAACCCGTGCTACTAGTATGCACGATTCGCAAACCTGAATAATCGATGTCAGGAGTACGCCTACGTGCTAAACCACACCCTGCACACTTCAACCACTCTCCCCGCGGAACCGCCGTTAGGTATTACTTCGCGGGGCTGGTTAGCTCGAAAGCTGTACTTCGCTAGTCGTTTATATTTGCAGTTTCATGCCCTTGCACTGCATTCCGCTGACGCTCCTCTTGTCGCTGCTTCAACATAATGATCGCCGCTACGTCACTAATCGCATTTCAACTCTCTTCCGAGCTTATCATGTGCTTAATCATGTTTTCAGGTGTTAATACTTCCCCCAGTCTCTGCGCCACTAGCTGCCGTTCTGCTTCATACCGCAGACAATGGAACATGATATGTTCAACGTCTTCAACTGCTCCCGGGCAGGTTGGACAAACTGGGTTGTCGTCGTATCCAAACCTGTGAAGATATGCTCTAAAGCATCCGTGTCCTGTTAGAACCTGCGTCAGATAGAAGTTTAAATCTCCATGTTTTCTGGCGATCCACACTTCGATGTTGGGTATAATCTTATGAGTCCAGCGTCCTTTTTCAGAGCTATCCCATCTCTGTTGCCAAATTCGTAGACTTTTTGTCCTTGGTGGAGTCTGGCTATCTGTTGGCATTGTCGCTAGTCTCGCCGTTTGTTTGTTGGCGAGGTATTTCTCCTGTGCTTCTTATGCTAGTAGGTCTATTGGCACCATACCAGCCACCACTAACGCTGCTTCATAGGACGTCGTTCGGAAAGAGCCTCTTACCCGCAGAGCACTGGTTCGGTACGCTGCCTCCATTGTTCTTCTGTATGTTTTTGTTTGCATAGCACTGGCCCATATTTGGGACCCATACAGCATCATTGACGACGCCACTTTTGCTAGCAGCAGTCTTTTCCTATATCGCGGCCCACCAATATTCGGCATCATCCTTGCCAGGGCAGCGGTTGCCTTTGCTGCCTTTTCAGCTGCGTACTGTAGGTGTTGTTTAAAGGTCAGTCGTGCATCTATGACTATGCCAAGGTATTTTAGTTCTGGCTTGGAAACTATGACGTGGTCACCGACAGTTACCGTTATAGTCTCCATAACTTTTCTGCTACTTATTAGTATTACTTCCGTCTTTTCCTCCGCAAGCTTTAGACTCATACTTGTAAGCCAGTCTCGGACGGTCCTTATAGCGTCATTGCAGTCGTGCTCCACTTCTTCTATGAGTTTTGCTGCTACAACTATGGCTATGTCGTCAGCAAAACCAATTAATTTTGATGACCTTGGGATTCGCAGTCTAAGAACATCATCGTACATAAGGTTCCACAGCGGTGGACCCAGTACAGAGCCTTGAGGAACGCCACCTGTCAGTATGTAGCGTTTTGTACCATTGTCGGTGTCGTAAAACAGTACTCTATTGCGAAAATAATCAATCAATATTTTTTGAAGATATTCCGGCACTCTTTTGGCGGTGAGTGCCTGCACGATATTTCTCCAGTTCGCGGTGTTAAATGCATTTTTAACGTCTAACGTGATGATGGCGCAGTACTTCTTACTGCCGTGCTTCCATCGTGCTCCTTGGATGGCTTTCCTCGCTGTGCTGACGGTTTCATCAATAGCGTCGATTGTGGAACGTCCCTTTCGAAAACCATATTGATGATCTGCGAGTCCTCCAGCATCAACAATCGCACGTTCCAGTCTATCGCTAATGATGCGCTCTAGTACTTTCCCCATGGTATCCAACATGCACAATGGTCTATACGATGAGGGGTCCTGTGGGGGTTTCTTTCCCTTTGGTATTAAGGCCAGTTTTTGCTTCTTCCACTGGTTTGGGAATACTCCTTCCTTTAAACACGCATAGTAAGTGTCTGCAAATATATCTGGGCATCTTCTTATTGCTGCCTTAAGGGCAATGTTGGGAAAGCCGTCGACGCCCAGCGCTTTTTTGTCCCCAATTTTACCGCAAATGCGTAGGACTTCTTCCGGTGTCACAGGAGGGATCGGGTGGCTCGTTGCTGCGTTACCTCCCTCCATAGTTTCCGCTTCCCCTTGGTGTTGCGGGAACAGAACTGAAACCACAGTTTATAAGAAAGCTGCAGACGTGGGTGGGGGTTTCGACCACCATTCAGTCTCTGCATTACGACTTGGTAGGCTTTGCCCCATGAGTTTTGATCGGCCTCGTTGCATAACTCGATAAAGCTTCTCTTTTTGCTCGCTCGGATGGCATTCTTAAGACATCTTCTCATAGATGTAAACCTCTCTTGAAGTACCTGGTGGTTACTATTCCCCCTGGAACGCTGGTACAGTCGCCTTGCTCGATGGCACTCTGCACGCAGTGTGGCTATCTCCTCATTCCACCAATATACTGGTGGCCTGTGTAAATTGCCAGTTTGTTTCCGTTGCATTGATGCGTCGCAGGCTCTTTTCAGTCCATCTATGAGTTGTTTTGCCTTGTCAGCGGCTGATCCACTTGTTGATACCTCATCCATCATCAACTGTAGTAGGTCAACATCTAGCGATTGTGGTTTCCATCCTCTTTGCTGTGATTGTCTTCTTGGTGCTCGACTGTTTCCACCAGTCTGTACCTCATATTTGATTGCCTGATGATCACTATGCGTGTACTCAGGGCATACTTTCCACGATAGATTCCGTGCCAGGGATGGGCTTATGAAGGTGATGTCTATAATGGATCCTCTCCCGTTCTTGCAAAAGGTTAGCTTGTTTCCAGAATTCGCGAGAACAATATTCAGCGATGCGAACGCCTGTAGTAGGGCATTTCCCCTAGTGTTTGTACTGCGCGAGCCCCATTCTACCGCCCACGCGTTGAAGTCACCCGCAATAACGAGTGGGGCTTTGCCTATCGCACAGCTTGCGACATTGTCAACTAGGCTTTCATATTCTTCTTGGGTAAGGCTAGGAGGCGCGTAGCAGCTGAAGAAGTATGCACCGTTTATCTTGGCCCACACAAAGCCTGCTTGGCGTGTCTCCGTTTTCTCTTCAAAAGGTCGCCTACCACATATCCATATCGCAGCTTTGCCTGTAGTGTCTGCAGTCCATACACTTTCGTCCAGCTGTTTGTAAGGCTCGCTGAGAATCGCGACGTCTGCATTATACTCACGGACCGTCTGAGTAAGACGATCTTGGGCTGCTTCACAATGGTTGAGGTTTATTTGGATGATCCTCATATTCGTTTTTTCCTGTTTTGCAGCGCGAGTTGGAAGGCAGGACATCTGAAACTTCCAGTACTATGTTTGGTGCTGTTTCCACTTCCTTTGCAGAGCATGCATTTGGGCTCTGAGGAGCAATTTTTGGCCATGTGCCCCTTTTCACCACACCTGAAACAGCGTTCAGACCGATCATCGCTTTTGCAGTCCCTGGAGAGGTGACCGTATTCAAGACATCGGTAACATCTGTTCACTTCAGTCTTTTCTCTCACTCGGCAAGGGTGTCGACGTCATCCGTAGTGCGTATAGGATGCTCATAAAGATTCTTTTGCGTTTATCTAATTCGCTATAAAGTAGTTCCCAGTCGGTATACCTAGTGGTTCCTGGATTTTGAGAAGTGGAGCTAACGCATTCGCCCGCGCGGACACAAAAAAAAAAACGGGCAGCAGACTATCAGCAATTGAATGAAAAATGCTATTCTCACCGTCGACAGGCAAACTTCCCAAACTCATCACTCAGCCTATTCACGTCGCCTCACATAAGCTGTGTGGTGCATCAGGTTAGGTTCCCATGCATTGGCTGATGCAATCGATGGCCGAGGCCGAGTGGATCTATTTCCTTCAACGCTGTTTGGAACGTGATAGCTTTGGTTCTTTTGTTTGTTTATTTAGATTTTTTTCCATTAAGTCGCGAGGATAGTATCCGTCAAGTGGCCGCCGCCAGAATTGATTAAATTCTCCACTTCTTATCGGTTGTTCTCCCTTAGGGCCATCAAGGTCTGTAGCTTGTTGGTATAGACGGTCTATAATAGACCCGTGACTTTAGAGAAAAAAAGCATAGAACTGTCAAATTGCGCTCCTACAGGTCAGTTCATTGCCAAAACTTAAGCGGCCAGGAACGCCAGAAACGTTTGCACCTTCCTCCTGGAACCACATGTTCTCCAAACTCAATTCGGCAATTTGCGGCAGCAAGAATTCATTACTCATGATTCTGTATCCCTCAACACTGTCAATAAGAGTGTTGCCGACGCCAGTCACAATAACTGTATGGATCAGTCACCTGTCCTCGATAACTGCCGTACCAAACAGTAAGTTTAGGAGAACGTAATGACTCTTCATATGCATTACACACGGATTTTCAGTGCGTTAAAAACGATAAAATGTTTATCCATGGATCTGCGCGAAATGCAGATGGAAATGCACATCGTCGCTCATGATGATTTTTATGGGAAAATAATTTTCATCGCAGTCGAATTTTATGAGTGCTTGGCCGTAATTTACACGCAAGCAATGCACTGTTTGCACTTTGTATGGATACGTTTTCAAGTCTTTCACAAACCCGCAGTAAGGACCGCCTATAGATGCCCAATTGTGTGGTCAATTGATTGATTGATGTTTTAGGGTTCTCTTTGACATCTACAACCACAGCATGGATGTTATCGATTAAACGGCGCCTCGGGAGCCGGCCACATATTCTACTATTCCGTGATGAACCAGGTTTTCGACGATTTTTTATACAAATTTGCCGCAATTGACGAAAGATATCAGCATCATCGTAATCGTCCTTTCCTTAACCCCCATCGTTTGTCTTCCTTTCGTGTTGAAGCCGCACTTTACCGAGACAGAATGTGCACCCAAGTATCTGAATAAGAAACGACTATTCCATGCACCACCTAGTTCTCTTCATTAATTTACCGAACTAGAAAAACAAAGACCTGACATTTACATTCATATCGTCTTCCATCATTCATGCCGAACGGTCTTTTCATTTCAAATTTGAAGGAGTGGCTAGTCCATGTTGCAATTTATAGGAATATCAGGCTTTTTTGGAACCTATTGCCAACAGTGCCACCTGCCGTGCTGCAAAATCTCTTCACGAACATAGAACAAATGAAGTGGTCTCCAACACGTTTATCTCAAGTGATTGTTCTAATCGACGCTTGGGCATTGTCTCTGACAACAATACCGAATGGGCGTACATAAAAGGTATTCGCAGAGAATTGTTTCAATGGAAACATAATTTTAAAACACCATCATTTTCATTTCTTAGGAGATTTTATAACGTGCACAGGCATACTTACATGATTAATTAGACGTGAAGAGATACGCCTTTTAGATAAAATGAAAATGACTGCTCGTTGAATAAATCATCTTTATCTGAACATCTTGTGGTGCAAAATTAAACAAAAAGCATTTAGTAGAGTTGTGTAATCGAATCATGTGGTACTTAAAAAAGACCCTTGATGGAGTCTGATGATTTGCAGTAGTAAGTTGAGTTTTACTATGGTATAGTTTTCAGCGGGTATTTTTGGGCGAACATGACCACACAATCCACGAAAAAAGACTGAGCTAAAAATTATGCAACAGAAAAATTCAAATTGATTCCTGGAAGCAACCTGGGCTCAAAATAGGTGACTATCCCATCTATCTTTCGTTGCGCCCGTTTGAATGTAACATGATTCCATGCCTAAGTTTTCGAAATAAATTAATGAAATTCGCTGCAAACATTCGGTTTTTTAAATTTCTATTTAGCGTTGTTCTGAAGTGCCGAATGGGGTAATTTGAAATGGGCCCAGAAAGCGGCTATCATCTATTTTGAATCCTTTTGTGCTCGATGAGCCCGGATACCTCTTCAGTCATGCGTTAAGCTGCTATAATTTTTTGTTAAGTCAGTGGTGACATTTTTCATTTTTAGATCGCAATGTAAATCACCGTTTACAACAAACCTTCGTAGCAATCGACTCTCGAACTCAAAATGCACATCAAAAAGAGAGAAATGAAGATCATTCAAAACTCTATACTATGGCGACTTTCCAAGACATTGATAAAGCTTTCAACAACGTTGAGACTATTTTGATAATCAACGCTCTAAGGAAGCCGGGCATTTGCGAAGCAGTATACTGTACATCTCAAAGTATACTGTTTCCAAAGAGGGGTCCCGCAAGGTTCTGTGTTGGGACCTCTGTTGTAGAATATAATACATTATGACGTTTTCGAAATAAGAATTTCAATGTCATCAAGTATCCTTGTCCTTGCTAACTTTGTAGCCAAGCAATTAGAAGAGATAGAGCACGACTCTAACGATGCTATAGCTAGTAAAATAATGAAGAAGGTCAGAATTCGCAACCATTTGGTATTTTCTTAAATAGGAAGTAAATACCTTGGTGTAGTTTCAAACAACAGATTAGTGATTGAGAGCACCTCCAATATGTAGCCGACAGAGCGGCAAACACTGGTGGACTTAAATATACGATGAGATTACTCCTTAGAAAAACATCATCATCATTTCAACAACAAAGAGCCCAAATCTAGGGTGGAGTTCGTAGTGCACGTGTTTTAGCTAGCATGGTACCATTGAATATATTAGCAACTATAGCATAAGCGACATCCAGATGAGCAAGAGGGACAGAAATTGAAATCAAGTATTGATGGTGGCGACCATTGTAAACGAATGGCAATGAAGATGGGAGTGTATCTACAATACATACACGTAAGTTCGGGCCCCTCAGCATTCCTCTATGCTTGTACAGAGGAAACTGCGAAAAACGAAAAACAAAGATCCCTAGGTACAGGCAGCATAGATTTAGACAGCGTCAAAACGCATATGTATTTTCTGAACCCGTTAAGGCTAATCCTTAATTGAAATACCTCTAGGCTTATGTGATCAGGCCTGGACCTAGTCAAGTCTAAGGGGCTACTGCAACTTTACCGTAACAACGTCTGTAAAGTGTCAAATAAAATCACAGGATACTGCAACATAAGCAGACCCGGTGAGAGGTTGGGTATAGTTGCACAGAGAATACACATTCGTTTCAAGATCCTTCTTGGCCAGAATTTCTAAGACTAATTAGTCACATGAGAAAGCTTCTCAAATCTGCCTTCCAAGTGCGGAATGAAACAGTTTTTCTCTTCTACACTTCCTATGCCCGTGACTTTCTCGCCCAAACTAGCAATGATCCTACAATCTGAGCATGACCAAAAAGTTACCTAAGGTCGTCTTAACTTTTAAGTATACTAGGCCTGTTTAGTTTGGTTTTATTAAGGTCATCTTGAAAGGTTGCCGTAGCAACTACAACTCCACCTAAAGGCCTAAAGAGAAATATTTACGTTACCTTTTTGGCTGACTATTAGGATTTTGTGGTTTCAATTTTGGAATGTTGCGGCAATATTTTAATTAGGGATTTTTATTACATCAGTACATCAGTTATTCTTTGCTGACGATGGAGCTTTCAGAAGTAAGGATCAAACGTCCCTGCAACGAGCACTTTGTGTATGGGTGGAAGTTTTGGAGGGAAATTGGTATCGAATCAGTCCAAAAACGACAGAGTACCTGTACTGCCCATTCTCTGATCCACTCCGACCTAGTCCAGACATTTATTTGAATGGAAAAGTGATTCCCAAGTGCGAAAAGTTCGAGCATCGCTATGGTCAATAGCGAAGCAACTATTGATGACCGAAAAATGCCCCTAAGCTAAGAGGAAGGCTGTACATCGCAGTTGTTCGTCCATCGCTCACATACTGTTTACAATGCTGGACAATGTACAAAAAGTATGAGGGCAGCTGAGATGAAGATGCTTCACATGACGGCAGGAGTAACAAAGCTTGATCGAATTAGGAGTTCGAAGATCCGAGGAAGCCTTCACGTCAAAGAACCCATCTCGAAAAAATTGGAGCACGATCGCCTCAGTTGGTATTGCCATGTTGAAAGGAAGAATCCTACGAATCCTGTCAAAATGGCAATGTCAATCATCGTTCCTACACAAGCGCGGAAGAGAGGCAGGCCAAAAATCTCCTGGATCACACAAATGTAAAAACAGCTGCATTTGCAGATAGTTTCTGTGGTCGAATCGGCGAACCACACAGGCGGACCAGTAGGGATGCAGTTAAGTGGGAGGATTATGATCCCTACAATCCTGATCATAACCTCGCCGAACAAAAGGAAGAAGACGAAGGGTTTTTATTAGTAATGTTCCATGGCGCTATGGTTCGGTGTGACCCTGGTGCCTCCAGTGTTGGCTTCTGAGTTTCGCACAATTCTTCCAAGTATGATATGAAAGAAGTCACATGACAGCGCATCACCTTGTCTAAATCTTTTTTTGACATCGAAGGTCTCGGTGAGGTCATTACCGACCTTGATGGAGCAGCGAGGGTTCTCCATCGTCATCCTGCACAGGCGAACGAGTTTGGCAGGGATGCCAAAGCGAGACATGGCTCTATATAGCTCGTCTCCATAAATGCTGTCATATGCGGCCTTAAAATCGATGAAAAGATGGTGAGTATCGATTTGGACTTCTTGGGTTTTTTCCAGGATCTGCCGCAGTGTGAAGATTTGATCGATGGTGAACTTTCCTGCCCTAAAACCACACTGATAGGGGCCAATCAGGTTGTTGACGAAGGGTTTCAGGCGTTCACACAATATGGCAGATAAGATCTTGTACGCGATGTTGAGGAGACTGATGCCTCTATAATTGGCGCAGTTGACGGGGTCTCCGATGCTGAGATTCCATTCATCAGGCATACACTCGGCTGACCAAATCTTGGAAATGAGTTGGTGCATCCTCTCTACCAAGTCATTTCCGGTTACCCTGAACAAACAACTCGGCCGATAGGCCATCAGGACCAGTAGCTTTGTTGGTTTTAAGCTTGGATATTGCAATCTTCACTTCGTTTTTTTTTTTCTGTAAATCCAGAGGCATTATGGTTTCTAGGCCTAGACCTTAGTAGTTCATTTATTAATGACGTCCGTCTTGCCCAGAACCACGCTGACTATCACCTTTTTGAGGCCGTTTTCAGCAGGTTTGGGTAGAGGTGTATTCTTCCTGCACAAACACCAAATATTTAGGGTGCACATGCCTACTTGTCCTCTCAACACCCTCATCGAACCAGTTCCTGCTGATTGAATTAACCGACGGGTCGTCAATTTAAATTTGATTGTTGCTACTTATTCGAAACCAATAAAACTCTTATGGGACAGCGTTATAGTAATTTTCACACAAATTAACGATGCATCGACCGCACAATTATGAGTTCATCCCTTTTTAATTACGCGCCTTTCGTTTCGAATAGGAAAAGATACGCCCAGCAAATACTATGCAAAGTGCTCATTATCGGAAGGACATGGTTAGTGGCTGATAATAACTGAATTTATAGCGTCTGCTTGGAACGTTTCGGTGGTAATTTATGTCAGAATTGGACCGACTGTTTTATGGCGGTTTCACTGATGTACTACTGAAATTTTATATTTTACTTTACGTGTTTTTTTTTTTTTTTTTTTGTCATCAAATACAGGGTGCAATGTGTCATTAGCAAGGAGAAATTTATGATTTCACGAGCAATTAATTAAAAATAAAATAATTATTAATTATTACTGATGGTTAAATGCGGTCAAATGCGTGTGGGAATAATGAATTGTTTTCCTCATTTTTGGGCTCGTGTTTGCGTTTTTATTACATGACACATGTATTTCGAATAACTTTGATGCATGGGATATAAATAAAACTAAAACACTCGTGTACTTACTGGACCGCAGTAAGTCAGCTGAATCATACGCATATGTATAGTAATTATCAGTTTAATCATTCGAGGCATCAAAGCTCAGCAAAATTTTTTTTTTTTTTCCGAGGGTAGGTGAAAATCTTCCATAGACACTATGAGAATAGCAAGCGCGTGCTCATAGTAGTGTCAGATTCTTACTGACCAAAAACACCACCCTTCGATATAAATTTTGTCACGATATTGCAAGTAAGTAACAACTTATCAAGCAATTTTTCTATCACGAAATTAACGTTTGGCAGGTTACTTTCCACTGAAAGATACTGTATGTTCCGCAATCTACACGCGGTTAATTCTTATCTCGCCAAGTGGAAAGGTTTTGTCCTTTGTAGTCGACGCAATAAATTGCTCTCATCCAAAATTTGTTGGACTGTTTTGTTGACATGTCCGATTAGTCGGTTCCTATGCTTTCTCGCGAAGCTTCTAATTTCAGCTCCGATTGTCGGAATTCCGAGATCCCTGTGGATATCGTCGTTTCTACTATACCATTTCTCTTAGCACTTTATTTTGGAAGGCTTGTAGAATATTGGCCTTTGTTTTCTTGGTACAACCCCAAAGCTGTATACCGTAGGTTCACACCGGTTTTAACACTTGCTTGTATAAAAGCATATTGTTCTCAGTACTCAGCTCGGAGTGTTTTCCGAGTAACCAGTTCATTTCTCTATATTTGATTTCGAGTTCTTTGCGTTTCATTTTCACGTGCGAAATCCATTTCAGCCTTGCATCGAGTGTCGTTCCTAGGTATTTGGCCTCGTTTGCAAAAGGTATTCGGGCCAAGTTTAGAAAAATTGGCAGGTTATTAGTTTTCTCATAAGTGAAATTCACGTGAACAGATTTAGATTCGTTGAGGGCGATCCGCCAGTCCCGCGTCCATTCATTTATTTTATTCAGTGCGTTTGGCAGTCTTGCAGTCGTTTCTTCAATTGTTTTACCTACTGCTAGGATAGCGGTGTCATCGGCAAACATAGCAAGGATAGTGCCATCATCTTTCGGTATATCACGAATATATAACAGTTAGAGAAGCGGCCCAAGAACGCTTCCTTGCGGTACGCCGGCCGAAATTTCTTTAAGCTCCGAGTACTCCTTTCCATGTCTAACACGGAAGAGTCTATTCCCGAGATATGATTCTAAGCTTATCAAAGGCTTGCGAGACGTCAAGAAATACGCTTGGGCATATTTGTTAGAAGCTTAATCAATGCTTTTCTAGGTAAAACTTTGAGAATTTCTCCAGTGATCAAATCATAATCAGGAGCTTTCTTAGATTTTAAATTCTCGATCTCATGTTTGAGTTCCCTTAGCGTTGCACTAATGGGTCTGAAATCATCAGATGGTAAATCCGACCTATTGATGTTGTCATTAACCACTTGACCATCGTACGGTTTTAAGGTTTTTTCCAGGTGGACCGCAAAGACGTCCCTTTTTCTTTATCTTCCATTGCCCATTCATTTTGATTTAATTTAATTGGCGGCGCGGGGACTTTTGGCCTTTTTGTGCCTTTTACAGCTATCCAAAGTGAATAATTGGAATCTTTTTTTGCTGTTAAACTTTCAAGGTAAGAGCGTATCGCACGATTCTTAAAATCCTTTATAGTCATCTTTAACGAATTGCACAGATGATTCAAATGTGCTTTTTGTTGCGGAGCACGACTCTGTTGCCATTTTTTACGCGCTTTTCTTTTTTCCTTAACCAATTCTTTAATTTCCGGAGGATATCGTAAACTGTATTTGTCTGGTGTTTTTCTTGTATTAGGCGTATTATTCCAAGAGGCGAGCTGTACGATCTCAACGAAGCGATCAGCAAAAGTGAAACAGCGGTAAATTTAGTCCGGCGGCAGGAACGTATGGACAAAAAAGGGCGTCGCCCTCACAATTATTAGGAAAAAAGAACAGCGAAACAGACAGGAAAAAATTTCATCGAATTTAATTCGAAAATGCACCCATTTCTGACCACTAGTCTATGCTATTCAATTCGCAACTAAGGAGTGCGAAAAATGTATCATTTTCAAAATTCACGTCGGTGTAGATTCTAATGGTTAGAAACCCTTTCCGGTTATGACTTGTTCAGTACGGCATCTTACCTTCAAAAGAAACTGCTGGTGTTACAATCAAAGCTCAAAGTGGCTTACTCAATTGTTCGAGTGTAAATTCCTGGAAGCAAGGGGTGCGGAGTCTATACATTGTCCTTGACTAGCTGAGACTAGGGGACTATCGAGTCATTAAAAGAAGGGTAAGAATTCCTGAAAACTAAATTAGAGTTGCAAGGAAGAAAGCATGAATAAATTTCCTTCGGTATCTTGCAACCACGATTGTAGTGTTTCGTTTGATAGAAGTCCCGGCCAAAGCACTGTTGTTATTTTTACTGGGGGATAGGTAATCAGCTCAGGCACTATGATTTCACGTAGACATCTTTGATGTCAACCCATTTCGGTTCCAGAGTAAATTTCTCCCTTCAGGGGATGTCAGGAAGCTTATGAACTTCTTAGGGCGGAATGCAGTGCAACTTTGTCGATGAGATTTATTAGTTGCCTAGTGCGAGTGAACGGAAGGTACGAGGGTTCATGTACCAAAAAAAAATACGATTCCTCTCGGAAATGACTGACAAATGTCCGAGAGCAATAGCAGTCAGCTTCTGAATTCTTCCATTTTGAATGCAGAATTAAACTGTTGCTCCTTGCCATTCAAGGAAAGGGATCAACACGGATAGTTCACAAGAAGCCGCACCCTAAACGGCCTGCTGCAGAATATACTCGAACGAGTATTATATTTTTTGTATGAAAAGGAGTCTCTTCGCTTTCCAACTTCGGTGCAGTGAAAGATTTAGTCCACGAAAATATGTTCTTAAGAGGTATAGATGAGGCAGGGACTACAGGGACTACTAAGCTTTTCTTCCTTTCATATTCACAAGAGATAAGGATTTACTTCATGATGGAGTAGGAAAAGTTAGTTTGGTGCGCAGTTCTCCTGGATTATTTTTGCTCCCTCTACAGAATGGGCAGTAAAGTGACCAAATTTCTTATTCCTAGTTCCGAAGTCTGACTAAGTCCACCATTTACCACGAAGTAGTACTGATGTCAACGTTTGTGCTCAAACAACCGCCAAAAAAAACAGAACAGAACCAACAAATCTGGTTGTCCTACAGTGTTACAGTTCTATCAAAAGTCATGGAAAATCATGAATATCATCAAGCTTTGTAAATCCCATCGCAAGAACCAAGAGCCAATGTTCTGCATATCATCGATCACATGTCCTTACTTACGCACTTAAGGCGGCGCTACAGTCCGGATGGACCTGGGGCTTAACCAACAAGTGTCTCCAGCCAGCTCAATATTTAGCTAGCTGTCTCCAGTTTCGTACGCTTTTGCGATTCCTGAACGGAGCAGTAGAGGCTCCGTCCATCGGGGTTGGATTCGAAGATTTTCCGAACCAAAGCTTTGATGTCCACACACTCAACATGACCCCGCCACCTCAGTCGTTGAACCTCCACTTCATCTTCACTTCATCAATACAGTTCGTCGTTATATCCCCTCCTCTACTCACCGTTTATGCAGACTTAACCGAAAATCACTCAAAGAATTTATCTCTTGAAACAACCAAGAGCGACCTCATCCGCTTTTGAAAGGGTCCATGCCTCTGCGCCATAAAGCAGGGCTGGGATGATTAAAGTCTTGTACAGGGTCAGTTTGGTTGCTCGAGAGAGGGCTTTGCTGTTCAATTGCCTTCTTAGCCCAAAGGAGCAGCGATTGGCAAGAGTTATTCTTCTTTGATCTCAGCGCTGATATCGTTTTCTGAGTTCATAGCGGAGCCTAGGTACCCTTACTACCTCAAAGTTGTATCTGTCTACGGTGACGTTCTGTCCGAGACGTCGATGTTGATTGTCGTTTCTTGTTGACTTGACAGCATGTACTTGGTCTTGCTTCACGTTGCCCGTTAAGCCCATCTTCGCTGCTTCCGTCTCAATATTTACGGAGGCTCCACTTTTGAAAGATTGTGCCCATGGTTTTGACGGGTGAGTTTTGTACTATTCTTTCAAGAACGATGTTAAAGAAGACGCATGACAGCTAGTCGCCTTATCGAAATCCTTTTTTGACATTAAAGGTCTCGGTGAGTTCTTTACCTTTTCTCTACTTTGATGGAGCATCGTGCGTTGTCCATACTTATCCTGCACAAAACGACGAGTTTGGCAGGGCAGACATTGGTCTGTATAGCTCGTCTCCATAAAAGCTGTCATACGCGATCTTGAAATCGATAAAAAGGTGGTGGGTATCGATTTGAAGCTCCTGAGTTTTTTTCAAGATCTGTCGTGGTGTGAATAGTTGATCGACTTTCCTGTACTTTTCTGGCCTAAAACACAGGAAAGATCTTATATGCGATGCTAAGAAGACTAATGACTCTGTAGTTGACACGGTTCATAAAGTCTCCTCTTTTGAGGACATGTCAGCACATTTAAATTCTGAACGATGATCTGCAGAATATCCGGAAGAGGAAAAAGTAAGCTCAGTGAACGTAAGTTCGAGGTAAACCCAATTTGCCATCTATACAGCGTGCAGAGGAGATGCTATACTACACCGACATCTCATCTTTTGCTGAAGGCTTATCGCGTCCTTGTAGCAATATGTCAGATGTTCTGCAGAACCGAATGGATTCATCCTAGGAAAGAAGACATTTGGTCACCCAACAAGGCACGGTGCTAGTGTCCATCACTTTTGAACAGATCTAGCAACATTTCTATCAAAATATTTTGTGAGTACTATGCGATGGAATTTACCTACTTGTGGAAAAGGCCTTGACTTCCACCAAATCATTATAGTTTAAGACCTTGTTAATGAACAGGATGTCCAACTCCACACTGACGGGTCTAAAATGGATATAGGAACTGGCTCCGGAGTTTTCTGTGAATCACTTAAAATCAACGACTCATACAAAATGAGATCTTCGTCATTGACAAGGCTGCACAGACTATACATAGAAAGAAACTAAATCCTTCCAGGATCACAATCTTCGTGGACAGTCAAGCGGCAATCAAAGCACTAGACAGCGAAGAACTTACATCAAAAACAGTCCTCAGATGCTGTAATACGCTGAACAGAATATGCAACACGCATAATGTTACTCTATGCTGGGTTCCTGGACATAGAAATGTAGAAGGGAACGAGATAGCAGATAGACTAGCCAAAAAGGGATCAGCATTGGATTTTCAACACACTCAGGTATCTGTAGAAGTTCCAATTGGTGCTTTAAAAAAGAAAATAGGCCTAAAAGCAAGAGAAATGATTAACTCCGCATGGTCCGCCAGAAGCGACTGTGTCATATCCAGAACCTATTGGCGATTAATAAAACGAAATTCGTATGTTGATAGGTGAACTTACAGGACACTGTCCGATAGGGGAAATGGCTGTCAGGCTCGGCATCAACTCACCCGACCCCTGCAGGAGCTGTCAAGATATAGAGGAAATAGAGACCATCAAGCATCTGTTATGTGATTGCCCAAACCTTTACAACCGCCGCCTCCGCCATATGGGAAACGGGCTCTTTGACGAACTAGGGGATATCATACATGTTCCACTCAGGAACATGATATGCTCCATAAAGAGCGCGGGCTGGTTTACAACAGGTTTTACAACAAAAGGGAAACACAATGGGCCACAATGGCCCCCGTGATAAGCACTTAGTTGCACTTCCCTCCAACCTAACCTAAGAACTTTTTGGGACTGTATATGGTGTTTTTGAAAGGTCAAAGCTTCGGAGGTTATTTACACATTCATGGGTTTGGTTATTTTCCGTTGAACTCCAAAATATAAAAGCTGACGTTCTGTTCGAAAATTGTACATCGATTCGAGTCATTACTACATTTTATGTGTATGGGGGGCATTACACACCCTTCGGGTATTTATTTGCACAGACACTTTTTTGTAAAATAAAAGATAAGTCTCTGTGATACCATCTACACCAAGACTACTGACCTACTTTTATGATTAAATCACCATAAGTTCCATTGAAGTCCCTCAACACTAAATTTATGAAAACGTCATTTTAAAACAAACCCAGAAAGGAAGCCACTCAATGCACAGTGCCGTCCACACATATGTATATCTGCAAATGGATCTCTTACTTTGGCCATTTTCCGGTCATATGCATAAAACAAAATAAATGCTTTCTTATCTGGCTCTGTAAATCAACAAACCATTTACAGAATCAAGCTCTGATACATGAAGTAGCGAAGGAAAAAAAAAGCGCAAAAAAAAAACCGTCACAACCCAGTAAATTAATGGGGTCAATTTGCGTACATCACCCGACTGACGGCCACGCAAAGCATTTAACCACGAGTCCTTCCGGCCGCCTGCCTCATTCAACTCCCACGGGTTTCCCCATGACTGGCTTCAAAGACGCCAATCCAGACAGACGACAGAACGATGACGAAAGGACACACCATCCTCCAACAAACTACAGGAAGAGTCACAAAGTATCGCACAACAGACAACACTCTGCCGTAGCGTCACAGCTCACATCAAAGCAGGAAAAATTATGAAGTTTGTATCTTTCAGGACCATACATAATATCCAGCTTGATATCCACAGAGGTTATATTAAATCCATAAATAAGGCAGAAAAATATATAAAAACATTCCCCTTCTCGACGGCCACCGTCAGAGCATGTCCAGGGGATCTGTTGGCTTGTACGAGTATCCTTGTTGAAGGCGCTGGCTACTTTTTTGTCGCTCTATTTTGTTATTCTTTTCCTCCTCCCCTTCGGGTTTCAAGTTGGGTTTCTAGGAAACCCCTTTTCTGAGTCCATGTTGCTTTGTATTTCACATGAGAATATCCATCAGTTTTAGTCGTAGATATAAGGGGTGTTTGCTGGAGGACCTTAGGAGTTTTTTTTTTTTTTTTTTTTGATAAAACTTGAAGCGTTCATTGTGTCCAACGTCGCAGGCCGGATGCAGGACGTGTTGTCTTTAGCAATTTATTTTGTCAGTGAGCCAACTATAGTGCAATCTCTTCCCGTTTTTTTTTTTTGTTGTGAAAGGGGATGTCTTGTGTTGTATTTATCCACCAGGGCCAACCTAAGAGGGATGATTTTTCATTGCCAGTAGTTGTCAGTTGCCCAGATGTCAGATAAACAAAAACTTTCCACTTTTGGTATTGTTTTTAGTGGGGAATGCAAGATGAGCTGACAGAATATAATATTTACGATACTTAATCGATGTTATCGAGAGATGATAGGTTTTTCATTTTCTATGAAGGGTTTGACAACGACAACGAGAGACGAGACATTGTAAGGATGGTTCAGTTTTGAAATCTACTAAAACCTACCGTCGCAGAATGAATGGCCTTCGCTAGAATAAGTTTTCAAAAAAAAAGAAAAGACTTGCAAAAACCCCAGACTGTACATAACCAGTATTTTCTCGAAAACTGATAACACTTTTTTGAACTTCTTCAAAAGGTCGAGATCTACTTATGTGTGGTTCAGGAAGTGATATCAAGTGTATTGCGGACAATCCTGCATTTTTCTGCGTTGAGAGAGCTTTCGACAGTGTCAAGCGAAAATTTATCTGACATAGGTTACGCAGGATAGGTAGGTTGCTTGAAAATCTTAAGGATATTTAGATTAGATTTTTAGATTTAGATTTTTAGTTTCATGCAGAATTCAAAAACATAATTCATAGATTATAATAGTAAGATACTTCTACAGAGTTAAAGAAATAATTTAAATGACATTTTTTATTTATATATACTTTAAGTATTAAAATAGTAACAAATGCCACTTCAATGGGCTTTACGATAAAAAAAATTTAAATTATAAAAACAATACACAAGGTGGCGCAAAATGAATCATCCTATCGGAAGATGTTATAATTTTTTCAAATGGCGTCGTACATCAATCATATTTGACATTTGTGAACTAGACAGCTGCAGTATACAATTTCCACTTAAGCGGTTACGTCAATAAGCAAAATCTTCGTTTCCGGGGCACTGAAGATCCGCGTGGGATGCACGAAGAACCATTACATCCACTCAAAGCCACTGTGTGGTGCGGCGTTCACGCGGGAGGAGTGATTGGGCCGTATTTTTTTGAGGACGCCATCGGCAATGTGGTCACTGTTACTGGTGAACGCTACAGGGCCATGATAAACGACTTCTTACTGCCGGAATTGGATGAGCGGAGCGGGGCTTGGTGAACATGTGGTTTCAACAAGACAGTGCAACCGCACACACAGCACGAGCCACAATGGATATTGTGAAGGAAGCGTTTCCTGGTCGCGTTATCTTCCGTTTTGGCGATTTGGCATGGCCAGCAAGATCGCCCGATTTAACCATCCCAGACTTCTTTCTTTGGGGCTACTTGAAGTCGCGGGTTTATGCCAACGAGCCTCAGAGAATCGCAGCCCTTAGGGAGAATATTCGACAGGAATGGGAACAGTTATCAGCGGAAATCTTGCGGTAAGTCATGGAAATTTTCAGATAGAAAGAGTTACGGAGAGTATAACGAAAATATTTCCTCCAGGACTCTGTATGACTCGCAAAACTCATCCTTGAATCAATAGTCAGTCCCAAGTTCTTAAACTACTCCACATTTTCTATCAAAAAACACTTATCGCAGCAACTGCGTGTGCTACAAAAAGATGGAAGGTTTAGATCGGAGGCGCAGGAGCAATTGGTCAACTGAAATCGTAGGCATTCCGGTGCGTGAAAGTAAATTTCTGCATTGGTATCAATCTGGGAAGATAAATTGAAGAATATAATTTTTGTTTTAGAGCTAGAGCTCAATTTAACCAGACCCTCATTGAATTAAGGTCCCAGTTGATATCCGATATCAAATTTAAAGCGCTATCAGAACTACAGGAACCTCCAACATCATATGCAAAGGCAGTACGTTTAGCTTTGAAGTTTAGTCCAAATAGCGAATTTATATAAATAAGAAACAAAATAGGTCCCAACACGAATCCCTGAGGAACTCCCAAATTCATAAAGTGGTCATCACTCCTGGTTTCACCAATCTTCACTCTTTGTGATCGATTGGAAAGGTAAGACCTAAACCAGGAGAGCACGAAAACCAGCTTTTTCAAGTTTGTCCAACAACATGGCGTCGCTAATCATGTCAAAGGTCTTTGTAATATCAACAAAAAGTCCTGTAGTGAGCTTTTAGAATCAAGGTTCGAAAGTATATTTTAGCAAAAATGTAAAAGGGCGTCTCAGTTGATTTACCCTGTTGAAAGCCAAATTGCACAGAGCTAAAATTTGATTTAGCTAACAACAGGAAGAAGTGAGATTGATCTATAATTGTTCACATCCTCTGCAGAATCTTTTTTAAAAAGTGGAACTACATCCGCGCATTTAAGATCGACGATATGAAGATGAAAGCTGCAAAGAAGGGTACCAAATGTAACGTTTACACAATCAGAATTATTAGAGAGCTTTGTTATCCGAACCGAAGTTTAAAAAAGCTGCATATTATCTCTGTCTTTCTAACATGCTTAGCGGATAAAAATAAGGGCGTTCTTACCTCACACATCTTGACTACGTTGGCGATGTCTGCATGCTCGTTCAAATAATAATGGGCCTACATTTTCCTTAGTCCGTGGTTGACCGAAGCCTCAACCGACGAGCATTTGCAGCCAGCCATAGCTACCTGCCTCCAGTTTCGCCAAGTTGGTTGAGGTCTCATTTTCTTGCGTGCTCCACCTGGGTCATAGTCTTCCTCTACTGCTCCATCCCTCGAGGTTAGATTCGAAGATTTGGTGTCCATGCGCTCTACATAATCCAGCTACCTACGATGTTGGACCTTCAATCTTCAAGAGAAGAGTTGGGTCAGGTCAGAAAATGATGCTTTCAAGCTTAATTGTTAGTCTAACGCATTTAGTTTAAATTTACATGGCGCACTTTCTTTTCTTTTTCTTGAAATTGTACTCGAATTTTTTTTCCAGAAAGGACAACCTCTTGCCCATTCTATACCCTCGAACAAGCTAGTTTGTGTTGATCGTAGAATGAAATCTAGCAGATCAACTACCTCACATCCTATGACGCGATGTTGGCATTGCCATGGGTCTTAGACGCTTGCTCCCTACTGGAGCACTCAGGCTCAAAAACTGGTCCATTGTACTACCAGGTAGAGAACCCCATTTCAATCTATAGTTTTTTCGCCTTTCGTAGAAAGTCGAGAAGGAGCTTCAGTGATGAGGAGCTTACATCATCAGCACTCACCACATGAGCACCGAAAATCCGCCACCAGATCCGAGCAAAGGCAGGACAATCACATAGGAAATCTTCCGCCGCGTCGTCACCTTCTCCACAGGCGTCGCAGATAGGGGCATCACTTAAACCTAGCACACTAAGGTGTTTGGCAAAGGTGTAGCGGCCCGTAAGAACGCCAGTAAGTTGCCTACAGTCCTTCCTGCTAAGGGATAGCAAGAAAACCGACGATTTCATACAGACATCAGGGGCCATTCGTTTAGTCTGCCTATATCCTGGAGAGCTGCGCCACCTTCAATTGTGCTCATCAAAAACCCAGTCGTCGATGGAAGCCTTAGAAGCCTTAGACGCTTGCTCTTGCTTACGTTTGGCACTTGAAAAAGGAGCCAGTCGAAAAATGCTTCAGTTTCTACGATACTAACCGTGGAATACTTCCCGATCTTAAAACCACGTCAATGTAAATTAGCTGGGCTATTGCTCAAGCTGTTACAACTGTTGCTGGTATGATCTCCTATCCATTCACCCCAATCCGTCGTCGTATGATGATGCAGTCTGGCCAGCCATAAGGCAATTGATATCATTTACAAGAGCACAATTCACTGCTAGACCACAATCCCCAAACAAGAAGGTATCAGTGCCTTATTTAAGGGTGATTTCTCCAACGTTCTCAGAGGTACTGTAGGCGCTTTCGTCCTTGTCCTATACAATGAAACCTAGAAGTGCTGCAATAACTTTATACAAACCAAAAAGTACCAGGGTATCTATTACTTTCAAACTACCCAAACAAGGTACTGAAACCATTGCTCCGAATGTTGATATTTGCCAAGTCATCGAAGGGAAGAGCTTCCTGTTTTTAGGTCTAACAAAACAAGGCAACTAGAGCATTTCTGATCCAGTCCAGGTCTCATCGCAGATTCATCATATTGTAGCATCTTCCCATTCATTTGCAGACGGTATTGCAGTTGGGTAAATGTTTTCACTTAACAAGGAGAGCACCTGAATCATGCTGTTATGGCAAGATTCCGAGGGTAATGCTGTGCCTGGATCTATATCAGCCTCGCGTTTTTATGGAACGTCTCCACGAGTAAATAAATGGTGAATTAATCCGACACCTTTATGAGAGACAAGTGGTAATCTAGAGCAACAAATGAGCACGGTTCTAAGGGTTTCATAGCAGCTCAACTATACAAATATCCACATGGCTTCCTGAACGCCATGTTCAGATTGAACTTTTCGGAAAAGACAGAACCCCCGGCTCTTCGTAGAGCTTTGCATAAACTGAATTAAACCTCTGTTCATAGTGGCAACATTTTTCCAAATATTACCAACTGGAGCAGTTGCCCAGAAGTTGCAATCAAATCCCAGTTTCAGTGGAATGTTGTCCGTATTTTCACATACCAAGCACCTGAAGACCAAATGGGGTCTAGGATCGTTGAAGAGGCTTCGGCACAGCCGCAGCAGTAGTCACCATTCGTTTCGATGAAATATTTTATCCCAATCGGGAATTTTATCGATTCTGTAAATGGAAGTGTGACTACATAAGCTCATCGTTCGAACCGCTGGTTGCAACTTTATTCAAAATCCCTTGTCCCTGTTAAAATTCTAGAAGGAGGCTACCCTCAGTTGGCCAGTTTAAGCCAAAAGTCCAAATCGCTCCCGTGTGATTACCCAGAAAAAGATGACATCAAGTCTCCTTTCAGTTATAAAACTGCTTTTAGAACACTTTACCATGGAAAGGTAATCAAGTCCAAGACCATCGTAAACAGCTAGATTAACCCCCACATCCAAAACTTATTAACTCCCGCCAACAAAATGAAATAATAACAAAAGCAAAATAAATTCCCTTGTTTATTGTAAAAGAAATAAAAATTCGCACGCGCATATTGATTGGATTTATTCAATGGAAATTAATGGCAACAACAATGCCCCAATTGGCCGCCGCCGCCATAAACTGATTACATATACTTTAGCCTAACAAGTGGGCATAATTCCTTCCTTCAAATGAATCTCATCTCGCTGTAATAGGATTTCAAATGCCCATTGGGCGACAGTCCATCCCCCGCCCCACCATCAAATATTGTACGCTTCTATATTCATTTTCATTTCGCCATAACTCGCCGTTAAATTGTGAATTTGCGGAATAATTCCGCATTATATGGTAATGGGGAGAAGTGACGGCCTCTGTGTCTAAGAACTTGGACGACTACCAACCAAAACCAGAACAGGACAAGACGATGGGGCTGTTGATGACACCAAAAGATGAAATGATAGAGTATTTTTGGCAAAGGAATTTCGGAATTTCGGAATTTCGGAATTTCTGCTTATTTCCTTGTTGGGTAAGTCAATTCTGTTCTCTGTTCTCGTCGTCTCTACTGTTATTCGGGTCGTTTTTCTGTTCGTTTTAATAGACTGACTGAATGGCAGGATAATCGTTTTGTTATTTTCATTTTTGTTTGCTGATGTAGCAATTTTCTTCGTTTCTGGCTTCGCATTGATTTAGAGATGATGTGTATAAGAGGATATACAAATATTTTTTGCTAAATAAAAGTGTATTGATGAATGTGTTTACCGCTGGGGAATGTGCTTGGTTATGTTTACTTTGTTATTTGTTTATGCCTTGTGTTTATGTGGGACGTCTGTTTGTTTGATTTTACGAGTATATACGAATGGACGAGTATAGGTGTATGCTGTGACAGTAACAAGAATGTCACCTACTAGCTTAGCTTAGCAGCTGCGAGATTGTCAGGAGTAGGCACCCTAAGTGGCCAAGCGCCCCAGTCGGCAATGTATTTTACAGAGTATACATGACAGACTAACTTCAGCCATAACATGTTCCAACAACCTGCCCAGTCGACAGAGTGACTGTATACCAAAAATAGGTGAAGATAGCAAGATCCTTAGACCAATACGTTTGACATCACCTTAGCTAAAGAATCTAATACGGTGACCCCGTGTTGGGTACCTGGCCACTCGGATATCTCCGGTAACGAAAAAGCGGACGAAGTAGCAAGGGTCGCTTATGAACTCCTCAAGGGCCCTCTCTGAGGCCAGTGTACGGCTCAGTACACTACAAAGGGACATAGACATCGAGGCCAATGAGGAGGCCAATAAACGCTGGTACCGATTACATACATGCGCAACAGCCAAATCAACGACAAAAAGAGATCTCTCAATCTTACGGAGCTAAGTCGAAGGGATATCCGAATAGCTGTTGGCGTCGTGACAGGACACTGTGTAAAGGTAATCACGCAGCACGGCTAGAGACGAAGAGGAAATAGAATCCGTTCGTCACCTCCTTTGTGACTGTCCAGCGCTGGCCACTAAAAGAAGACGTGCTCTTGGCAGTTACTTCTTTTCAGAACTGGACGAGTTAGGTAACATTGAGCTAAGCAAACTCCTGAGATTCATACATCTATCTGGGTGGTTTAACTTGGCGGTCGAAGATTGATATTTAAGTTCCCAGGGTTTTTAAATATTGGACACAATGGACTCTTAGTGGTCTAAGTGAGCCGTTGAAAATCCTGTCAACAAGGGCACCCATTTACAAGGGCTACGCACAACGTGTCAGAGTGAAAAATTCTGGCGAGACTACGCAGATTTTTTTTTAAATTTTTGGCTAAACACATGAGCGCACTGTGACTGCAAGCAAGGAATATCTATTGTACCTTATGCCAACATTATTCCAACAGCAATTCCACTTTCCTAAGGAAGACGAGAGTCGCAGCCGCGGAGGAGTTCCTCAGATGAATTTGAGACATGATTCCTCTATGAAAAATGCTTATCCTAAAGTTGTACAGAGCCACACATTCACATAGAATGTGCTCTGCGGTTTGATCCAGCTCGAGATAGAGGCAGCAGATGCTATCCTCAGTGATGGTAATTTTATGTCGTCGCTGCAAAATTTGAGGCCTTTTTTGAAAGGGTCTGACGACTCCTTTACTCTGCCTAAGTCCTTGAATGTAGTTCCAGTGGGATATACACATAGAAAGCAGAACCGAAGATCCACAACAGGGATCAAGTGAAATGAACAGATCACGGAACTCCTGTCTGGCTAGCAGATCTGATGATTCGTTGCCTTCAACACCAACATATGTATATGGCCCGGTTCCCATCAAAATTTTTTTTTTTGCCTAGATCCAATCTTTGCAGATTATCAAAGCAGCATAATACTGGCTTGGAGTTAATCAAATGGGAGCTCAGAGCTTTGAATGCCGCTTTATTGTCCATGATTAAATGGATGGAGACACCTTTAATGCCCGAGATTAATGCAGGGAAAGTATGCATTGCGCCTGTGATGCCAAGGCATGCTGATCTTCGAAGCCGTTTAAGTTTATTGATGGCTGTGACTTCCTTAGGTCTCATCTAAAGACAGCGGATGCGTAAGTCAGAATGGGTCTAACCACCGTGGTGTATAAACGACGACAGGCCCACTAGGCATTGCCATCGCGTTTGCCATTCCTTTTTTTTTTCAATGTGAGCGTTTTGGTTAAGTTTTTTATCGAGTATAATTCCTAGTCGTAGATATTTCACTTTGGCGGAATAACCAGTAATATCCCCATTTAGGACAACTAAGCCAAGGTTCAATGTCCTTTTTCTTGTGAAGGGCAACACGGGTGCTCTGCTAGGGTTGATCGATAGACCTTCCCTAGCGCACCAACCAGGAACTTCAAGGAGTTCTTGTTTGCGTGAGTTGCCACACATTGTCTTCATGATTGCCCTTGATTATGATCACTAGATCATCTGCATAACCTATAGCACTAAAGCCTGAGCTGTCAAAATTGAGTTAATACGAGAAGAGCGATGTTTAAAACAGTCGTTGTATTAATATCCCATAGAGCTAAGTATCGGGGAGTCCTTTGGGGTAGAAAACGTATTTAATCAGAAAATATTGAGTTGAAATCGAAGACTACTGAGGTACACCACTTACGTATGGAAGGCCGTGATAGGATATGCTTCAGTTGTTTGGTACCGAGGGCTTTCGCATGTGTATACATGGAACTGCCTTTAACACTTCAAATAACGACTTATATTGGCTTCCCGAGCACACCTGCTAGCTTGATTCTAGATGCAGTGATGAACATTTCTCTTTGGCTTTTGATTTATTTGCTCGACATTATCCTATGATTCCTGTCATGGATAAGTCGTGTGGGACAGAGACAAAAATGCCTTTGATCGTTTTATCTTGGCACTAATGTGCATACTTAAACCTTGAGCGTTTCTGTGAAGACGCTTTTGAAAAAGCACATGATCCTTGCAGCGTACGCACTTTTGTGGCAATGCTTTATTCCTAAGACGCATACTTACTAAGGTGGTTTTACAGTCTGGCTTGATTCGTATCTACCTATGTATATTCAGTTTTAGCCGTGAAGTTGACTTGCAACATCAACCATTCTAAATACACAGGCCACCACCTTTGGTGAAATTTTTCTTTATCGTGCCTTCATTGTGGTAAAATTCAAAGATTCTCCAAGATAGAGTGCCTGTGATGGAGTGTTGGGCTGATGGGAATTTTAAGGCTTTTTGACAATATGACCATCATTGTGCCGCCCATACAGTTCAAGATTGAATCTTGTCCACCTTTGATACAAACGTGCTCGAAAATCATTAACAAAACTTATCTTTCGAAGCAAAGAAGAATTCTTACGCCGCGGCGATCGCTGATAAGGTCGATAGTTCTACTCCTTAAAGGACAGTAATTTGTGTTATTGCTTTGCTACTAAATTGTCCAAAGAAACAGGGATTGACAAGATTTTATTGACCCCATGACGTCAAACCGCTGGTTGCACTTCGACTTTATTTCTGTGCAAATAGCCTTACGAAAGCATAACTTTAATATGCGACTAAATGCATCCTGCTGTTTAAGAATGTGCTTTCCAAATTGTTCAACGGTTTTCAAATCTTTGGTGCGATACATCAAAGTGATCACTATCTCTAACTTGCAGCCTTAAGCCTTAATTTTAATAAAGCTAATTTCTTTAAAAGACGACCTATGCGGGCCTTACAACGATATCAAGCTGATCTAAATGTCTGAAGTGAATGCTTGAGATGGCTAGGATATGTAGAGCGTATAATGCGCCAGCCGTACGAGACAACGCAGCAGAGGAACACCTCACCATAGCTACACAATACTCTCCGAAAAGTGATTAAACCAATTTGGTAAACAAAATTAGAGACAAACATCAAACTAGGCTGGAGAGGTTTGTGTTTAAGGCCACCCCGAATATTACGCTTTTCCGTCTTAGACACTATTTTCTGCCGGTCCCTCGAAAAGCGTCTTAAGCGGATTCTACTGTATTTCCATCGAACGTATGATGTACGATTTTCACTGCAAGACAATCTTTTCGACTAAGCGATACTGATTGCTTAACATACATACAGACATGACCGACAATGTCTTACTTAAAAGCATTCCTATCAAATTAACTTTGCCCATACTAGGATGATGGCAGTAGTTTAAGTTGTTGCCACAAATTTTAGTACAAATACTATTCGAGGTCTCCAATATATGACGTTCTTAGACCGATTTGGTCGGGTCCCTCAAGGCAGCAATCTTAGACCATTAATATTTCCCGGCAATAAACGATGCCAATGGCACCATTAGGGACTTTGATTTATCCTTCTATGCCGATTATTAGACATACACATATAGGTACACATCATCTCTTGCTGATTCTCGCGCATTGGAAGTCGACTTAAATGCATTCTCCATCAAGTGTCAACAAAATTTCTTAGAGCTGAATATAAACTCAAGAGTTACAATGACCACATAAGTTACCTTCGTGAAGCCCTTCTTAAGTATCCTAGTAAGGTACGATAGTAATTATACACCAATCGAATTCAAAGTTCTAAGCTGTGCATCATATTTGTACATATTTATCACCTTAGTCATTAGGGGATCTGCCTAACGAGGATTCGTTTCGCTTTTTATCATCATCAGTTGTTACCTAGAGAGATCGATTGCCTCGGAAGTAATGATTTCTATCAAAAGAATTCGGGCAACCACTCCTTTGCCTTGCCTCTCATCATACCAATGACATTCAAAAATTGCGAGAGTCTACTTGGAGGAGCATGCTCTAAATCTATGGGCAAACCTTTCACCTTACATCTTATATTCTTAGATATTCATAAGTAAGGATGTCTTATGTAAATGCCTCTCAATCCTGGCATCATTCATTGACTACTGAGAGGAAATCAATGGAAGGAAATCAATGGATTTAGCCACATCCTGTTGGCAGCTCACCTACCAAAACTCATGTAAAGGCTCATGAAAAGGCCACGGCGACGTAAATAAAGAACGCCCTAGCCGCAGTAGAATAAGAAAGATTGCCCTTAGAGGACAGATCTGCTAGGATCAAGGCAAACGGTCAACACGCTACCGAAGGTCATTAAGAAGTTCACTCAGAATTCGGGATGGTTAGATAATGCATCAGAAGGGATGGGAAAATGGATCCATTTCAATTCAAGTGAATCCTGTGCAGCCAGTCAATTAAGACTTTTCCAAGAGTATGCCTCAGTTGACAATACCTAGCGCCACCCTTGAAACCATACTCGAGCTATGCCCACTTGACCTCTTAACGAAAGAGGTAGCTGCTAAAAGTGCCCTACGACTCAGAGAAACCTGGACATGGAAAAACAGCCAAATCGGTCACAGCACCATTACCAAGTGGATAAACGCCAACGAGCCTTCAGACTACATGGCCACCCACTTGGAATTCAATCTCAACATCGACTCCGAATTCCCCTCCAGGGAAAGCTGGACAAATAGTGAGATCATAAACCCCACCTCCGTATCTATCTTCATGGATGGATCAAACATGGACGTAGGTACGGGATCCGGTATTTTCTCAGTGGAACCTTCAATTGTCGGTCCATGAAACTTCCAAACCACGCAAGTGTGTTCCAAGCGGAAATTCATGGTATCACCGAGGCCTGCCGACACCTCTCCACACTGAACAACAACAGACAGGATGATTTTTACATAGACAGCCAAGCAGCCATCAAAGCCATTACCTCCATCGCCACCAAATCTAAATTGGTCAAAAGATGCAAAGAGCAACTCACATCCCTCAGTACGAGGCATAAAATCACGCTCTGCTGGATCCTGGGCCATATGGGTATCCACGGGAATGAGATAGCCGACGAACTGGTCGCAGACTACTCTGTACTATTGCCCATCAGTCTCCTTATGTCTAAAAACTCTACAGACTTCTTAAACAAGGCCAACGCAAGGTGGAGTACCATCAACGCATGCCGAGTCTCTAGAAAACTTTGGACCCAATTTGACGAAAAGAGGAGCAAAGAACTCCTATCATTAAACAGACCACAGCTGTCACTCCTCATTGGAATCCTTACTGGCCACAATTCAATGGCGACCATCTCAGGAAAATGAGAATCAGCACCACCGACCTATGCAGAGGCTGTGGCGACACATGGGGAGAGGAAAACTCAACACACTTCCTCTGCGAATGCCCAAGCCTCTACAGAACCAGATACTCAATCCTCGGAAAATCACACTTCAAAGACCTTAGCGAACTAGCAAACACGCACCTAAGACAACCCTAAAATTCATCACGAAATCGGGCTGGTTCAGGAGGGCTACCCCTGCTACTAACTAATCATTCAGCCCACTGACGTGTTCTTTTAGTTGCAGGTATCCCACACCGGGGGAACACAATGGATCCATTGAGACCCGAGTGAGATTGCACCCCTGCTGATGCAGTCACCCCCCTACCTACCTACCTATGCCTCAGTTGAACTTTTTTCAAACAAATTTTAGGCCATCTATCAAATCATTATCAGAAATGAAATCTCTTTCAGTCGACTTATCAGTTAACCTGAGCTTATATTCTAGACCTGGGCCTCTATATTGAGCTTTAAAAAACGCTCTTCAACAATTGATTAGTCTGCTGAAACTCTCCAAAAGTTATAGCTATCTCTAGAAGCGGATACTATTGATAGATTGTCCTAAATATAGAAACTGTAGAGCCATCAAAAAAAATCTATCAAAGTCCTTGTAAAGTATTTTTCAAAATTCAGAAAACCCAGAACAGACTACACATCGTCCACGCGAAAATCCCTAACAACATCCAAGCACCTCTGCAGTCCATTTACTAGGAAAACCTAATCAAATTCAGGTTCACTATGAGACAACCATAACGACACTTAATCGTATAATTCCATGACGAATCCAAGAACAGAAATTCATTTGAAATCCAACCAGGTCCTTTGGAACTAATCTCCCTCGAAACTTGACAGTTTTCATCGCATCAGGACACGTCCGGATCGAATTAGATTCCATTAATGAAAATTTAATTCACTGTCGATACATTTGGGTGTTGTCCGCTGACATTTGACATTCCATGCAGTTGTCCTTACCCAAGTCGATTTAAATTCCTCCCGTGGTCCATGAAGATATACTCTCTGTTTACACACAACTCTCCTTCTCTCTCTCTCTCTCTCTCTCCGTGACTATAGGCCTACTATCAGCTGAATCTTCGGGTAACCTGCGCAGCGCATTGGCTAGTCGAACATCATACTCAAAGCTCAAAACGAGAGCAGACTTTCCATCAAGAGAGGAACCCACGAACGACTCCAGACATTCCCGTATCCTAATCAGCAGCCTCAAACACTAACAATTCTTTTTTAATTTTTTTTTAACAGAAAAAAAAGCACAACCATCTCTACCATGAGCAGCAGTAGCACACGAAGTATCTGCCACAGCTACGCATAAAGCACAAGAAGCTAAATTCCTATTCCAAGTGTTTAAATCCTTTTTTTCCTTGTCGTTATTTTTTTTTCGATGGAAGGATGTGCATCCTTACGAGGGAACGCTTTTGAAATCAAAATGGTTCTGTCGTGATTTCAGTCACTTTTATCATCTCTAGACAGATGGTTTTGGAAATCGAACCGGGATGTTATCGCTCTTCGTCCTTTTTTTCTTATCGTAATTTTACGCAAAGGATTTCAGTGTATAGTGTTGTGATTTTATAATGTTGGTGCGTGCGTGTTGCTAGTCTCCTATCCTAATGATTAAGGATCTGTGTTAAGGAAAGGGAATAGAGAGAAAAAAAAAAAAGCGAGTTAAGCGTGTGTTTCCGTCCTTAAATTGTGCTCCTCCGGTATAATTAATGATCCGCCAATGAATGAGTGAAACGATTATGATCACAATGATTTGCCAAACGATGCTGATGATGTTGTGCCATGATGATAATGCCCAGCGCGTGTGCATGTGTGTGCCTGGCGAACAGGAAAATTCCTTGTAATCGTGTGAAATGGTTCATGATTCCCTCGTACATCCTTCTTGTCCGGCGGTCGTTTCGTTTTTTTGGCACCGCAACTCCGGCCACTAAGTGGGTTGCCGAGGACACTTACTGTTGCGAGGATTTCAGGAAATAGTGCAGAGTTATGACGGTCCAACCATCCTCCTCCTCGTAGGAAACGGGCTTGCGATGTAATTTTGCGGAACATTAGCTCGTCGTGTCAATTTATTCAAACGGGAGAAATCAAGATCCTTGCAGGCGAATGATACCGCATAAAGCGATGATTTCTTTTTCCTCTCCATCACCGGCAGGATAATTTATTTCTTGTTGATGTGAAAAAAATAAAAACGAGTGGAGCAACCCAAACGAAGGAGACCAAAAAACGGAACCGTAAAAAAAAAAACAAAAATGCCGCACACATAATGTGCCCCCATGTCTTGAGTGAAATGCAAAATTAAAATAAGCCTTTAAGCCTTCAAAAGGATTCCACTTTATTACACTGCGTGTTCGAGAGAGAGACTTGTGACTGGTGGCCGTCGTCGTCGTCGTCGTCGTCGTGCTGTCGGTGGTGTCGGTGGTGTCGTGACGTTTCGTCCTTTGGCGCGACGCAGTCTGTGCTCCCTGCGTGTATAACTCGTCGTCGATTGCTAAGGATTACAGAGTGAAATTGAAAGGATTTACCATGAATTTTATTCAGTTTTTTATTGCTATCCTGATAGCGATGGGTATGTTATTTATTGATTTTAATTTTTAGTCCTTTTTATCCATGCCACTGTACATAGTTGTTGGTCCTTTATTTTTGCGCATTCAAATGCTTTGCCTTATGGACGCATTATTGTTATTGTATTTATATCCTCATTCGGCGAATTAGCATTTTTATACTCCTGCTAGAGAGGCGGAACTTTTGGGCCGCAGAGACGTTTTCAGACTTATCCTGGCATCAAGATATTCGGATTTAAAATGGGAATTTTACTGGAGCATGGTTTTTGGTTTTGGCAGCGAATCAAATCGGATTTGTCGTTCATTTGAAATTCATGGTCATAACGGTTTCCTTTATTTTTTATTTTTTTTTTGTCTGTCCTACTGACAGTATGACCTCAAAGCATTATCTCGGTTTTTGTTTCGTTGGTTTATGTGACTGGTATTGTTTGGTGGATTCGCATAAATGTCAAACCAGGGAGCAACATTTTTTGGCATCTTTTCAAAACCACAAACGGCTATTTGAGCTTCCAAACTATTCAGGTCAGTAGCAGAAAATGTTGGTGATTTAGAAAATTTGCATACGGTTTCAGTTGGTTTTCAAATAGGTACTACTTGATCAGAAATTCTTGTTGTGTCTTAAATGGCACAAATGGGTGCAAAACTTACGGTCTAGTGAAATGATTTGAAAATATGTATGATCTGTAATCCGACAGCGATGAGCTCAGATTTGTGGCAAAAATAAAAATGGAAGACCGTATTGAAAAGCTTGTAACTTGACGAGAACTCTGACAAATTACTTCATTTTCTGCGTAAACTCCTTTGAGCTCTCTGCACTTCTTTCCTTAAGCCATTGCACTGATCTTAAGAACTGCAACTGCACAAGAGCTTCAAAATATCCCGCAGCTTCAACCTCCTTATGCATTTGAACTCTCTGTCTTTTCGAATGTTTGGAGTTGGAGAACGCTGAAAGTCACATCGGGCAAATAGCGAGGATGCTGCAGTAATAGAAACCCACTGTTATCGATTTCAACTCTGGCTTGACGTAGTATGTGCGGTCGTGCATTGTTCTAGTGAAACAAAACATTTTTTCATCTACATTTCTGAATGCTATTTCCTCTGACAGCCTACGTAAAATATCGGAGTAGTAATCGAAATTGTTGGTCAAACATTGAAAGGGCATTTAATAATGGTGATTCCCTTTGAGCCATTTCCTTATCCATCGATAACTTTAGCTTTCTTTGGGACTGGTGATCCAGATTTTTTCTATTCTTTTGTTTGACTGAATTGCGAGTGAACCTAGATCTCATCTGTCGTCACAAATCTGACCGAAAATACTCTCGGGAGACATTGTCAGTTGATTCCGTTTTGACTTAACTGAAAGTACATAGTTTCGAAACCCATATTGGGGAACGCTTGGTTTGCTTTGAATTATTGAGTCCATGCATGCGATTGCCGACGTTCTTAGCTATCTCCCTTGTCTTAAATCTTGTATCTGCCAGGATCAGATCATAACAGTGTAGGTATCCTTCAAATCTCTTTGAAGTCGGGTATCCACTTGTTAATTCCTGTTTTCGATGGAACAGATTCCTCTAAAGTCTCCACGATATCTTCATGGATCTGCTTCGGAGTAAAAATTTGTTAAAACTGGTGGTTTGTTTTCAACTGAGAATTGTGACAAAAATTAAAACATTTACAAACTTTCACAATTTAAAGTAGAGAACGAGTTTTGAGTGACATATTTCTGCAACTAAACCATTTTCCCAGCAACGATATTAAATAATTTCATGTCTACTACTACTGTTCGCTCCCGTTCACATAGCTTTCAGTTCTCTAGATCGAGTAGTCTTCTGATCGAAAATCACTTGGTGTTTCAAAAGAATCCTCGGTTTTCCTGAACGTCTTCAACCTAGGAGACGATATTTCCCACTATGCAAGCATTGTATATCCGTACGATGTAACCGTTTCAATGCAGTCGTAGAGCGTTGATTTCTTTTTTACGCGATCCTTCAAAAGATAGGCCTGATTATGGCCACGTTTAGAATTACAACGCTGCCATTTAAACAAGGCATCAAATAGAAGGAGGTCTTATCCTAACGCAGATTCAAGTCCCGCTGAAGGATAACCAGTTTATCCAACCAGTAAACCAAAAGGAGTAACTACCTGGTATTACAGTAGACAAAGACTAGTCTGGGCGCACTCGGATTTGGTTTTCTTTTTTATAAGAAAAGGGAGCCCAAATTCTGGAAAAATTACTGTACAAATCCGTGTAGTATAAGCGTCCTGATGAGGGCTCAATTAATTTTTGGCTTAGAAGCTCTGTAATAACCCAAATTGTCGGACTCACAATGCTTCCAAAAGCTTCCTTTGCATCACGAAAGATTCACTGTTTGCATCGATTTTAGTCAGATGCCGTAATCCGGTCAAAATGGGAGAGCCGAGTTGCTCTTAAGGGTAAAAGAAACTAAAGGTGACAACCATTTTTTTAGTGCCAATTAAGTGACATGGACATATGTAAACAATATGTGGTTCCAGCTAAGTTTTCAGATTGTCTTACTGGCCAACATGATTTTTTTTACGACTGCATCCGTAAATCCAAATCCGTAAAGGACAAATTTCACTCAAACGTATATACGTTTTGGCTTTTGAATAAAGAATCAGAAGAATAAAACGCTTAAGAATAATTTAATTTTATTGAAGGGTGGGTTATGTGTTAGTTTCTTTTTAAAATTGCTATTACAACTGCAACGTTCAACAATTTTCCACGAATGTTGTTTAGTTGCAGAGAGTATAGCTTCCGATTAGTTAAACAAGATTTTATTTAACTAGTCTCCGACCAACAACTGGCTTGGTAGTGGTCCATCTTGTCAAAAAAAATTTCGGTACATTGGTGATTGCTTGTTACACTACTTCGCGAATGGCTCTATGGATGTTTTCCTTAAGTACATACATACGTCAATTGTTTGTCGCTTTTTGGGGTAATAATTGTCCTTAATAGTTTCAAAAAAAAAAAAAGTCCAACGGCGTCATCTCGTATCTGCGCGGTGGCCAAGCTACAACTCCATAATGATACCACGGTTACTGAATTTAATGCGTAAAAGATCGGTTGTTTGACATCTGGAGCGGGATATGGCGCAATCTTGCTTGAACCATAGCTCGTTCAAGTCCAAATCGTCCAACTACATTAAAAAAAAAAACCAGTTATCATGTCTCTTCGTTCACGTTGTTACCAGCATCATTTTGAAAGAAATAGAGACCAATGATGCAGAACTTTAGAACCCGTACCAAAGAGTCCGCTTTCCAGAATATATTGGCTTCGAACCCCGAATTCTACATCTCTGCTTGTTGGCAATATAGTTTTGCTACCCAATTCCATGTCCTTATCCAACTCATCCAAGCATCTACAGAGGAACTATAACGAAGCAGATAGGCATTTTGCTACAACTCTTGAGTGAAGTAGACCACAGGCTGATGGTATCATTGGGTCGTACTTTTTCCAAAATGAGGCGGGTCAGATGATAATTTTTTTTTGTCTCGGAATTCGTATAGAATTGATCTAGACGCGATGCCAATCCAACAGGAAATGTGAACGCCTTTGGATTATTCCTTTAGATGTCTGTTTATGAATCTCTTACGAGCCGATGTATGTCCTGTTATTGCTGTCCTCGCCCGGTGGTTGACAGAAGTAACCTAGGTGCATACATACATATGTATATGCTCAAAGGGATCGAAAAACATAGAACAAATTACATGGCCAAGGATTATTTTTATTTTTTTATTTTTGAAATAATATTTGACTACGCCAATGAGCGTAAAGGTGCTGCTACCAAGGAATATCTATTGGGCTTTATGCCAATCTCAATTCAACAGCAATGAAAGCGAGAATGCTGCCGCGGAGAAGTTCATCAGACCATATATTTGAGAGAATATTTCTCTGTGAAAAATGCTTCTCCTTATATTCTACAGAGCCAAACACTCGCATAGTATGCGTTGCGTTCTGCGGTTTTATCCACTTCTACGCAGAGAAATGCATTGCGCCTCTCATGCCAAGGCATACTAGTCCTTAAAGCCTTCATCTAAGTTTGCACTGAGGGGCTACCCTTTACCAAAACTTTTTCGAAAAGCAATGAAATCATGGAAGAGAACATCTAAAAGATGGAACGCCTCGGGGACTATAAATTTACATTGCCACTGAGTCTTGACTTTTTGCCATGCATATATTTTTAGAAATAAAAAAGCTAAGACTAAGCCGACTTGGATACCTTATTTATACATTCCCAGACAATAATAGGCTGCAATCTGACTAAAACAGAACCGATTTCAGCTTAAACTCATGCCGATAGAGGATAGTGTAACTAAACTTTCCAAAGGAAAGCAGAACTAGATCCCTCTCAAAACCAAAAACTGCCTCGATACTAAGTCACTCACTTTCCCGATATCCTTCGAAGACAAATGGGATGTTTACATGCTTGTTTTCTACCAGAATGAATCCCTTTCAAATAAACACACACATGTGTGTTAATCTAGTGTCCTCGATATGTAAATTTACATTTATAACGAATTCCCGTTCACATTTTATCTCCGTGATAGTATAACTTTGTGCCAACTCAATCCCATAAAGAAGTTTCTCGCAAAACTCACATGAAATTTAAAAAAATCACACTATCGCAATGGAAAAGTTTTTGAATAATTTCCAAATAACGTTTTTCTCGACCCAAAACTATCCACATTTTGCAACCATATGCTCACCAAACTAAATCACCGCACACACACTGTGATTCGCTTAGAAAATCTTCTTCGACACAAGATAGTTTCACCAATATCCGCCATTTCATCCATTTCTATACAAGATGAATGTTGAGAAAAATTTCAATTCAAACTTTATCCGCAAACGGCACTGTTTATAGGATTTATACAAATCGGTCGGAACTAGGCGGTCGAGGATACGAAAAACGTCCTAAAAATCAACTCCCTCTCTTGGTCTCTTTCTGCCTGGCGGTAGATAGTGTTACAATTTGATTAATTGCCGGAAACGGAAAAGGAAAGCAATGCCAGAAGCCGAGAACAGCATGAGCAACACCACAAACTTCGTCTCATGAAATCAGAAGGAGTACAAAAAAAGTATCTCTAACTCAGTGATTGGTAAGAACGTATAGCTTCCGTCGTCACACCGTGTCGGTGGTCGTCCTGCCGAGACCGGCGAGACCGGCGAGCGAAAGAGAGAAAATGATTTATGTCGACAGAAGCGTTTCTTTGGCTACTTATGCTGTCGAAACTTCCGAAAAGAATTGAGATGGATGGAAATTAAATTTAAAATAATGTTGTGTGGGGGTGAAAAGTTTTCAACGCTTCCTCTACTCCTAACCAAACCCCTGCGCCCAATATGCCAAAGGCGACAATAACATGCAAAAGAAACTGAAACTGACAGAAACCGAACTACATCATGTTCGTTGACTTTGCTTCGCTCCATGAAATGAAATACTCGTGCTCCATGCATCTGTAGGATGTTCTCCTAGTTGGCAGGAGCACAAGCCAACTACGAGTCTGTACGACTATGCAGGCCAAATAAGCAACATGGTACTGAGTACCGAAAAAAACTTCGTCTGGCTCTGAAAATAATGCCGAAAAATATCACTTTTGATTTTTCGCAACGCAAAGTTTTACTACTAGTCCTGCTTTTTGAGCTGCGTATTTGCTCCTTTCTATCTTTCTATTTAAGGAGCATGAAGGGAGAGGATTGCTTTCCATTTTTTTCTTTTTTTTTTGTTGCGCTTTTCGACACGGAAAAACTTTTCTAATTCCATTTGAGTTAAAGCGTAAATATCCGGTAACCAGGCGAAACAATAAATTATGTTTGGATTTTAGAGGAGGAGAAATCCAAACAGCGAACTTGTCATCGCACTGGCAATTGTCGAAAACTTTACGTTGTTGTTGACACCTCCCGTCAAACTTTTTTTTTTGTGCTCTCGCCGCGAGGGTAAGGATGCATCTGTGTATTTCAAATCCAACACCTCTGCCCCGAGGCGGAAAAGATGGGAAAATTAATATATTTTATGTTCAAATTTTATTATTGCGCGAACAACGAGTCTGACTTTGAGTTGTTCTTCGGCTCCGACCCCGTAGGGATTAGTAGTTGATGGGTGCTTTGAAAAGGTATTATCACCAACCTTTCTCGTCATCGTCATCACTGTCATCGCCTCGTTTATCTGCTTGAAACACGATGCAGAGGTGCTGGATCGTAAAATTTCCCCATTTCTCTCGGTTTTTTTTTTTTTTTTTTTAGAATTCACTTGAAAATTTGTTCGTGGGATATTAAATGTCCCGTTTTTTTATGACATCGATTATGGTATGTGTATGTAAGTAATTCTGGTGGGAGTTTGACATAATTGCAAGGAACTCAACAATTTTACGGCATTTTTACAGCGTTAAACCTTTCCGAGGCGTGTTGTCCTATTCATTTTCCTTTTTTTTTTGCTGCTCGATTTTATGCATTTGACTTTGTTGTTGGTTTTTTTATGAGATATGGTGGAAAATATAATTGTTAGGTCGTAAATAAAAGAAATTTTGCAGCATATTATGTATGAGCACACATACTCGTATCTAGCAGTTAATTTTTCAATATATTCCCCTGGGTTTGTGGGTAAATTGCTTCGAGTATTGTGTTGAAAAAAAGAACAAACCATAAAGCGTCAGATATGTACATATGTATGTATGTGTTGCCTATAATTGGGACTCAATATACCGACCTCGGTACACCCGAAAACCGTTCTTGAAACTCTTTCCCGACAGCAATTCAGAAGCGTCCTTTCAAAAATTCAAAAAATTCAGAGTCCATCTATTTTTTACGAAACGTTAGAACGCAAGGAAACAAACAATTGATGATGCACACAAGCAAGGATCTATGTTCCTTAAAGTATTTGGAATAGCGGCGCAAAACTAGAGCAGCGATGGAAGAGTATCGAGCCAGAAGAAAGGAGGAGAAAAAGATTCTGCGAAGGAAGAAAAGGGCATACGCAGTCTCCCAGCTCAAGGATATCGAAGAGTGCCGCGATAGAAACAACATCCGGATGTTTTATAGAAAAGCCAAACAACTGGTAGTTGGCCTCAGGCCCGGAACGCAAGCTCTTCGAAATAGTGAAGGAAACCTACTCACCGAGGCACAGGGAATAGTAGATGGTTTTAAGCAGCACTTCCAGCAGCTGCTAAATGGGCATCATGTAGAGAGAGTGGTAGGGGAAGAAGAACACCCGCATTCAGTCAACGAAGAAGCAGTCCCCCCTCCAAGTTTCGAAGAAGTCGGCACAGCCTTAAAAAAGCCGAAGAATAACAAGGCCGCCGGCTCTGATGGACTGCCAGCAGAGCTCTTCAAATACGGTGGTGATGCTTTGGTAGGGTGCATGCACCAACTCATCAACAAAGGATGACTGGACAATCAGCTCCATATGCCCCATCTACAAAAAAGGCGATCCTATGTCCAGCAAAAACTACAGAGGCATATCCCTGCTAAATGTCGCGTATAAGACCCTATCCAACGTAATATGTGAACCTCTAAAGCATTTCTGCAACACAGTGTGGATTCCGGCCCGGCAGTACGCGAAAGACCAAGTTTTCACATTAAGGCAAATCCTGGAAAAGCCCAACGAATTTCAAGTCGAGACTCACCATCTTTTCATCGACTTCAAAGCCGCATATGAAAGCATTCATCGCCGTGAGCTCTACATGGCGATGGCCGAATTCGGGATCCCGCGGAAACTAATCCAGCTCTGTCGCCTCACGCTGGAAAACACGCGATGCAATGTGCAGTTTGGAAACAGTTCTGCTGAACTATTCCAAACGTGTACCGGATTTCGGCAAGGAGATGCGCTATCATGTGATTTCATCAATCTAGTGCTGGAACAGATAGTGCGCATGGCAGGCGTCAACACGCAAGACACCATCTTTAACAAATCCGTCCAGTTGCTGGGATACGCAGACGATATTGATATCATCGGTCGCTCCGAGCGTGCCGTCATAGAGGCTTTTACGGCAATTGAAGAACAGGCGAAACGAGTCGGTCTTGAGGTAAACGAAGCCGAAACAAAGTCCATGTTGTCAACAAACAAACCAGCATCTGTCCACCGCCTAGGACAAAACGTCACTGTTGACAGCAGTAACTTGGAAGTAGTTGAGGAATTTGCCTACCTCGGAGTAAACATCAACTTCACGAACGACACCTCCGACGAAGTCTAACCCAAGCAAACCGCTGCTACTTCGGTTTAGCGAAACAACTGGGTTCAAAACTCCTAACTCGGAAGACAAAATGCGTGCTCTACAACACACTTATCCTGCCAGTTCCGCTCTATGGTGCCGAGTGCTGGACGATAAGCAGGAAAGCAGAGCAGATTTTGAATACGTTCGAGAGAAAAATTCTTTGTCGAATATTCGGTCACATATGCGAGGAGGGCGAATGGAGAAGAAGATATAACCGCGAACTCTATCAGCTGTATCAAGATGTGGATGTAGTCCGGAAGGCCAAAACACGTCGACTACACTGGCTCGTCCACATCAAGCGAATGGACAGTAATGCTCCACCTAAGAAGATCTTCGAATCCCAGCCCCCAGGTTCGAGACGACAAGGAAGACCGAACCTCCGTTTTAAGGACCAAGCTATCGCGGATGCCAGAGCGCTTGGTCTGGAAAACTAAAACGAAGAGGATGGAGGGCTGATGTGTCTCAGGCAGGGACCCTCCACGGGTTGGGAGCCCGTTAAGTAAGTATCTTCACAAGGTCTTTCAGCAAGTGCGCTCTATTTAAGTCGTCATCATTTGTTTAGCGTGCCGGGACATAGAGACTTCCAGGTAATTGCATGGTCAATGCACTCGTCAGGCATGGCATGACTTACCGATTTCAACCGAAAAGGAGAATGTCAGCATGTCTCTTGCTACATGTAAACTGGTACGTTAGCTGGAAATGATTAGCGATACTAACCGGTCCTGGGCTAATGGCACTACGTATCAGGTTACTAAAGAGATTCGGCTCGATCTGGATCTAAAGCGCTTTAGCAATTTGTACTTCTCTAGTCTTCTCCATTCATTAAATGATGCTTCATGTATTAGCGTACTTCTTTCACAACTTAAGCTTCTTTCACAACGTGCTGTCCCTCTGTATCTCATGGAAGAGATGTGGTAAATCTTATTGTAGGACATCTACCAGACTATGGTGTGGTATGGTATGGTAGCGCACTTTAGAGAGTGCTTGAATGGGGGCCTTTGGCATTTTGGTCCATTGCGATTCCCTAAAAATCCATCTCTAATTTGGTTCTCTCACCTAGCTCTTCAAAAATTCTGCTTCCCACATAGCGGATGCGACAAATTTAAGGCTAGGGACAGTCATAGAGCAAGCGTTTGACAGATTTCTTCTGTTCCTAGAGTAATCTACCAGAGTCGAAGCATATTCACAAGAGTTTAGTGTGTTAGTCAAGATTGGATTGAAACGATAATACAAGTACACCTTCCAGCACTGTCTTCTGTCCTGAATCCTCCAGTACTCCAATGTCTTCTCTTCAGTTTCGGTGGGATTTCAATGCCTAAAAGATGCAAGCTACAAGGTTGAAGTGGCTGCCAGCTAGGAGTCGCCCACACACTTAGACCAGTGGTAGGTCCATTGTGATACTACGTGGATCATGGGAGAAAGTTTCCCTCTACCAACTCGTTAAACCATTTTGAGCGTAGGAGGCTCCTAATGTCGATATCCATCAGGTCGCCTATATCGTTTTAATAGGGGGCTCCTATCGTTCGCAAAAAAGCTTAGCCTTGAAGCACGCTTGCCTATTACACACTATCCAGTAATGAGACCTCTTGTGGTGCCGATGTGCAATAGATTGAGGGAAATCAAATTCTTAGAGCGTTTTAGATCCCACTTCGGCCCCCTAAGATTTTTACTCTCGACAGCATCCAGCTTAAGTTTAAGTTTGCGAGTAGCTATTGGTAGGGTAGCTGAGGTGCCTTTGTCCGGCAAGATGGGTATAGTTGTTCCTATTCTGGCGAGTCCATCGGCCTTACAATTCTCTGGAATGTCTCTATGCCCCGGCACCCAACAACAGGTGAATATTGAACTCCTCAGCCATCTTCACAAAAGACGAACGGCAGTCTAGAGCTACTACTGATTGCTGTTTGGCTGTCTGAAAAGATGCGGATATCTCTAGCAGATATCACGTTTTTCTTAAACCAAGATAGGGCTTCCCTGATCGCCATTATGTCCGCCTGGAACACGCTACAATGATTAGGAAGGCTGATGGGGAGCTTAAGGTTAAGCTTATCAGAGAAAACACCTGCACCGACTCCGTCTTTGGTTTTTGACCCGTCGGTGTAGAAGTGAATTGATTCATCTTCCTCCCAGGGTGATATGAAAGGGATGGTGACTATGAAGACCCTTTCAAAATTTAGACGTGGGATGGGAGAGATTTTGAGTTTATTCAGAATAGAGGCGTGACCGAATTCTGTTCTTGACCACTGTTGGGTAGCTTCAAGTCGAACAGCTGCATTTGCTGCCATTTGCTTGCTGAATATATCGAGGGGTCTCAGAATGTCCTCATACATATATTTATACACGATTGCATTGTGTTCCAGATGGACTTTTGCATGGAAAATGGATCTGAATCAGTCAAATCAACGCGACAACCCTTATTCCGTTGGGCGTGCCATTTTTATTGCAAGAACGTAATTGGCTCTGAAGACTGAACTTCCAGCAATAAACCCAGAAAAACCGTCGTAAAACTAAATATCCTTGCATCCTGTATCGAGATTATACAGCGCTGTACATAATTCAGTTAGCCTTAGTCAAATTTGCAAGTGTAGTACACAAGCGTGCATCACATCGTAATATCAAATTTATTTCCAAACTCTTCCCTTCCGCCTTTATGAACAAGTGAACAAACACCACGATGATAATTCACAGAAAATTAATTTTAATTTTTAGTACCGTTCTCAGAATTTTACACTAAAACAACTCTGCTTATAGTGAGTCGTATCCTGATATCCATCTCATCTCTCTCTCTCGCTCTTGCTTTGTGTACGAAACTTCCCTAGGGCTGAACTGTTTTTTTTTTATTACTTTTCAGTGCCAAGCGTCCCGTATATGGCAGGGTAGTTCTCATATTCATCCCGAGGGAATTTATACAAAAGTTCATGCGACAAAAAGTTTCTCGGTGACATCGGGGCATCCTTTCAATTTATGTCTACAACTTTTTATGCTCACATGGAGCTACATGCTTGCACGTAAACGTACACATATCTGGTGTACATAAGTAAATAGGTGTCAAATTGTAGCAAACTTTTATCAGATGTCAATTAACTTTTGGAGAAGTTTCCTTCTTTTTAGGAAAACAGCTATCATCAGTGATGTGCTTATTGTTATTATCATGAAGATGTGAATGCGTGTGAGTCTCTTATCTTGGGTTTTTTTTTCGGGATCCTTTAAGCCTTCGTAGATTTATAGCAAGTTGCGTTCTTTTTGAATGTACACTGAGATGAATTTTGCCAACTTGAAGTTGACACCTACATAGGGTGGCATTTGTTTGGTAATAAATTCCATTGCGTCTGTTAGATAGGAAGGGGATCCATTCCACACCAATATGACGTGAGTAGAAGTACATGCAGTGGGAGATTAAGTCGAAGTTTTGGTCCTGATTTGTTTTTTACTCTAATTTTGCTCGGACCATGGAGTCAGTTTTGAAGGTTTTTTTAAGGTGATGATTTCACTGGTTCCCAGGATAACTGCTCCTTTTCACTCTCAGTTCTTTGCACTTCTAGAGCTAGTGCAAGCGGTATTGATATTGGAAGCCTCACATCTGCACCTGACGCTCAGTGAACTCAACTTAAGGAGGGACTACCAATGTAACAATCTGAAGCCAAGTGGTTTCTAAGAATTTACAGGCAGATAGGTAGGGAATGTCCCTTTTAACCGCCGTACTGGGGAAAACTGAGGGTGATTCCATTGAATCTTCACCACAGCAAAGCTGCATCAGTAATGACGGTCAGATGTTTTGTGGAGGAGGCAATTGACATTGCTCTGCTACAGGAGCCTTGGATCTTCAATGGAGGTCTACCTGAAACTAGACACTATGTGCGATCTGGCGAAAGAATTAGATCTTGTGTTCTGGCAGCTTTGTTGTGGCATCTGCATACCTGCCGTATGATTCCCTAGAGCTTCCGCGAACAAAAGAGGTAGAGTCTCTGGTGAGTGCCTGCAAGGACAAGAACGAAGACCTAATGATAGGTTGCGATGCTAATGCCCACATTACAGTATGGGGAAGCACCAACGATAACTACAGAGGAGAAGCCTTATCCGAGTTTGTAGTGTGTAAGGAGCTAACTGTTGTTAACAGAGGAACAGAACCGACCTTCGTAGATGCAAGACGAAGGGATGTTATTGATGTGACTCTGTGTAGCAATAGAGTGCTCGATAGAATATCAAATTGGAAGGTAATGGATCAGGCAATGATGTCGGACCACAGAGCCATCCCATTTGATGTTCAATATGGATCTATGTAGAAGAAGAAAGGGTCGGAAAAATGTCAGGATTCCCAGGTACACGGACAAGGTAAAATACCTAGAAGTGTTACGGGAATGGGAGGGTACCTAAAATGCCAAGAACCACTTGGCATGTGAAGTCGCAGCTGAAGCATTTACATTCAGCTATTGAAAATGCATACCAAGAGGCGTGTATCCCTACTTTGATAGATGAAAAGGACCCCACGCCTTGGTGGTGTAGAGATCCAGAAATTCTAAAAAAAGGAGGTGAGGAAGGCCTTTAATCGAGCCATGAGAGGGGATGATCCTGAATCATGGGATGAGTATAAGACGAAGAAGAAAGAGCTAAAAGGAACTCTACGACGACGTAACAGGAAGTCATGGAGGGAATTTTGCTCGAGTATGAGGAGCACAACTTAGGTCAATAGACTTCAGAAAATCATCTCCAAGGATCCAGTTTCCAAAGTCGGACTCATTCGTGACAGAATGAAGTCCTCATGGAGATACACTTTCCTGGAAGCTTAAAGTCAGATCAGCCCTGGACCCCGAGGAAACTAGGAGAAAACAGGATGGATAGGACAGAAGCCAGACGGATAGTAGCGCCAGAAGCGCTCAGTGGGGCGATAGCAACGTTTTCACCTTACAAGACCGCGGGACCGGATGGTATTTCCCTGCTCTGATGCAATGGGGTGCAGATCTCATGGTACCAAGACTTAGGGTTATATACGTTTCTTGCCTAGCAATAGGCTATATAACAGTAACTTGGAGGAAAACAAATGTGGTGTTTCTTCCAAAACCATGGACGGAATAAAGAGAGTGCGCGTTACCGAAAGGTTTCACAAAACTCTCATCAAGGATGGAACACCTCCGGATAAGGAAATTGGTGATGTAACCATATTTACGGATGGGTCCATGATGGCAGAGCGGTGCCAGGTATCTTTTCCGAAGAACTGGAACTAGCCTGTCATGTTAGTTTGGGGAAATTTAGCTCAGTCTATCAAGCCGACATGATTGCTCTGTTACATGCGTTGGATCACCTGATAGAGGTCAAGTTGTTGGTAAAAATATTACTACAGCACTGGACAATCAATCAGTGATCAGACGCAGCACATCCCTGACGATGGAATGTGTTCATAAACTCAATGAGTGCTGATCTCGAAATGAGATGACGCTGCTCTGGGTGAGAGGACACGCAGGGACTGAGGGCAATGAAAAGGCGGACTCTCTAGCAAAGCAAGGGTCAACCTCGGAGTTCTCTGGAACTATTTGCTGCAATTGGCAAAGTAATGGTGGAGCACCAGATTAACAACTGGATCGCGGCGGAACACTAGAGAAGGTGATTAACCGTAGAAGGTTGTAAGCAGGCTAAAATGACTATTAAAGGGCCGACTAGCTACACTCATAGAGAAGTTCTAAGCTTGGAGCGAAGATCACTGAAATGGGTGGTAGCGTTATCTACAGGTCGTGGTCATGGGGTATCACCTAAAGAAGATGGGTCTTCTGGAGGATGATACCTGTGAACTATGCCTGGAGGAAACCGAGACGGCGGCTTCTATTAAGCGGCGTATAATGAACAATGACACCCTATCTTAAGCACATAGACCACGCTGACAACATTTGCTTACTGTCACACAGAATACTGAGTGGAACAGCACCATGACAAATAGAAGAGACGAGGCTTTACTGGAAATGCTACTGATCTAGTGCTAGTTAACCGAGGCAACGAGCACACCTTCGACAGCGTTAGAGCGCGCTCCTATATCGACCTGACTTTCGCCAGCAGAAGCATAGCAAGGAGGATAAAATAGCAAGTCTCAGACCTGTATGCAAACAGTGACCACCGAGCCATCATCCTCGAAACGGAAGAGCAACAACAAGAGCACCACCGTAAACCTCCTCTCAAGGTACAGAGGCTGGAATGAAAAGCAGAAGACGTAGACAGTGAAATCCTTGAGTACATGCTAAATAACATGGACACAGCAAGAGGCACGGCAGAAGAATAAGCCAAAGAAATCTCAAGGTCCTTATCCCAAATATGCGACGCAGCTATGCCACGCAAGAGAAAGGCAAACGGACGGACACCTGTATACTGGTGGAACGACAACATCTCCGATCTTCGAGCAGACTGTCTTAGAATGCGGAGGCGTCAGCAGAGAGGCAGAAGCAGAGGTGAGGTGCGGAAGAATACGAGGTACTGAGGGAACAATTCCAAAGGAAGAGGGCACAACATCGTAAGCTGATAAAGAAGAGCAAAACTGAATCCTTCCAAGCGCTCAGGGAGGCACGTACCAAATAGTTATGAAAAAGCTAAAGAATGTCACAGTAGCCGCACCGACATGCCTGGACATCATGCATTCAATTGTCAGCGCACTTTTTCCGAGGAAAAACGGATTCACCTTGCCACGTAGATTAGCTGCAGTGGCAGAGACAATACCACCAGTCACAACTGAGGAAATCCTAGAGGCCGCGGCAACAATAAAGAGTAGTAAGGCACCAGGAATGGTGCCAAACTTCGCACTTAAAGGAGCCACAGATTTTCGTCCGGTTATATACGGCATGCTTAACAGAAGGCATCTTCCCGCTCTAGTGAAAAGAAGAACCTTGTACTGATTAAGGAAGCCAGTGGAAATACTGCCAAATGAGTGAGCTTCTCTTGAACTTCTTCTACATTCAAGACTCAACTTCTCATCCATTTGATCGCCATTTTAGGTCGCTTTTTCAAGACGAATCTTCTAAAGAAACAATTTCGATATCGTCTTTGAATAGGTAAGGTAAGGTTATAGTGACGGGCTGCACCAGGTACAAACTCACTTAGACCAGTAAAGCGCTGGAGGTTACTAATATTTGCACTAGCCAGTTCCACAAGGTTGTTCAAAAAGTCGGCTCCTAGATGCAGTGTCCTAGAAGTGGAGGGAGTTTTGCAGGAGCAAAGAAGATGTACATACGTATGCAGTACGGGTTCTTTCTCTTCTTCATCTATGCAGATTTTACAGAAGTCATTCACGAGGTGGCCCAGCCTGGCGATAATGCAGTGTCCTGCAACGACACATACTGTATTTTAAATGAGCAACCTTTGCTGTCTAATGAGGCAGTTGGAGCATTTCTAATCCAGCTAGGGCCTGATCTATCCAATGACGAGGCATGTAGTGTCATCTGCCCATATACGATTGGTGAAGTTGAGCTTGAGTGGCAATTTAACATAGTTTTAAAAATCGATAGTTTTACCCTGCCTGGCAAGCTCGTCGGCCATGCAATTCCCTGGTATGTGTCTGTGTCCCGGCACCCAAATGAGGTGCCTGGAAGATCATTCCACATAAATGACGTTCGGCTTATGAATCCCTATATTTGATAGTACGTCCGCAGTTGGGCTTGACGGTTAACTGATGTGGATTGGAAGCGAGACGCGTATTGCGGGTCAAATGTTGAAGGGGAGGAAAGCAAGTGGCTATTTCGCTGGAGCATTTTTTATAAAAGAAGCGATAAAATAGGGAAAGACACGAGACATTCCTGCGCTGTTCTAGTGAGACTATGGAGCTCACAATGTCTCAATCACCTATAAGCTTTGACGCGCGATTCTGGACCCTATCTAGAATGTGCAAAACGGTCTTGGGTGCACCAGGCCAGATATGGACGTTGTATTCCAACTTTAGGCGGATGAATGCCTTATAAATTGTTGCGAGATCAGATGGGGTAAAATATTTCTTGCACCGCTTAAGGAATCCTAGACATTTTGCAGCATTTTTCCCGACCTCGAATATGTGGTCGTTCCAACAAAGATGGTTGTTAATAAAAAAACCGAGGATGGCAAGTCCTTCGGTTACGGCGATGCAAGTACCATTCATGGATAATGGTTGGGGGTTATGGTTTCGCTTGAGAGACAGAAGACAGCACTGCGTTTTGGATTCATTAAATTCCACTCTGTTAGCTGAGCCCCATTTGATCATGCTGTCAAGGTCGAAATTTAATGAGTTTACCATACACTGCTGTTCCTATTCTACGACCGAAGAGCAGGGACGTGAGTTAGGGAACGAATATGAAAACTGAGGCTACTGTCATCAGCGAAGGAATGGATTAGATTAGAGGTTGCAGACAAGAGATCCTCTATAAAAATGAGAAAGAGAGTCGGAGACAAAACTGAGCCCTGGGGTACACCAGCATTTATGTGGTGAATATCAGACTTGAAGCCGTCCAATACAACTTGTATTGAAAGAAAGGTAATTTCTAATCCATTGAAGAAGAGACTCACCGATGCCATATGCACGCATTTTCGACAAAAGAGTCTGATGCCAAACTCTGTCAAATGCCTTTGAAATATAAAGCACCGAAGTGATGCAGAGATTGGTTCCACTTCTCGGTGAGATATGCCATCAAATCACCAGTGGACCTGTTGCTACGGAAACCATACTGCCGGTCATTGAGGAGCACCCGTGAATCAAGATACTTCATAAGCTGACGATTTATAAGCGTTTCCATGACCTTGGAAAGAATGTAACTGAAGGTAGCTGGCCGTCTATCAGACGCCCTGATGACAGGTGCATATTGCCAGTATGTAGCTCCTGGCTGTAGTCCCCATTTACTTCCCACGGATGTCTTGCATCAGTACAGGGCTGTAGTGCCTTTCTTAAAGCATTGCAGGGTGTTCGGTTTCCAGCTAAGCTTCAAATATTTGGCTGTGACGCCACAAGGGATCAAAATGCAGAATTTTATATTCCCTTGCTCTTTTTTTTAGCCTAATCGCCTAAACCACAACCTTTCATCCATTAAGAGAGCTAAGAGAGAGCATTCTGCAAAAGATCTCTTTGCGTGTTGACGTGTTTAGCCAAGAGAGCTACATAAAGCAACGCCATCTGCAGAGGCAATTATCAGTTTTCCATTTTCAGGATTAAAAACAGCTCACTCATCCTCTTTAAATAACTTTTTAAGGGAAACTGTGATTTTATTCAAAGTGATACTGCACAACAGCCAACCTTTGCAGAGTACCTCTTATACACATCCGCTCCAAACAAGACCTACTACATCGATCTAACGTTAACTTAAAGATTAATTTCAATCTTTCCATGTGAATCAAATGTATCTGCTCTATCTATCCATAGCAACCCCCGCAGACGTTAACGTAATCAACCCTCTAGCTGGAAACACAAGCCATTATATGTAGTTTTTTTTTTCTAATCTTCTACAATGCCGCAAACTATGCCAGTCCCGCACATATTTGTATTTCATTTGCTAAAAACCATAAACGTAGTTTTATGATTTACCTACCCCCGAGTCATGAGCAGAATTCCGTTTAATCTACCGAAGATGAATAGAATACTCCACCGGGAAACAATGGCAATATTTCCCCGCCTCTGATGCCGACGACCTCAATGCTATCCACAGTACCCATCTCCAGTCACACGCGTGCCAGCAAAAGAACACTGTTTCGCAACCACCGACCGACGACGTCGCCGCCATATGAATATATTGGACACACTGCGTATATCCTTGTAGTATCTTGTATTGCCCCAAAGGCTGCGACATCAACTCTCCTCACCCGATGCATGCCCACGGTCATAATCCAGGCGTAGGCAAACAGACGCTCCCACAACACACAATCAACCCCCTCTGAACCCCATTGTCCTGTCGGGTGTATCTCCGGCGCATATTGTGATTTGTGTACAACTGGTGCACTGGGGCGTATGAGCAACCAGTTTCGCCTTTTGTCGATTTCTTTGCTTTCGCTTTGTTTTCTTTTCATAATTTTTCTTCGTCCATTGTTTTCCTGTGTGTGTGTGCGTTTCCATTTTATTTATTGTTTTCGTTTCGTTGTCTCTATTAATGAAGTTGCTAACGGCGCTAGTTCAGTGGGGTGGTGGCATCGACATCTTTGATCAAACGGTGACCTATTTTCCATTCGGTTTTCGTGGGGTTTCTAAGGATTCATTCTGTTATTTTGTTGCTGTTTGGCAGGACTATTGTTTGAGGTCATGAGTCGCACATTGTAGTGGTGGACTCGATCTCGTACAATTATTGCAACTGTTGCTCTTGTGGTCGACTGTTGGTGACATCGTTTACGGGATGATTATTCAAAGCAAGGCTTAGACACAAAAAAAAAGTTCAAAATTATTTCCACTGCGTCTTCTTCTCCTCCTTCTTGTCTGGGTGTATACTGAAGCATTCAAACAACCGTTAATTGTTTACGTTTTGATCCCAAAATATAGCACAAGGTAAAGCGACGGCAGGTGGATGGGTGGTCGGGTGGATGGGTGGTTGGGTGGTTGGTTGGTTTGCTGAATGAATATCCAGATCCTGTGGGTATTGCTGGCCCATTTGATATTGTGTTGGTCTCCTTTATTGTTTCATTGAAGCAGGTGTGCATAGTCTGGTAGATTGGTTCCTGGGATATTGTGTGGCTCCTCGGTTGATGGTCTTTTGTTGTTTGTGTTGATTGTGAGGCGAATTGTGTTTTTTTTTTTTCTTGGAATAAATATAAACGTATTTTAATTGAAAATAAATAAAATAGGTCGGGTGGGCAGGACGTGGATCAGCATGAAATACATTGATTGTCCTTTGTTTTCTTGTTGGATGTTTAAAAGTAGGACGTGAATTGTCTTGTTTTAATTTAATGTCCGCAATTTTAAAGAAGACGTCTTAAATTTTGACAGTCTGCTGCTATAGATTTAAAATGTTTAAAAAAGAAGCCAAATTGTTTTTCTTATTCAGACACTTTGCATGCCAGAGAGAGTAGGACTGTGGAGAGTTATTCTGCAAAACTTTGTTACTCAATTGCCTCCTAAGACCACAGAGATTGGCTTGGGAAGTACTTCTTCTCTTGTCTGCGCTGTACTCAGTAAAGTTATTACCGGAATTGATGGAGCACAGTCAGGCGACCTAGGACAGGGATTTGCAGAAAACTCTGTCATAGGGGGCCTTAAAATCTATTTAAAGTATAAGCTATGGGACAAGCTTTTAGACAGACTTATGTGTGAATGAGATGAGATTGATAGTGAGCTAATCTGGCCTAAAACTTCAGTGACATTAACAAACAAACGGCTTTAGATGTTGACGCCAGAAAGCAGACAAGATCCTTTTCAACAGATTGAGGCCTTGTGAGTGACAGAAGGATCGGATAAACAACGCTGATTTATCTGTCGCAGGTACTATCATTTAACCATATCTTAAAATTGAGTTGTTTTATGCCAAGTTATTCTTCCTCTACCTTAAGGACCTTGTCAGCAAGGCGTTGGCTCCATTAATTTTATTGAACATAAGTTAAGACTTCGCTACATTCACCAAGTCGCGGATTTAAATCAGAAATCATCATTCCTAAAGCAGAACACCTCGAAGACACACTCGACGCCGAACAAGCAAGTTTCCGCTCTGGATCATCCTGTGTCGACAACATAAATGCCCTGCGGATCAGTATCGAGCAGTGCGTTGAATATCGATCGCCACTTCACCTGCTGTTCATCGATTTTGAAAACGCGTTTGGTAGTGTCAATCGGGAATATATTTGGTGGGCCTTGCGCAGGAGGGATATACCAGATAAATTAATAGCAATAATTAAGGCTACGTACGATGGGTCCACATGTCACGTTTTGCATTGAGGAAAGCTGTCTGAGGAATTCGAAGTTCAAAGTGGGGTTCGGCAAGGCAGCATTCTGTCACCAATACTGTTTTTATTGGTGATTAGCGATGTGCTAAATGCGGCTTTATCGACGGAAAGCATCTGGACCTTCACCAAATGACAACAAATGTGAAGAGGGAAGCAGACGTCGCAAAAATAATCAGCCTAAAGACCCAACTTATGAACTCGTATATGCATTGCTGGACAAACGGTTGAGAGGGTAGAGAGTTTCCAATACCTTGGAAGTATTGTCCCAACCGATAGGGGGACCGAACTGTATATAGCCAGCCGAATATGCAAGGCAAAATCTGCGTTTGAGATGCTATCCACGATTTGGAGTAGTAATGCAATTAGCTTGGACACCAAGCTACGGCTGTTCCGTTCCAACGTTGAATCCATTCTGCTGTATGGATGTGGTACTTGGAGAGTGACCACTACTATCATGAGAAAGCTGCAAACGATTGGTGTTAGTATTATTACAGTCGAAGCTTTATTGCACTAGCAGCTGCAGTCTTCATAATTCTTATGTGTAGCAGTGGAAGGTCTAAGAGAACTTCCAGCGCAGCTGTAGGGCAGGTGCGCATTGCACCCCGTAATACCTACACATGCTAATCGTTGCACCTTTTGTAGGTCAGATCGAACTGGCTTAAGTCAATCTGGGTGCTTTAGAATGGTTTGGCATAAAATTGACTCAACAAATGCCTTGCGTCGCGACGATACAAATCTTAATTTTCTTGTCCTGTAGGTTGTGCTTATACAATATTTGAGAAATAGAAGTCCTTGAATAGCTTGCACATGACAGTCATTAATATTGGACGTTTTACTTGTTTTCTACTGGTTCTACAGTCTGAACATTGAACTCAGTTGCCACACGTTCTAGCGACAGAGCCACTACATTCGCCGCATTACATTGCTCGTAAGCTTTCCTAGGAACTTACAAAAATATTTTTCTGTTCTGTAGAGGATTGAGAGCAAACTAACCTTTGATGTATGAGGTATGCAACAATCCTAACCATCTTTCAAAGGGCACATCAAGGTCGCTTTTCTTAAATTGTAAATTGCTGAACGCACGGATGGGAATCGTCAACTAAAGGACCTAACATTGTCAGGAAAGGATTAAAAAATCTCTACCATATCACTTTATCAACATTGGAAGCAGCTTGGGCAGGAGCACAAATAGTGGTCGTCGAGAGCGACAGAAGGTTATACTCACCATCAACTCCAAACCTAACACTGTGGAAGTTAGTTAGTAAGTTTAGTTTGGCTGTCCGCACGGGAGTGCAGACAAACTTAGACCAATAAAGGTCCTTTGTGATACCATGGATCAAAACCAATTCGCTACTTATGGACTAACAGAACCAACCGGATCTTTTGATAAAGCGATGGATGCACATAACACCTAAGGACGCCATGTCACCAAGATCTTCAAGGAAGGGGGACCCTAAATGGAGCATTCTTTTATGCGACAGAGCTGGGCAGTTACATAGGAGGTGATGGATAGTTTCCTCCTCCTCCTCGTCCCTACAGCTTCTGCAGAAGTCGTTAGAAAAGAGGCCAAGTCTTCTGGCATGTTAGCCGATAAGACAGTGTCCAGTGAGAATACCAACAACGCAGCTCATCTGTGATCGCTTTAGTTCGACCAACTCGGCACTACGTTTATGGTCCAGCCTGGGCCAGATCTGTCTCGAGATGAGACACGTTGACTAATAGCATTCAGCTTTAGTAGATGCTTACATGTAGCTAGGGACATACAAAGGGATTGCGTATCAGACAGAATCCTTAGAATAGTACCTTGTCTGGCGAGTTCATCTGCCCTGCAGTTACCTGGAATGTCTCTGTGGCCTGGCACCCAGCATAGGTGAATGTTGAACTGCTCTGTCATCTCCAAAAGAGATAGACGGCAGTTGAGAGCGGCCTTTGAAGTAAAGAAACACAATTCCAGAGACCTGATTGCCGCTTGGCTGTCAGTGAGAATGGTAATATCCCTGACAGATAGTACATTACACTTCAGCCAAGACAGGGCTTCCTTAATCACCATGATTTCCGCCTGAAAAACGCTACAATGATCAGGGAGACGGAACACTGTGAAAAGGTGAGAAGAAACTTCCAATCACTGCCATCAACAAAGAGTCTCTGACCCATCCTGGTACTTAGGAGCTTAGCTCCATTTACTCTAGATGTCTGCAAAGAGTGAGAGGTCACAACAAGAACATGCTTAAATGAAACTGGAAAAGTCAAAGCTCAGTGAGACCTGTTGCTTGTCCCCAAATCAGAGTGCCATCTTTTCTGGAGGTCGACCCAATGTAAACACACACTGGGATGAACAGTGATTCATCAATCTACAATAGAAAGATGGTAAGTTAATATTCTGTTTCCATGTAATGACCATTCGCAGTATTATTCGGCACTCCAACTACTGAAATCAAAATGTTGTAACCAGGGCCCGTAGGTCTCTGACTTGTAGACCGAGGTATAGGTTTTCTAAAGCAGAAAAAGGCTCACATCTTAAGTATCTATAACCCATGGTGTTTCTTTCTTCCTGTTGAAAACTCTTGAGAGATTGCAACCTGATTGCAACCGTAGATGACTTTCTCTTGATGTATGAGGGAAGTGTCCAAATACTCTAAAAATCTTGTTCAGTACGCTCCCCTCTTCTCTCCGAAATGAGCCATAAAAAGTGGAAGTCAATTCCGACAAAACTGGACTGAACTGAATTGAATTGAAAAATCCCCTTTTATAGATGAGTTGACATCCTTCATTGTTATGGTTGAAACCCAAGCCAGCAACCTTCACCTCAGTAGTCAGAAACGTTTCCACTGCCTTGGTGCATCCACAGGTCCAATTATTTTCACATAAACCTCAGACAACTGGGACAAGATCTGTTCCTGTAATTTTTTTACGGCAGCGTTACATGAGTGAGGCATGGTTAGACTTCGTAATACGACGTATCCATTGTGCATTATAAATGAACACCACAAAAGCATAACGAATGGGTTAGTTGTCCTTGCATTATATTCCATATTCATTTCAGAATAAAGCCATTTTCTTTCGGTAGCAAGTACAAAGCCACTACTACCAATCCCCTGGTGCATAACTAGGTTATGCAAATTCCACATCCTCATTGGGTATATTAGCACCAAAGCCGCCAAACCACCAGATCTACAAGACCGACATGCCGCAAGTCTTTATCCACCCGTCATGTTACCCGGCATGCAACTCGTCTTGGGTCGTGCCTTGTCAACTGATTTCCTTGTTCAGTTGTGGCTTTTCTCGCCTTGTTGCAGCACTAGGACAGCATATACTGCACACATTCAATGAATACCCTAAGGAAACGAAAACCTAAATCAACATTCCATAAACGGTTATGGTTTCCTTTGTTTCGCATATCCTGCGCGTGATTTCCATTTAATAATAAGCTGGAACTGCTGCGCCTCGGCTGTGGTCGGCACAGGCAGTATCTTCACTTTGCTTTTGTATTTTGCCCACCAAGACCATAGCCGTGACGACAACAAGGACGACGAAAACGACGGCGATGACTTTCATTCATTCACGCAATTGCCAGGAGGGGTTTAATCCTATTGCATGAATTCAACGGTGTGAGGGAACGGTTATGGGTGTTAAATCTTTCCGGTCTTCCGGACTTCTTTGTTGTGTATGCATGAAATCCTGATATTATAATGAGTGTTAAAGGAGATGCCATAAAAGATTATGAATCCTTCCCCCGACCACATTTATACAAAAAAAAAAAGTAATCCTGCTTCCGCTGCTGCTGTTCTTGCCTACTGACTGACTGAGAGATTCTGAGTAGCGTAGATGAAAAACAACAACGAAGGACCTTTATTGTTATTCTTTTTTTTTTTTTGCCAGAGTATGGTTGTTGCTGTTCTTGCTCCTGCTGCTGCTGCTGCGGCTCCTCCTGCCGTTCCATTATGATTTTTAGAAGTTTTATTGTTATTGTTGTTGATGTTCCTTTTATGATTATGATTCATCCGCTTTTTTTTTGGACTAGGAACGCGTTATTATGACGTCTTTCTCTATCCGGCCCGTTGTCGTTTGCAAATTAGTGTATGCTGGGAATGCTTTGTAAGCTGGTGCTGCTTTCTTAAAAGGTGTTCAGTCTCGTTTTAGGCCCCGTTTCGGGGGTAAATTAATGATAATGGGATGCGAAAATTAAGTGGCAGTTGAGCTTCTCGTTTTATCTACTTTCTGTCCACTTGGACATTTCAACGAACATTTCGTTGTCCATAATAAAATGAGTCCTAGAAAAGAAAATATTTTTTTTTTTTGTTCCTTTGCCCAGTTTGTGTTGTTTTGTTAAAGATGACGACGATGATGATGATGACGACGATGATGATGGGCTGTTGTGCCGGAATGAGAGGGCATATCCATTCCGGAGTTAAGATGAAAAATGTTGAAGACATTTTAAAAGCACCATGATGATTAGATGATGGATGGTATTATGGGTGTCGTTATTAAGGGGTAAGGACTGTTGTAAGATAACGCTAAGGTATGTGGCTGATGACCATCGTACCTTTTTTTTTAGAAATTGCTGGCTCAGATAACTATGAAGATGATGACCAGAGTAATGTGGTTCGTAAATTTGGGCCACTTTCTGTACACCTACACACATAATTTCCAGAAGATAAAAGTGTGCTTCAAATTTTGATATCGCAGCAATGGGTAAGAAAAAATCTTAAGAGTTATGTACCAATGGTGATTATGTGAAAGGCTCATGAAACATCTGCAGAACACCTACATTGGCAGCTGTGCTTTCAATGACTCGTCTGGGGTATCCCATAAAACGTGACAAAGACCGTTTATCTTCGCGGGCCTTTCAATGAATTTCGATCCGGATTTTGATAAGTTTTCATTGAAAATCTAGGTGATGTAAAAACTCTTGTTGTTGTGAATGTTTAGTAAGACCTGGGGTTTAAGCCATCGCATGATACTTCCCTCAAACGGAAGTTCGGTACACTGCAGTACCTTGCTTGTGTCTGTATTACTGACAGGATGATAGGAACTCCAATTGCCGCATGGACACATTCCCCCTTACAACTTTTCACCAAGAACTCTACATTGGAACCAGCGTTGAACGGGCGGTAAAGGGCGCAGACTAGATGAGGCTGAAAAGCTTCTCAGCTCTATTTCACGCGTCCGTAAGCGACTGCCCTGCTTTTGCATAAATTTGGCACTGTAACATGGGCAATTTCAATCTCAAGTATAAGGATCTAGCTACGCTCAACCATGCTGATCTGTTGCGTTTTTGCAAAGCGCGCTGGCAGGTTTGGAGTGCGAACAATATGAACTACATTAAGGGCATTGCGACTGTTTGCATATGGCGACCTTCGGCGGGAGTACAGTGGTTCCTCACAAACTACATGCTCCTGTTCGGTGGACAGCCCGCTACAAAAGCCAACAGTGAGAGGATAATTGTATTATTGTGAACGCAGCAAGAGCAGCCATGATCAATAACTATTTCAGACGCAAAGCAAATGAAATTAGATTAGAAACGTAGAAAACATAGTGCGCGAAACAATACCTCATTTTTTTGAGCAAATCAATCTTCGTTTTTGACGATTTGACATGGCCTTCAGATCCTCTTATTCGACCGCCCCAGACTTTTACCTATGAGACAATTTGAAGGCATAGGGTTACTAGAGTTACCACATACTTTTCAGCATCTAAGGGACAACAGTTCCTGACCATATGGACTGGCGGTAAGAGTTCATAGTAAGCAATGTTGTAATGAAATACCGGGCACAACAGAAGCTGCGAGACTGAGGAAAGTCTTCACTAGAGCATCTAAATCTCTGGGATCTCTCAAGGATCTGGACTGAACTGGTCCGTCTGCTGATCTGGTTACTGAGGACAGAATAGAGTGGGCAATAAGATCATTCTCTCCCTACAAATCCCCAGGCTTAGACAGAATCATCCCGATCATGTTATAGAAGGCTACAATAGCCTGACACAAAACTATATACCAAAGAAATGGAGAGAAGTAAGAGTGGTATTCATACCTAAGGCTGGTAAAGCGAGTCATACGACCGTGAAGGATTTCAGGCCAATAAGTCTCACCTCTTTCATCCTTTAAACATTCGAAAGACTGATCGATATACACATCCGTAGCAGGCTATGCCCAGTGAATTTATCCCCAGCCCAACACGCTTATACTAAGAGGAAATGCGTTGAGTCACCGCTACACAGTGTCGTCAGTACAATAGAAAAGTTACTTAAAGACAAAGAATACACATTAGCCGCATACACACTGGTGTAGGGTCCGGCATCTTCTCTGAATCGCTAGGGATATCTAGATCCATTAAACTACCAGACCACAGCAGTGTTTTCCAAGCGGAGGTCCTGGCAGTGACAGCAACTGCCCGTGAGTCTGCCGTAAGGGCAATACCACAGTATGGTATCACCTTCTTTATCAACAGCCAGGCAGCTATAAAAGCAATTACTGCTACCGAAATTAAATCGAAGCTTGTGAGATGCTGTCGCGAAGAGCTTAAGGTTCTTGGAATACAGCACAGGGTATCGCTCTGCTGGGTTCCTGGACATGAGGGTATCCCAGGCAATTAAAAAACTGATGAACTAGCCACAAGAGAGGCGAACCTAAAATGGGAGTCCATGGAAACGTGTAACATCGCAAGAGAACTATGGCCGTCCTTCGATAGAACAAGGACCGAGAGACTTATACGAAAGGACAGAGGATCCCATTCTATCCTCGTGGGTATCATTACGGGGCATAATAGTCTGCGGTACCACATGAAGAACCTGAGGCTGTGGCGAGGAGGGAGTTTTTCGGGACGCCACCCATACCTCTGCCACTGTCCTGGACTCCAACATTCCAGAAACAAATTCTTCTTCTACAGCTCTCTGGCGTACCTACAGGCAAGATGCTGAGCTTTGTCAAGTCATCAAGGTTGTTTGTATTCGGAAATAAGTAAGCAATTAGAGTAGAGTTGATTAGACATTTACAGGGTTTCAATGGGCGGGGGAACACCTTTCCTACCTATGGGTAACACAAGGGGTCAACTCTGACCTGAGTGCGGCAGGAGGCCTTTTCCTCTCTGCCAGCCCGCTTACCTAACCTAACCTAAGCAATGACTTGTTCTTAATCTTTTTCACATTTTTATCGTCACATAATTGCATTGTCATTTTCGACGTTTTAATTTGACGCCCCCAGGGGGGCACTTTATTAAGCTTACAAACTAGAGCCTTATAATAAGTGAGGGGAGGATGGATGAGATTGAGGAGATAATAGACTTAAATGCTGAATGGTAATACTAAGCTGGACTAAACCTAGTAACTAAGAGGGATGATTGGAGATTAAGGAGGATGATTGGAGGTTAGGTATGGTTAGGGCATTACGGAGTACGCATTTACTCCGATTAAAATCAAAGCATTCTTGATAATGGTTCGTTGTACCCATAGTTAGTGCGATGAGGAGGTATACGGAATAGAGGAACAGACCTTAGATTGCGGGGATTGGTATTTAGAAAAATCGCTTGAAGTAAGGCGGGACAATCAATGTTGCCAAATAACAACTGATGAATAAAAAGTATGTCGGCAACATCACGACGTTTCTCCAATGACTGAAGATTAATCAGTCTAAGACGATCCACATAGGGTGGAAGGTTGAGGTTATCAGCCCAAGACAGACCACGTAAGGCGAAGCGAATGAACCTACGCTGGACAGCCTCGATTCTCATGATATGGGTAGCATAATGTGGCGACCACACTTGGCTGGCATACTCGAGGAGGGGTCTGACGAAAGTTAGATAAAGGGATTTTGTTACGTAGGGGTCAGAGAACTCTTTTGACCAGCGTTTCACAAATCCAAGTGCTGAATTGGCTCTACTTATGACATTGTCGATATGTGATCGAAAGTTAAGTTCACGTTCGCAGATAACGCCCAAATCACGTGCAGACGTGACAGAGGGTACAGGCTCATCACGAATGAAGTAGATCCTAGCTGGTGTTGGGAGACGCTTGCGGGAGTAGGTGATGGAGTGACATTTATTGACATTAAGTTCTAAGCCATTTTTATTACACCAGATGGAAAAGCTATCTAGATCACCCTGTAGTAGGCGAGAATCAGTGGCAGATGATATACGTTTAAAGATTTTCATATCATCAGCGTAGACCAGGAGATCAGAGTTCTGGATGACACGTTCAGCATCATTTGTTGTAAGGATGAAGATTAATGGTCCGATATGGCTGCCTTGAGGGACGCCCGATGTTGCTGTAATAGGGTCTGATACTGTTGATCTGAATCGAACTTTGTATTGACGGTCCACTAAGTACGATTTGATCCATGAGATGAACCGCGGTTGAAATCCAAGGGCTTTCAGCTTAAAGAGAATAATTTGGTGGGAAATTTTGTCAAAAGCCTTACTAAAATCTGTGGCTACAACATCTACTTGATTGCCATTTTCCAAAGCGTTCAGTGTACTAGACACGAATACGGTTAAGTTAGTGGTTGTTGACCTCCCTTTGAGGAATCCGTGTTGTTTTGGGGAGAGGATTGGTTTGCAGTGGAAAGACATTACATCGTACACGATGTTCTCGAAGAGCTTAGGTATGCATGAGAGCTTGGCAATTGGCCGATAATTAGAAATTTCGCTCTTGCATCCTTTTTTATGGATAGGGGTAATGTAAGCGTCCTTCCATAGTTGGGGAAAATTTCCTTGTAAGATTGAGAGTTGAAAAAAGGTAGTGAGCGGCTGTGTCAGATGATTCGCGCATTTTTTAGTACTATGGCGGGGACACCGTCAGGACCAGGGGAGTAGTCATCCTTCAATTGGTTAATCTTATCAGCAACCATTGATGGGAATATGTCGACAGAGACAAGGGAGGTTTGTGTAGAGTTGTTCAAATAGCAGAAATAATCAAGATCGGGTTTTCCGAACCCTCTTGAAAATGTTTGCACTCTTTATAAACGCTTGGCTGAGACATAAAAACTTCGTTAAGGTATTGCACTTTCTCTACAATGTGAAGCACTTCTCTCTACTTTATAACATTTTTAATGAAAAATTTGGGACTTATTCCTTCATTTTTTTTTTTTTTTTTAAAAAAGGCCGATGGCTTGTTATTGAAATACACGTCACAAAAAAAAAATGTCTTGCAAATGTCTTTAGAATGAAATTACTCTGACAGTGATTTTTTGACAATTTCACAAAATTTTCGAGATAAGAACACCGGACCTAGATTTACAAGACCCATCGTTTTCGAAACTAGTATAAAAAAAAAGCGATGGAAATTTTGGAAAATTTCTTACAATTTTGATTTTTGCCTTGTTTTCGGCTTAACTAGTAATAACTCCAATCCTAACAATGCCTGTCACTTGGGCGTGTTCCTATGAGCGTTAGATTATTACTGAGCGGGAAGTTCGAGGTTCGAATCCCTGCGAATGTCTGACAAACGTCCGAGAGTAAGAATTGTCATCAGAAAGCTTCTCAATTCGCCTTTCGGATATGGCTCTAAACTGTATATTCCTTCCATTTGTGTGAAAATATATAACACGCATAACACGAATTGTCGCGATAAGCTAGGCACTGGACCGCATACTGTCTATTGTGCCAAGTATTTGTTTTTTGTAATGCCTTCTTTTAAGCTCGGTTATATCTTCAGTTAATTTTTTTATCATTATCGCTACTTCTTTACATTAAAGTGATAAGAAGTGCAGAGTTATGTTGCCGAGCTTAACTTACCTGTTCGGTGTGTAATGGCGCTCCAAGACTATTCGATTTCAACGGAGCTGGATCTCCTAAGCTTAAATACAACTTTTAAATATAAAAGTATTTCATTGCACTTTCCAACGAACCTTTTTTACCACTGTTCCTTCAACGTGATAAGGGAATGTGTAAAGAGTAGGCCATCTGTTGGTTTCCTTTTTAAAATTCTTTTTAAACACACAATTCAAATTTTGTTCAATTGTTGTTACTTTACTAAAACGAGTGCATCCTCCAATTATATATGGAAATAAATTTGTACAGGGAATGCCAGTATTTTTACAGTGAACTATCAATTGTCCTAAAATAAAAAGAAAAGTCCAATGGCGTCAAATCGCTGCTGCGCCGTGGTGAAGGAATGTTGCAAAAAATATCTTAAGAGCCCAGTTATCGAAAGAATGGTTATATAGTTACGGTAATCGCACCCCCAGTGATACCGCGGGAGCTTAGGTACACATAATATACATACATGTATCCAGTATCATACACGCGCAGACTGCGTAATCCAATATCATACACGCGCAGACTGCATTTGCCCCATCAGCGTATCAGCACAGGCGTGCACTGCACTCGCTGCGTGTGCGCAAGATCAGCAGAATTAGTTAATAAATAGGAAAAAGCTAATGTTATTTTGAGTAGTTGATTTGAATCCCGTGATGAAACCGGTCAAATAAAGAATTTTATAATTTAATTGTCGAATAGTTTTATTTCCAGCAGTGTTGTTGTTTTTTTTGTCGTTGAGTGGCTAACCCACCTTAACTGGCGCAGTCGACGAGCGAACCACGGTCGCGAAACAAAAGTGGAATTAACTAAAAAATATAAAATTTACTTCATCAAGTGAAAGTGAATTAAGCAGTTCGAATAAAAGTTAAGATAACCAAAGTTAAATTAACAAAAATCTTACTACATCAAGTGATAGTGAGTTTTAAACTATTCGAATTAGAAGTTAAAACCAACCAAAGTTGAATTAACTTAATCAAATAATTGTGAATATTCAATCAACCAAAGTTGAACTAACTTAATAAAAAAAAAAATTGTGAATAAATTATTCGGGAATCAACCAAAGTTGAACCAAATCAAGATTCAAATAAACAAAAGAGGAGGCAGTTCATCACTCAAGCAACAGGACACAACAGTATGCAGGAAATAATTCTAATAATTGTATTAATGTAAGTCATTAGAAATTATATTTAAAAGAAAATTGTGTAAATCTCTTTTCCTCACTATTAAATCTAAATTTAATCAACCGTAATTGTACGAAATATTTATATTCAAAATTGAGTCGGTTATAGCTGAATTCGAGAAATTATCCTTAAAAATGCCACAAGATTCTTTAAATACCCAAATTACTCCTGAGAGTTCACAAACCCCTTCACTATCTCCACCCAACCCTTCCCAAAATATGACATCAAATATCGCAGATTACAATACACCAGATATTATAAAAACCCTCCCTGAATTTCACGGAGACTCGAGAGATCTCCACCCCTTTATCGATGCCGTAAACCGAATAGAGGTAATTTTGTCCCACTCTGCGCGTAATGACGTGATATCTACACGGTGAGCCTAAGTCCTGGAACGAAATTAGTCAATGCCTAAAAAGACACTTCTCAGATCATAGAGATCAAAGAACATTGTACAATACCTTATCAACTTTGAAACAGACTAGCACAATCCGACATTTTTATGAGCAAATTCTATCGCTTGTTACGGCCTTGAATACATCAATAGAGGGAGACGAATACATAAAGAAAATAATGATAGAAAGAAATCTGGCCGAAGGGCTAGATACCTTTATCAAAGGCTGCAAAGAACCAATCAAAACAATCCTTTTATCTAGGAATCCGGAATCGTTAGACACAGCTTTCGATATGGCTCTCAGCATCGAACCACATTCAGAGCCCCGGCACATATCCACTAACCAAAAACAGAAAGGAACGTTCTTTCAGCAAGGTAGTTATAACCAACCTCAAAGAGGTTTGGGATCAGGCCAATTCAGAAACAATTTTAACCAAACTAATAGAGGTCTTGGTTCAGGTCAGTTTAGGAATAATTTTAATCCACAACATAGAGAAGGCACCACGAATACCAGACACCATAGACAGGAGCCCATGAACATTGACAACTCCAGACAGTTTAGACAAAACACTAGATATCGAAACAATCCCACTCCAATGGATGTTGACCCATCCACTCAGACTCAAAATCGAAGAACACGGCCCGAAGAATTATTCTCCTATGAAAATTTTCAGGAGGAAGGCCCGATAGACAGACACAAGTAAATACACTCCCTTACGTTAATATAAAAACCCCAAATAAAATCCTTAAATTACTTATAGATACGGGTGCTTCCAGTTCCCTACTAAGTCCAAGTTTAATTCAGTCCCGTCATAAAATAAAAATTAAACCTATGCTAATTAAAGCCTTAGGGAGCTCTACAATAATCGATGAAAAAGTTGAAACATTTCTATTTAAAGAATTCGGAGAAAACCCTCCACCAGCTACGTTCTACTTGTTTAAATTTCACGACTACTTCGATGGAGTCATTGGAAATGATATTCTGTCAAGAAGTGAGATACAAATAGACCTTAGCAAGAACATAATTAGAAGAAATGGAACCGAAGTTCCAATATTCTATAAACCCCTAACGGAGTCATACGCTTATGCGTTAGCCCCAAATACAATCAAGTATCTCGAAATCCCTGTGGATAAGGAATATGGAGAGATACTCCTGGAAGAACAGGTAATTAACAACGCACGCATACTAGGCGGACTTTACGAGGCACACAACTGGAGAACAAAAGCAGTAGTAGAAAATAACTTAGATTACGAGATTTATCTGAAAATTAATCAACCTCTAAAAACTACCTTAGTAAATACAATTAATATAAACAACATAACAGTAAACGAACCCCAGAATGAAAATCTGCGCGAAAAACTACGATTGAATCACTTGAATGCCGAAGAGCGAAAGATGATATCGAAACTAATACATAAATACAGCGAAATATTTTATAAAGAAGGCGAAGACCTTAGCTTCACAAATCAAGTTAAACATAAGATTAAAACTGTAGATGACATCCCCATTTATTCAAAGACATACCGATATCCCTACATTCACAGGGAAGAGGTGAAACGCCAAATAGAGAAAATGTTGAAAGAGGGAATTATACGCCAAAGTTACTCACCATGGTCATCACCGATCTGGATTGTACCGAAAAAAGCCGATGCTTCAGGCAAAAAGAAATGGCGATTAGTGGTTGACTATAGGAAACTAAATGAAAAAACCGTTAATGACAAGTATCCTCTCCCCAACATTTCTGAAATTCTAGATAAACTAGGCAGGGCAATGTATTTCAGCACCTTGGATCTCGCTTCGGGATTCCATCAAATAGAGGTGTATCCGGAGGACATAAAGAAAACCGCATTCACAGTGGAAAATGGACACTACGAGTACGTTCGTATGCCATTCGGGCTGAAAAACGCACCCGCCACTTTCCAGCGTGTAATGGACAACGTCCTGAAAGAATTGCAAGGCAATGTGTGTTTAGTATACATGGACGACATTATTGTTTTTTCTACCTCCCTAGTCGAACACATACAAAATCTCAGTAAAGTTTTCAATGCACTTCAGAAAGCAAATCTGAAAGTACAACTAGATAAATCTGAGTTTCTACAGAAAGAAGTAGCTTTTCTCGGACATATCATTTCAGAGGATGGCATTAAGCCTAATCCTGAGAAAATCAAAGCAGTTAAAGAATATCCGATCCCAAAAACACCAAGACAGATTAAACAGTTTCTTGGACTTTTAGGATATTATCGCAAATTCATAAGGGATTTCGCGAAGTTAACGAAACCTCTTACATCAAAATTAAAAAAAGGAGCAAAAATCGATCTGCACGACCCACTTACACTAAATGCTTTGAGACGTGTAAAGACATGTTAATTAACGATCCTATTCTAGCATACCCAGACTTTGACAAACCGTTTATACTGACAACGGATGCGTCTAATCAAGCCCTTGGAGCAGTTCTATCCCAAATACAAAACGGCAATGAACATCCAATTTGCTACGCAAGCAGAACGCTCAACGATCATGAGCAAAATTACTCTACAATTGAAAAAGAGCTACTAGCAATTGTATGGGCCACTAAGTACTTTAGGCCATATCTATTTGGTAACAAGTTTAAGATCCAAACAGACCATAAACCCCTAAATTGGCTCATGTCCTTAAAAGAACCCAATTCAAAATTAGTGCGCTGGCGACTTAAACTTGAAGAATTTAACTACGAAATTCAATATAAACCAGGAAAAATTAATAATAACGCAGACGCTCTCTCAAGAATACCCCAGGAATCGGATAAAACACCTAAAATGGAAATTAACATGCAGGAATCGACATCAGGAAATACAGCGCATAGTGCGGAAACAGACAACCAAGACTTAATTCCTATATCTGAATCATGTCTCAATCAATTTAAGAACCAATTTATAATTTCATTATGGCAAAGTGGAAGTGCATCTATTAAGACAACAAAACTCTTTAAAAACACTAGGAAATCCATACAGTTAAAAAACTACGATGAGGATTCTTTAGTGCAAATAATAAAGAATCATTTTAATCCTAATCAAATTAACGCGGTCTATATAGAAAACTTAGAATTATTCTTAGCGCTTCAAAATGTTTATGAAAAATATTTTTCTAGGAGTAAGCAAATGAGAATTCTCCGATGTACTCGATTAAGAGAAGACATAACGGACGAGCTGGAACAAGATGAAATTATTAAAAAATGCCATTTGGAAAATAACCATAGAGGAATAAACGAATGTTTTGAACACATTAAAAGGAAATACTTTTTCCCTAACCTCAAACGTAAAATAACAATCTTTATTAATCAGTGCGACATCTGCCAAACTGAAAAATACGAAAGGAACCCCCCAAAGCAAAAGTTCGAATTTACACCAACCCCTAAATCACCCTTAGAAATCTGCCACATAGACTTATTCTTTCCTAGCAAAGGCAGGCCATTACTAACTATAATAGATAAATTTTCAAGGTACGCCCAAGCATATCCCCTAGAAACTCGTAATACACCACACATTAAGGAAGCTCTATTAAAATTTTTTAGTCAGTTTGGAAAGCCTAAACTATTAGTAACAGACCAAGAAGGTGCAGTCACAACCATAGGAATGAGAGAATTCTTTTCTGAAAACAACATAGGTATTCATTTTACATCATCCAATTCCTCAACTTCGAATGCCCCAATAGAAAGATTCCACTCTACATTACTAGAGCATTTAAGAATAATAACAAATAACGAAAATACATCATTCGAGGAATCGATCTATAAAGCACTCTACGGATACAACAATTCTATAAACCAAATTACTAAATTCGCTCCATTCGAATTATTTTTCGGTAGAAAATTTGATACCCCATTAGAACCAAATCTAGAAAAAATTCAAGAGCATAGGCAGGAAATTTTTAATGAAGCTCACCAAAATAGTAGCAAGCAAAAAGAAAATTATATTAATAAACTTAACCAGAACAGGGAAAACCCAATTACATTACCGACTGACAAAGACGTTTACAATAAAGAGAGACCGACAAACAAACTTCAAAAAAGATTTAAGAAAATGAGAATACAAAGGCAGAAAAAAAATACAGCTTTCGATAACGCAGATAGGAAATTTCATAAAAATAAAATTAAGAAACCTCGAAAATTTCAGGCTCAGGACAGCACAAACGCAACTAGAGATACAGGACCTGACGAACAACCCCGGACTAGTAGCCATACAGACGAGTAGCGACGTTAATATAATCAGAAATTACCACAAGCTTATCCATATAATAAACCTAGAAAACTATAAAACAAGTATTGAGAATATTGGCAAAAACGTAAACTTTATCAGGAATAATATCATCATTAAAACACTTCAGCAAAAATTTGACAATCTACAGAAAACGTTCGACATTATCTATCCACATAACCGCAACAGAAGAGCATTGATAAATCTACTTGGAACAGGAATAAAGTTTATTACAGGAAACATGGACCATACAGACGCAATAGAAATTAACAATCAAATTAGAGAACTTCAATTGAACAACGAACAACTGATAAATTACCAAAACTCACAGACAAGAATAAACCAAGACATGATAGATAGATTCAATAATATAACAGAACATATTAATAAACAACAAGAAACCATTAATACATACTTAAGTGAAATAGGGAAACAGATTAGCAAAATTCACGAAGACGACTTTACCTTTATCCAATACATATACCAAACTTCCTACGACATTGATGTACTCAAAAGCCATTTAGACGATATCTCCGAATCTATTCAGTTAGCAAAACTTAAAGTAACATCAAGAAATATTTTAACCCCTAAAGAACTAGAATTTGCTTTCAAAAAATTAAGTTCGCAAGGAATTTCTGTTGATTCACTTGAACAAATATACAGCATGTGTGAACTTCAAGCGTTTTATCACGCCACAAATATAATTTTCGTCATAAAAATACCTCTTTTCCATCCAGAAAAATTTAGAGAATATCTCCTAGAATCCGTCCCTACCTTAAAAAATAAATCCCTATCCATACCTTATCCCATACTCTTACAAAATAATGAAGAATCTTACTTTTCAAAAGAAGAATGTAATAGCATTAATAATATAAAAACATGTCAGAGTAAAAATCTTATAAATATAACAAATGATTTATGTTACTCTAAGATAGTTTTAGGATTGCCAGGTAAATGTAACTATAATGAAGATAATGAAATCAACATTGTAAGACAAATTAACGATAATTTTGTTATACTAAAAAATGTTAAAAATACTCTAATAGAATCTAATTGTATACCTAAAAGAATGATCAATGGAAATGTTCTTATAAAAATGAAAAATTGTTCAGTTACTATAAACGGTATAAAGTACGAAGATTTTAAAACAATTTACTATGAAGATTTTCACATTGTACCACTACATAATTTAGACATAACTTATAATAAAATTGTACCCGAATTAAGTTTAAGGAAATTAGAAAACTATAATATTGAAAATAAAGATCTAATTAAAAGAATTCATTTTAGAAGCAATATTCATAATTCAACACAATATATTCTCATACTATTTGTTATAATAATTGTAATTGTATACTTAACATTAAGCATAAGGAAAAACAAAATTTCATCTAGCGAAACATCGCCATCAATACAGATCTACCCAACACCAGCACAACAGTCTAATTCGCCGGAGTCTCATCTTAAGGAGGGGGGAGTTACGGTAATCGCACCCCCAGTGATACCGCGGGAGCTTAGGTACACATAATATACATACATGTATCCAGTATCATACACGCGCAGACTGCGTAATCCAATATCATACACGCGCAGACTGCATTTGCCCCATCAGCGTATCAGCACAGGCGTGCACTGCACTCGCTGCGTGTGCGCAAGATCAGCAGAATTAGTTAATAAATAGGAAAAAGCTAATGTTATTTTGAGTAGTTGATTTGAATCCCGTGATGAAACCGGTCAAATAAAGAATTTTATAATTTAATTGTCGAATAGTTTTATTTCCAGCAGTGTTGTTGTTTTTTTTGTCGTTGAGTGGCTAACCCACCTTAACTGGCGCAGTCGACGAGCGAACCACGGTCGCGAAACAAAAGTGGAATTAACTAAAAAATATAAAATTTACTTCATCAAGTGAAAGTGAATTAAGCAGTTCGAATAAAAGTTAAGATAACCAAAGTTAAATTAACAAAAATCTTACTACATCAAGTGATAGTGAGTTTTAAACTATTCGAATTAGAAGTTAAAACCAACCAAAGTTGAATTAACTTAATCAAATAATTGTGAATATTCAATCAACCAAAGTTGAACTAACTTAATAAAAAAAAAAATTGTGAATAAATTATTCGGGAATCAACCAAAGTTGAACCAAATCAAGATTCAAATAAACAAAAGAGGAGGCAGTTCATCACTCAAGCAACAGGACACAACAGTATGCAGGAAATAATTCTAATAATTGTATTAATGTAAGTCATTAGAAATTATATTTAAAAGAAAATTGTGTAAATCTCTTTTCCTCACTATTAAATCTAAATTTAATCAACCGTAATTGTACGAAATATTTATATTCAAAATTGAGTCGGTTATAGCTGAATTCGAGAAATTATCCTTAAAAATGCCACAAGATTCTTTAAATACCCAAATTACTCCTGAGAGTTCACAAACCCCTTCACTATCTCCACCCAACCCTTCCCAAAATATGACATCAAATATCGCAGATTACAATACACCAGATATTATAAAAACCCTCCCTGAATTTCACGGAGACTCGAGAGATCTCCACCCCTTTATCGATGCCGTAAACCGAATAGAGGTAATTTTGTCCCACTCTGCGCGTAATGACGTGATATCTACACGGTGAGCCTAAGTCCTGGAACGAAATTAGTCAATGCCTAAAAAGACACTTCTCAGATCATAGAGATCAAAGAACATTGTACAATACCTTATCAACTTTGAAACAGACTAGCACAATCCGACATTTTTATGAGCAAATTCTATCGCTTGTTACGGCCTTGAATACATCAATAGAGGGAGACGAATACATAAAGAAAATAATGATAGAAAGAAATCTGGCCGAAGGGCTAGATACCTTTATCAAAGGCTGCAAAGAACCAATCAAAACAATCCTTTTATCTAGGAATCCGGAATCGTTAGACACAGCTTTCGATATGGCTCTCAGCATCGAACCACATTCAGAGCCCCGGCACATATCCACTAACCAAAAACAGAAAGGAACGTTCTTTCAGCAAGGTAGTTATAACCAACCTCAAAGAGGTTTGGGATCAGGCCAATTCAGAAACAATTTTAACCAAACTAATAGAGGTCTTGGTTCAGGTCAGTTTAGGAATAATTTTAATCCACAACATAGAGAAGGCACCACGAATACCAGACACCATAGACAGGAGCCCATGAACATTGACAACTCCAGACAGTTTAGACAAAACACTAGATATCGAAACAATCCCACTCCAATGGATGTTGACCCATCCACTCAGACTCAAAATCGAAGAACACGGCCCGAAGAATTATTCTCCTATGAAAATTTTCAGGAGGAAGGCCCGATAGACAGACACAAGTAAATACACTCCCTTACGTTAATATAAAAACCCCAAATAAAATCCTTAAATTACTTATAGATACGGGTGCTTCCAGTTCCCTACTAAGTCCAAGTTTAATTCAGTCCCGTCATAAAATAAAAATGAAACCTATGCTAATTAAAGCCTTAGGGAGCTCTACAATAATCGATGAAAAAGTTGAAACATTTCTATTTAAAGAATTCGGAGAAAACCCTCCACCAGCTACGTTCTACTTGTTTAAATTTCACGACTACTTCGATGGAGTCATTGGAAATGATATTCTGTCAAGAAGTGAGATACAAATAGACCTTAGCAAGAACATAATTAGAAGAAATGGAACCGAAGTTCCAATATTCTATAAACCCCTAACGGAGTCATACGCTTATGCGTTAGCCCCAAATACAATCAAGTATCTCGAAATCCCTGTGGATAAGGAATATGGAGAGATACTCCTGGAAGAACAGGTAATTAACAACGCACGCATACTAGGCGGACTTTACGAGGCACACAACTGGAGAACAAAAGCAGTAGTAGAAAATAACTTAGATTACGAGATTTATCTGAAAATTAATCAACCTCTAAAAACTACCTTAGTAAATACAATTAATATAAACAACATAACAGTAAACGAACCCCAGAATGAAAATCTGCGCGAAAAACTACGATTGAATCACTTGAATGCCGAAGAGCGAAAGATGATATCGAAACTAATACATAAATACAGCGAAATATTTTATAAAGAAGGCGAAGACCTTAGCTTCACAAATCAAGTTAAACATAAGATTAAAACTGTAGATGACATCCCCATTTATTCAAAGACATACCGATATCCCTACATTCACAGGGAAGAGGTGAAACGCCAAATAGAGAAAATGTTGAAAGAGGGAATTATACGCCAAAGTTACTCACCATGGTCATCACCGATCTGGATTGTACCGAAAAAAGCCGATGCTTCAGGCAAAAAGAAATGGCGATTAGTGGTTGACTATAGGAAACTAAATGAAAAAACCGTTAATGACAAGTATCCTCTCCCCAACATTTCTGAAATTCTAGATAAACTAGGCAGGGCAATGTATTTCAGCACCTTGGATCTCGCTTCGGGATTCCATCAAATAGAGGTGTATCCGGAGGACATAAAGAAAACCGCATTCACAGTGGAAAATGGACACTACGAGTACGTTCGTATGCCATTCGGGCTGAAAAACGCACCCGCCACTTTCCAGCGTGTAATGGACAACGTCCTGAAAGAATTGCAAGGCAATGTGTGTTTAGTATACATGGACGACATTATTGTTTTTTCTACCTCCCTAGTCGAACACATACAAAATCTCAGTAAAGTTTTCAATGCACTTCAGAAAGCAAATCTGAAAGTACAACTAGATAAATCTGAGTTTCTACAGAAAGAAGTAGCTTTTCTCGGACATATCATTTCAGAGGATGGCATTAAGCCTAATCCTGAGAAAATCAAAGCAGTTAAAGAATATCCGATCCCAAAAACACCAAGACAGATTAAACAGTTTCTTGGACTTTTAGGATATTATCGCAAATTCATAAGGGATTTCGCGAAGTTAACGAAACCTCTTACATCAAAATTAAAAAAAGGAGCAAAAATCGATCTGCACGACCCACTTACACTAAATGCTTTGAGACGTGTAAAGACATGTTAATTAACGATCCTATTCTAGCATACCCAGACTTTGACAAACCGTTTATACTGACAACGGATGCGTCTAATCAAGCCCTTGGAGCAGTTCTATCCCAAATACAAAACGGCAATGAACATCCAATTTGCTACGCAAGCAGAACGCTCAACGATCATGAGCAAAATTACTCTACAATTGAAAAAGAGCTACTAGCAATTGTATGGGCCACTAAGTACTTTAGGCCATATCTATTTGGTAACAAGTTTAAGATCCAAACAGACCATAAACCCCTAAATTGGCTCATGTCCTTAAAAGAACCCAATTCAAAATTAGTGCGCTGGCGACTTAAACTTGAAGAATTTAACTACGAAATTCAATATAAACCAGGAAAAATTAATAATAACGCAGACGCTCTCTCAAGAATACCCCAGGAATCGGATAAAACACCTAAAATGGAAATTAACATGCAGGAATCGACATCAGGAAATACAGCGCATAGTGCGGAAACAGACAACCAAGACTTAATTCCTATATCTGAATCATGTCTCAATCAATTTAAGAACCAATTTATAATTTCATTATGGCAAAGTGGAAGTGCATCTATTAAGACAACAAAACTCTTTAAAAACACTAGGAAATCCATACAGTTAAAAAACTACGATGAGGATTCTTTAGTGCAAATAATAAAGAATCATTTTAATCCTAATCAAATTAACGCGGTCTATATAGAAAACTTAGAATTATTCTTAGCGCTTCAAAATGTTTATGAAAAATATTTTTCTAGGAGTAAGCAAATGAGAATTCTCCGATGTACTCGATTAAGAGAAGACATAACGGACGAGCTGGAACAAGATGAAATTATTAAAAAATGCCATTTGGAAAATAACCATAGAGGAATAAACGAATGTTTTGAACACATTAAAAGGAAATACTTTTTCCCTAACCTCAAACGTAAAATAACAATCTTTATTAATCAGTGCGACATCTGCCAAACTGAAAAATACGAAAGGAACCCCCCAAAGCAAAAGTTCGAATTTACACCAACCCCTAAATCACCCTTAGAAATCTGCCACATAGACTTATTCTTTCCTAGCAAAGGCAGGCCATTACTAACTATAATAGATAAATTTTCAAGGTACGCCCAAGCATATCCCCTAGAAACTCGTAATACACCACACATTAAGGAAGCTCTATTAAAATTTTTTAGTCAGTTTGGAAAGCCTAAACTATTAGTAACAGACCAAGAAGGTGCAGTCACAACCATAGGAATGAGAGAATTCTTTTCTGAAAACAACATAGGTATTCATTTTACATCATCCAATTCCTCAACTTCGAATGCCCCAATAGAAAGATTCCACTCTACATTACTAGAGCATTTAAGAATAATAACAAATAACGAAAATACATCATTCGAGGAATCGATCTATAAAGCACTCTACGGATACAACAATTCTATAAACCAAATTACTAAATTCGCTCCATTCGAATTATTTTTCGGTAGAAAATTTGATACCCCATTAGAACCAAATCTAGAAAAAATTCAAGAGCATAGGCAGGAAATTTTTAATGAAGCTCACCAAAATAGTAGCAAGCAAAAAGAAAATTATATTAATAAACTTAACCAGAACAGGGAAAACCCAATTACATTACCGACTGACAAAGACGTTTACAATAAAGAGAGACCGACAAACAAACTTCAAAAAAGATTTAAGAAAATGAGAATACAAAGGCAGAAAAAAAATACAGCTTTCGATAACGCAGATAGGAAATTTCATAAAAATAAAATTAAGAAACCTCGAAAATTTCAGGCTCAGGACAGCACAAACGCAACTAGAGATACAGGACCTGACGAACAACCCCGGACTAGTAGCCATACAGACGAGTAGCGACGTTAATATAATCAGAAATTACCACAAGCTTATCCATATAATAAACCTAGAAAACTATAAAACAAGTATTGAGAATATTGGCAAAAACGTAAACTTTATCAGGAATAATATCATCATTAAAACACTTCAGCAAAAATTTGACAATCTACAGAAAACGTTCGACATTATCTATCCACATAACCGCAACAGAAGAGCATTGATAAATCTACTTGGAACAGGAATAAAGTTTATTACAGGAAACATGGACCATACAGACGCAATAGAAATTAACAATCAAATTAGAGAACTTCAATTGAACAACGAACAACTGATAAATTACCAAAACTCACAGACAAGAATAAACCAAGACATGATAGATAGATTCAATAATATAACAGAACATATTAATAAACAACAAGAAACCATTAATACATACTTAAGTGAAATAGGGAAACAGATTAGCAAAATTCACGAAGACGACTTTACCTTTATCCAATACATATACCAAACTTCCTACGACATTGATGTACTCAAAAGCCATTTAGACGATATCTCCGAATCTATTCAGTTAGCAAAACTTAAAGTAACATCAAGAAATATTTTAACCCCTAAAGAACTAGAATTTGCTTTCAAAAAATTAAGTTCGCAAGGAATTTCTGTTGATTCACTTGAACAAATATACAGCATGTGTGAACTTCAAGCGTTTTATCACGCCACAAATATAATTTTCGTCATAAAAATACCTCTTTTCCATCCAGAAAAATTTAGAGAATATCTCCTAGAATCCGTCCCTACCTTAAAAAATAAATCCCTATCCATACCTTATCCCATACTCTTACAAAATAATGAAGAATCTTACTTTTCAAAAGAAGAATGTAATAGCATTAATAATATAAAAACATGTCAGAGTAAAAATCTTATAAATATAACAAATGATTTATGTTACTCTAAGATAGTTTTAGGATTGCCAGGTAAATGTAACTATAATGAAGATAATGAAATCAACATTGTAAGACAAATTAACGATAATTTTGTTATACTAAAAAATGTTAAAAATACTCTAATAGAATCTAATTGTATACCTAAAAGAATGATCAATGGAAATGTTCTTATAAAAATGAAAAATTGTTCAGTTACTATAAACGGTATAAAGTACGAAGATTTTAAAACAATTTACTATGAAGATTTTCACATTGTACCACTACATAATTTAGACATAACTTATAATAAAATTGTACCCGAATTAAGTTTAAGGAAATTAGAAAACTATAATATTGAAAATAAAGATCTAATTAAAAGAATTCATTTTAGAAGCAATATTCATAATTCAACACAATATATTCTCATACTATTTGTTATAATAATTGTAATTGTATACTTAACATTAAGCATAAGGAAAAACAAAATTTCATCTAGCGAAACATCGCCATCAATACAGATCTACCCAACACCAGCACAACAGTCTAATTCGCCGGAGTCTCATCTTAAGGAGGGGGGAGTTACGGTAATCGCACCCCCAGTGATACCGCGGGAGCTTAGGTACACATAATATACATACATGTATCCAGTATCATACACGCGCAGACTGCGTAATCCAATATCATACACGCGCAGACTGCATTTGCCCCATCAGCGTATCAGCACAGGCGTGCACTGCACTCGCTGCGTGTGCGCAAGATCAGCAGAATTAGTTAATAAATAGGAAAAAGCTAATGTTATTTTGAGTAGTTGATTTGAATCCCGTGATGAAACCGGTCAAATAAAGAATTTTATAATTTAATTGTCGAATAGTTTTATTTCCAGCAGTGTTGTTGTTTTTTTTGTCGTTGAGTGGCTAACCCACCTTAACTATATGACATGTTGTGCCATAGTTCTTGAAGGAAAGCCAACCCAAATCCCAATCATCCAATTGCAGACATAACATTCCTCTCTAGCGCACCCCGTTTATTGTAACTTTGGTACCAGCTTCATTCGCAAGGTAAGGGCCAACCACTCTAAATAGCCAATCATCGATACATAGGCTTCTCCAGGAGTAAGTGTGGATTTTCGGAAACCCAAACCCTATAGTTTTGTTTGTTGACATAGGCTCCGAGGAAAGAAATGAGCTTCCTTCGAAAAGATGATTTTGATATCAAAACCGACTTTATCTTCCATATAAAATCCATACAAAGAAACGATAACAAAATGTATAGTCATCTCAACTCTTGATTGAATTTTTTTAGGTCTGCGATAAGTTGAAGTTCTATAATTTTCACACACACTTTCAGTTGATCGATTCGTGGAAGCAATTCAAAGAGCGGCATGGAGTAACACTCCTTCTAGAAGCTATAAGATCAACCGCAACGAAAACTTTCCCAGGGAAATCATTGAACTGCAACATAAAACGATCCCTAACCGACTATATAATCGCCTTAAAGATAGTATTCGGGAATTTAAAAACAAAGATAGCAACCTACCTTGAAAATCTCTCCGCTGAAAGAGAATCAAATTATTCACTTTGGGAAGCGCTAAAAACCATCCGGAAACTTCAAATGCAAGCGCCACTAATTCGGAAAAACGATATAAACTGGGCTAAGAGCGAAAAGCCTTGGACTTAAAAGAAACGCTTAAGCCGTTCGACGCTCCTTTGATAAAGCCCGACTCCCCAGTTATGATGATGATGAATGACATCTGACAACTTTAAGGTAAAAAAAAGTTGCATTGATTGAACTGAGGGAAGTAATTAAAAATCTAAAAATGAGAAATGCTCCGGGTTACGACTTGACAAAGGCGAAGATGGTCAAGGAAATGCAGAATAAAGCTCTTATAAAACTGCTCTATTTGATCAACGCTTCGTTTGGATTGGTCTACGTTCCGAGACAATGGAAAGTCGCCGAGATTATAATGGTCCCGAAACCAGGCAAACCAAGGCCTATCTCCCTATTGCCGGTTATCTCAAAATTATTCGAAAAACTACTTTCTAAAGGACTACAATTTGTAGACGTAGGGTTTACAACTGTGGGGTTGTACCAGGAAAAGCAATAGAAACACCCTACAAACTTTTGAAAACAAAGTTTTTAGAACGATCGTTAGCTGGGCAGTTACATAGGAAGTGAAAGATGCTTTCCTCCTCCTCCTCGTCCCTACAGCTTCTGCAGAAGTCGTTAGAAAAGAGGCCAAGTCTTTTGGCATGTTGGCTTATAAGGCAGTGTCCAACGAGAACACCAACAACGCAGCTGATCTGTGATCGCTTTAGTTTGACCAACTCGGCACTACGTTTATGGTCCAGCCTGGGCCAGATCTGTCTTGAGATGAGACACGTTGACTCGTTTTCCCATCTGAGGTTGGTCTTGCTAATAGCATTCAGCTTTAGTACATGCTTACATGTAGCTAGGGGCATACCTAGGGATTGGCTATCAGGCAGAGTTAGAGTAGTACCCTGTCCGGTGAGCTCGTCTGCCCTGCAGTTGCCTGGAATGTCTCTGTGGCCTGGCACCCAGCATAGGTGAATGTTGAGCATGAAGAGATTGACGGCAGTTGAGAGCAGTTCCGCCTGAAAAACGCTACAATGATCAGGAAGACGGAACGATAACTCTACGTTGAGCTTTTCGGAGAAAACACCACAACCCACCCCGCCTTCGGTCTTAGAGCCGTCTGTGAAAATGTGTATAGAGCTGCCATCGGTAGGGGGAGAATTGCCCAACTCATCCCGTTCAGGAATGCTCGTACGGAAGGTTCGGTCAAAACTCGTTTTCGGCGGGGTGTAGTCTATATTTTCATGTTTGAAGTTGAGGAGATCAAGGATCGAGGAGTTGCCAATGTGATAGCTAGACCACTGAGAGGAGGCTTTCAGACGGATGGCCGTACCGAAATATCTAGGGGGCAGCAAATTGAACATAATATCCATTGCCACTGAAGGAGTAGTTCTCAGTGCACCACTGATGCAAATGCATGCAGATCTTTACACCTTAGCTAACTGAGTAAGGTGCGCAGCCCTGTTGAGAACGGGCCACCATACGATCACGCCATAAAGGAGAATAGGCCTGATGACGGACATGTACAGCCAGTGATTTCATACCCCAGCTCGTACCTATGGCCTTTTTACAAGAGTGGAGAGCTACATCGGCTATCCTGACGCGTTCTAGTAGATTGGCTTTCAAGTTCAGTTTTCTGTCCAGAATAAGACCCAGGTATTTTGCTTTATCAGTCAAGGTCAGACTGGTGCCATTCATCTTGGGAGGGTCTATGAGTGGAACTTTACATTTCGTCGGGAAGAGGACGAGTTCCATTTTGTGAGGATTAACCCCCAGTGAGCCAAAGGAGAGCATATTGGAGGATTTCCTTGAGAGTATCCGGGTGCTTTCCGGAGGCAGCGATAGCAACGTCATCAGCATAGGCAATCGCTCTGCATCCTGACTTGTCCAGCTCCACCGGTAGTTCATTTACTACCAGGTTCCACAGAAGAGGTGACAAGACTCCACCTTGGGGTGTACCGCAGCAGACAGTTCTTCCGGCCGATGCTTCACCCAGCTGTGTGTTAATAATCCTGCATCTGAGCGAAGTATCCACTTTCAGGTTTGTAATGTTCGCTTTTGATTCGACTGTTAAACGCACTCTCAATGTCAAGAAAAGTCACCATAGTATAGAAGAAGTCCCGATACTGTACGACTGTTTCAATGTCTCCTAATGAAAGGCTGTTGCCTTCAGCTACCTCGGTGCCAATACCTCAAAATTCCCAAGCCCAAGTTACGGAGAAAAGAATTCCATGTCTAGAACGATCCGTCTCATGCTACTCCAAAGGCGAATTTTCTTCCCATAACTTTGCCTCTATGTACTCTGAGTATATCACGAAATGCGTGCTATTCTCCTCAATTCTTCATCTACTCCTGCATATATGTAAGGCAGTGGGGCTGGTGAAAAGACGCAAGGATGTTCCAAGCGTATGGGGTTAGTCTTTGTCAGGTGATATGTATATAGCACGAGGGATCTCTTAATTGTAATTAATCATCTTACCGCAAACCTTTTCAAAGATCCCCAAAAACACAAGACCACAAATAACACAATTCACGCATATAACTTCAATGACCAGCACTCTCTTATCCAAAAGTCAGAATACGTATAAAATCTTCAAATTTGATTTGAATGTTAACCAAAAATGAAAAGGCAAACCAACCCTCTCTCTCGTAAATCCTCATCCAAAAATAGAACGCTCCTTGCTGAAACTTTACCCAAAATTTACTCATTTTCGCACAATTTAGTTGCCGAAAACTTTTTAACACTTCAAGTGCCTCTTAAGGAATGAAATAAAATTTTTAATCACCTCAACTAAAGCTGATGGTGAACTTATCTCGAAAAGTTACCCAAACAATTGTAGATAAGTTCATCGAGTTTTCAGTTACATTTTCGGTCATTCCGCAAACAACTTCCTACAACGAAATGTCTGCAATCATTTTTATTCACCCACCCCTCCCCTATATAGCAAAGTCTATCTCATCCTTCTCTCTCGGCCAGCTAGCTGGCCAGGAGTGTATAATTTAATTTGTTTCGAAAATTCCCCAAACTTATTATCTAATGTTAAATGGCCGAAATCACCGTGGAAAAACAAACCCACCACAACCACTCAAAAAAAAAAAGTTAAAAACTTTCATTTTGTTCGCATTGACGGGGTGCGTCGTTCTGCAAGGACGTTAAAAACGAACAGGACACGGGACATTCAACACTGCACAGCACGAACATCTTTGGCTAAGGAGAAGGATAAACCTGAGGAAGAAAACTTTTACCTTCCGGCAAGGGTACTTGATGGTGACAAAGGACAGGAGTACACACCTTCGTCCTTCACCGCCCCAAACCGCCTCGCTACGCTCCGTCATCTCATCTCTTAGCTCAGTGCTCTGGCTTCAAATCAACGAGCAATTTTCCATTGTTTATGCAATTTTATACTTTACTCTTGGCAAACATTTTTCAAAAGATAACTGAACCGTTTTCTAGCAATAAGGAGCGTGTTGTGTGTGTGTGTGTTGCTTTTTTTCTGTTCGTATGTCCTGAACAAAGAAATTCGGTAGATTGCATTGGCGGTAGTAATGGTGACGGTGGTGGAGTGGTCTTTGGTATCTATTTGAGTTAAAATGAAAAGGACGAGACGACGAAAACTAAAATAAAGAGTTTTGTTAAACTTCGATATAAAATAGGAAAATATAAAAAGTTGTGGGTGTGGCAGTGGGAGGCAAGCAGCGACAGAGAGCAATCCACTAAGGGTTGATGAACGACGCTGTGGCGATGTAAGGATATAAGATATTACTTTCTACTTACACTGTGGCATGTCGACAATGATTGTTGTCTTGCAGTGCGGCGCTGCGCGGCGCGGGTGGTGGGGATCACTTCTTGGAGGATGGGTGAATTGAAAGAAAATTGCTTGTGAAAACTTTTTTCAACTTTTCAGCTAATATTTGAGTTTTTCCCAAACGGCGAGGGAGAAAAGAAAAACCGAGAGAGAGAGTACAGCGAGGGAGTGATATCCTTTAACTTTTCGTCCACTGGCAGAGGATAAACTTTTAGCTTGCTGCCATTGTCAATTTTAGTGTGGTGGCATTACGCGAGGTTGTGTGTACCGAGTGTAACCCTTTAGTGTGGTGGGTTGTTATTTTATTCTCTGTCGACGAAAGTGGAATAACAATATGAAAAGGGATAAAGGGATATAACATAAATTACTGCACTTAAAGTCCAGTTGCAGAGATAATGAGACTGTGATTCTAAAGATGTTCAATTTCAATGGAATTTATGTTAAGGACATGTCGTTCAAATCTCCGATAGCTTCGGTGAGTTCAAAACTTTGTGAAGTTACCGCAAAGGAGAAATGCGTTATTTTATCCCTTTTCTTCGTCGTATATCTGCCCGCAAAATCTCGCTATAATGTAAGAATTTAACAGTTGTAGTGCACTCATATAGCAGTCATATATAAAAGTTTCTTAGTCACCTTATGTTTCATGAACCCGCATATCTGGGCATGTACCCCAACTAAAACTAGGTCTTTGAGATTTTCCGAAATGATTGTACGACCGTCCGGTGACAACCTTACTGAGGATGATCCTCTTTTCTTCTGTCTGTCCTGCTTGGATAAAATCCATTTCATGTTCTCTTAATTGTTAAATACTTGGCGCAACAGATCGTATGTGGTCCAGAGCCTAGATTGATCATTTGTGTTGTACGCGTTATACTTCTTCGCACGAATGGAAGGGACCTATAGAGCCATATCCAAAAGGATTCTTTTTTGAGGAGCTTTCTCATGACATTTATTACTCTCGCACGTTTGTCAGAGGTAGGACCGTGGAAAAATTGTTGGTGTTATCTGGGATTTGAACCTCAGTAGCCACGTTTAAGTTTTTGCAACAAGGTTTAATCACAGCAAAGTGGTTAAACTGATTGCACTGCTTCTTCAGATCCTAAGCAGCATACGGCATATATCCATCGCCAATTTAGATTGTTACGTCCATTTCGGTATCATCGTCAACTGAGAGAATGCTTCCAAGATGTGGAGAATTCTGGACGATCTCTCTCAGTCTTTGGTTGGAAAAGGTATCATTCACTTGATAATAGAATTTCTTTCTTCGCGACAAAGCCGGAAGGTACCTATTCTGGGTAGACAGAATTAGGCTCTGAGGGGCCTTCTGCCTATCCCTAGGAAGGCCAGACAAGCATTGCGACCTAGAAGATCTTTTGTGCTATCCTTAGATTCTCCTAGTAATGGAGAGAGTATTTATCCAGAGCAAAGATCATAGTCGTGGTTGACTATGTTTGGGGAACTGAACTCCGTTCCAAAGTGTCATTGTCTGCTTCGAGCGATGGCGGGACAATCGCGCAGAATATACTCAGCAGTCTCTTGATCTTCCAGACAAAATGGAGATGGTTTAGTAAACAGTGTCCGGTGAGGAAGTCGGTGAGGAGCTTAGCATCACGCTTGTTCAATGTGAGAATTTCCTGACTTCTCTTCCCCTATCGGAAGCATTGATGAATCTCTTGGCTTGACGTAGCCCGGTTGTTGTGTTCCATTTAGAGACTCTGTCTTGATGATCCCATGAGTTAAGCTCCATTTTTATGTGGCTGGTCGTTGAACCGCAAAACGGAGACGGGTCAATGAATGAAGTTTGCGATCCTAGTCTGGCTAGCTCATCAGCAATTTCATTGCCCTCTATTCCCTCATGTCCTGTCCCCTAATGAATTGTGATTTGATTGTGAACAGCAAGGGTCCAGACAGTTCCAGATGAGCTTGGACTCAAAACAAAGCCTTTATCTCCGTTTGACTATCGGAAAAGATGACAATTTGGTTTCTACGCGCGTCTGATGCACTCTCTGGCACATAGCTTAATTGCAAAAGCCTCGGCTTGAAAGACAGATGTGGAGCAGCCCAGAGAAACTGTTTGTTTGAAGGTGAGACCGTATATGCCAACTCCGTTTTCTGTTTTTGGTTGGAACCCCGTAACTCCATACACTGCGTTCCAAAATGATGGCTTTAAAAGGGCTGGCGAAGTTCATCCGAAAGGGCATAAAGTCCGTAATTGAACACTTGGAAGTACACATATGGCTATTCGTTCAAATCAACGAAAATAGAAGTCAGGCATAAAACAAGAGGATATCCTTGCGCCCAAAGGAGGCTAGAAAAAGAAGTTTCTACCAGTGGAAGATACAATCCTTTGGTCATTTTTGAAACAAGGAGATAATACCATAACCCCAGTCCCATTCAACATATTTAGCTGAAGCCTGACTTTTAGACGAATTCGTGAATTCTAGGAAACTTAGGTATTTACGTACGACTTCACAGTCAAAAACTCGTAACCTTTCGTCAGACTTAAATCTCGTATGTTGAAGAGCACAGTAAATTCGGTTGGCAAGCACATAGCACAGAGCAGTTTGCCATTCTTGAACTGAGTATACGATACTCGTATTCTTCGTGATCTAGTAACAAAATTGGAAACCTTGGTTCTACTTGGGCGCTGAGCGTGAGGTTCGAGGTTCGAATCCCAGAGAACACCAACAAGTTTTTCACGGTCCCACCTCCCGCGAATGTCTGACAAACGTCCGAGAGTAATAACTGTCAAGAGAAAGCTTCTCAATTTGCCTTCGGATATAGCTCTTAACTGTAGGTCCCTTCCATTTGTGTGAAAAATATAACACGCACAACACGAATGGTCGCGAGAAGCTAGGCCCTGGACCACATACGTCTGTTGCGCCAAGTATTTGTATTTTTTTTTTTTTTTGGTTCTACTTATTTACTTAAGTGGTTCTGAGGGTCCTTCCCGGTGACAGAGATTCGGTCTTCGTTGTCATCTTGAACCTGCATGCTAGGATTCGAAGATCCTGTTAGGTGGAGCATTATTGTCCATTCGCTCGATGTGGTTTTGGATTTTCAGATTACATACATCCGCACCTAGAGGTCGCGGTTGTATCTTCTTCTATATAGATTCACCCACTTCGCATGACACCGAATATTTGATGAAGAATTTTTCTCTCGGAAGTATTCAAAATCAGTTCTGTTTTCTTACTACCGTCCAGCACTCGGCAGAACTCGGCAGATCTGGCAGGATCAAAGTTTTGTAGAGCATGCATTTCGTCTCCTGAGTTATGAGATTTGAACGCAGTTGTTTCGCCGAACCTAAGTAGCAGCGATTTCCTTGGGTGAGTCTCCGTCAAATCTCCACTAAGGTGTAGTTCGTGAAGTTGACGTCTACTCCGAAGTAGGTAAACTCCTTAACCACTTCGAAGTTACTGTTGTCAAAAGTGACCTTGTCTCCTAGGCGGTAGACACATGTTGCTTTATTTGTACTTATTTTTGTCCTAGCTTACTTCAGGACCAACTCGTTGCGCCATGAAAGCCTCTATGACGGCACACTGATGATGATGTCGATGTTATCTGCGTATCCCAGCAACTGGACGGATTTGCTGAAGATTGGGCTTTCTGTGTTAGCGACTGCCATGCACAGTATCTGTTGTAGCACTAGATTGAAAAAATCACATGAAATCACGTTTGAAATAGTTCAGAAATACTATCATCGAACTTCACATTGCATCGCGTGTTTTCCAGCGTGAGTCGACAGAGCTGAATCATTTTGGGCGCGATTCTACATGACCATCGCCATGTAGAGTTCACCCTGATGAATGCTTTCATAGGCGGCTTTGAAATCGATGAAAAGGTGGGGAGTCTTGACCTGAAATTCGTTGTTTCAATGTGAAAATTTGGTCTATCGTCTATCTGCCGCGCCAGAAGCCCCACTGGTACTAGCCAACGAGTGTATTGGAGAAAGGCTTGAAACGTTCTCATATTACGTTGGATACGCAGGGATATACCTCTGAAGTTCTTGGAGGACTTAGGATCGTCGTTTTTGTAGATGGGTCTATCCTACCTTACTTTGTTGATGAGGTGCATGTACCCTACCAAAGCATCGCCACCGTATTGGAAAAGCTCTGATGGTAGTGCATCAGATCCAGCGACCTTGTTGCTCTTCAGCTTTTGGCTCTTTTATACTTGGAGGAGGGACTGTTTCTTCGTTGACTGGATGTGGGTGTTCTTCTTTCCCTACTACTCTCCCTACATGACGCATAACTAGCGTCTATTGGAAGTGCTGCTTAGAGAGATCTACTATTCGCCATGCTTCGGTGACTAGGTTTCCTTCCCTATTTCGAAGAGCCTGCGTTCCGGGCTTGAAGTCAGCTGCCAGCTGCTTGCTTTTCCTATAGAACTTTCGGATCTTGTTCCTATCGCGGGACTCTTCGGACTGCATACACCCTCTTCTTCCTGTGCAAGATCTTTGATTCACTGAAAGAAATCTGTAAGAGCTACATTCGTCTCAATGTTGATATGTGAAATAATGAGTGCCTTGGTTCAGTGGATAGATACTTTAGGGAATACTCCTGAGTCGAATCGTTGTAAGCTCACACGTTACGTATATCTGACAAACGTCCAACAGTAGGAATCTGAATAAAAAACTTCTTAAATACAGTAATCTAACCGGAATAATCCGAACCAATATCGAGGATCTAGGATCTCTAGAGCTCACAGCTTGCCCCAGATTGACGCCAATTTTGACACTCCTTTTTTTGTTTATTGATGATAGCTCTGTTCGGACTTTAAATATACACGGCATTGACCCTATACGCTATCCAGACGATGTGCTTATAATAGACAATGGAAGTCGAGGAAGGACTATTTCATTGATGCCACAGTTTCCGATTGCCGAAGGCCCCAAGTGGTACATTAGTGAACCTCCAAAAAGGCGATCATTCTCACGCTAATGTAAGGTAGGTAGGTAGGTAGGTAGGTAGGGGGGGTGACTGCATCAGCAGGAGTGCAATCTCAATCGGGAATCAACGGATCCATTGTGTTCCCCCGGTGTGGGATACCTGAAACAAAAAGAAAAAGGAAAGAAGAATGATGTGGCGGTGGGTTAGCTGATTAACCAGTAGCAGGGGTGGCCCTCCTGAACCAGCCCGATTTCATGATGAATTTTAAGGCAGTTTTAGGTGGCGTGTTTGCTAGTTCGCTAAGGTCTTTGAACTGTGGTTTTCCGAGGGTTGAGTATCTGGTTCTGTTGAGGCTTGGGCATTCGCAGAGGAAGTGTCTTGAGTTTTCCTCTACCTCTGTGTCGCCACAGCCTCTGCATAGGTCGATGGTGCTGATTCTCATTTTCCTGAGATGGGCCGCCATTGAATTGTGGCCAGTAAGGATTCCAATGAGGAGTGACAGCTGTGGTCTGATTAATGACAGGAGTTCTTTGGTCCTCTTTTTTTCAAATTGGGTCCAAAGTTTTCTAGAGACTCGGCATGCGTTGATGGTATTCCACCTTGCGTTGGCCTTATTTAAGAAGTCTGTAGAGATTTTGAACATGAGGGGACTGATGGGCAATAGTACAGAGTTGTCTGCTTGTAGGTCATTTGATTCTGAGCCTTTTGTGGCCAGTTCGTCGGCCATTTCATTCCCGTGGATACCCATGTGGCCCGGGATCCAGCAGAGCGTGATTTTATGCCTCGTGCTGAGGGATTTGAGTTCCTCTTTGTTTCTTTGAACCAATCTAGATTTGGTGGCGATGGAGGTAATGGCTTTGATGGCTGCTTGGCTGTCTATGTAAAAGTCAACCTGTCTGTTGTTGTTCAGTGTGGAGAGGTGTCGGCAGGCCTCGGTGATACCATGAATTTCCGCTTGGAACACACTTGCGTGGTTTGGAAGGTTCATGGACCGGGCAATTGAGGGTTCCACTGAGAAAATACCGGATCCCGTACCTACATACGTCCATTTTTGATCCATCCGTGAAGATAGATATGGAGGTGGGGTTTATGATCTCACCATTTGTCCAGCTTTCCCTGGAGGGAAAGTTGGAGTCGATGTTGAGGCTGAAGTTCAAGTGGGTGGCCATGTAGTCTGAAGGCTCGTTGGCGTTTATCCACTTGGTAATGGTGCTGTGACCGATTTGGCTGTTTTTCCATGTCCAGGTTTCTCTGAGTTTAGCAGCTACCTATTTCGTGAAGAGGTCAAGTGGGCATAGCCCGAGCATGGTTTCAAGGGCGGCGGTGGGTGTTGTCCTAATAGCACTAGTCGTGCCTTTGCAGGCTAGACGTTGTATTCTGGTGAGGGTGTTCAGGTTTGAGGCTTTTGCGACTGCAGGCCTCCAGACCAGACAGCCGTACGTGAGGATGGGTCTGACGACGTCACTAGTACGACGACATTATCAGCGTAAGCAACGGCCCTCATCCCGTTTTGGTCTAATTTAATGAGAATTTCATTTATAATTAGGTTCCAGAGTAGAGGGCATAAGACACCGCCTTGGGGGGTACCGCGTGAGGCCGCTGCATTTGCATGGCTGCTACCCAGTTCGGATCTGATGTTGCGAGTATTAAGCATACATTCTATCCAGTCCGATAGGATAGTGTTCACGTGCGTCTGGTCTAATGCTGATCTGATTGATTGCATGTTGACATTATTGAAGGCCCCTTCGATGTCCAGGAAAGCGGCTAGAGTGTACTCTTTGTGGTGGAGTGATTTTTCAATAATTGTAACCACCTCATGTTGCGCTGTCTCTACAGGGCGGCCCTTCATATAGGCATGTTGGGCATGTGAGATGTCCCAAGGGTTTAATTTGGAGCGGAAGTGGATGTCTAAGATTCTTTCTACGGTTTTTAGCAGGAAGGATATTAGACTAATCGGTATAAAGTCCTTTGCTGTGGTGTGGCTGGGCTTTCCCGCTTTGGGGATGATGTAAAGAACGAAATCAGATCCTACGATGCCTCGGAATCGAACAGTGCCTCGAAATTGACGAAACGTCTTTCCATCTTCCTACGGAATGCTCGGCTCTCCTTCGATCAAGAAAGCTTATGCGAGTATTTGGCAACGAAATTATCCTCGCAGAGCCGCTCACTGCCATTCATCCATGTTTTTGACTTTTTGACAGCCTCTGGAGCAAAATTTCTTTCTACAGTCGGATTGGCACATATGTATGTAACGTTTCCTATAAAGCCGCCGCTCGACCACATAATAATTCTATGGCTCATCGTAAACGCAATAACACTGATGGGACTGCAAAGGATACAACCTTCGTAGAACGTCAATGTTTTGGTGAGTAGGGAAGGCTATGGGAACCTTGAACAGATGGCAGTTTACTTCCATTTCTAAACTAGGATTATGTAGCCCGGTATCCATTTAACATTGAATACTTTTAGTGACTCTCCAGGGAACGTCACTAAAAACGTCCAGAACACGGAATCACTTACTGTTAGCAGTCATTTAAAAGGAATCCGTTTTAAAACTAAAGTCTAAATAAATATCGGAGATATATGTCCACAACATCAGGCTTATGGTCATTGTTCTGTGTAGTTCTTCGAATGACCACGAAGCATTGTAAAACCAAACCATTAAGGACTACCGAAGGCACGCGTATCCTTTTAGTCTTCCAGTTCGTAACCCTCTCATGGAATTTAAGCTTAAAATGTAAAAAAATACTGCCCTACACTAATGATAATTACCAACATAAACCACATTATCCCTGCTTCAGATGATCTCCATGAGCAACATTTAACTGCTTACAGCTTCCTTTCTACCGTATCAAAAGAGAGAACGCGTCATTTCATTGCGTTAACACAAACTTCTTCGGATATCCTCCTGTTAAACTATTTGATGATGACATTTAAGAACAAGGACGACCAAAACTGCAGCAATATGTATGTAGTTCACTGCCCCATCATATCCACCACCCCTTCAAGTGAGGTGAGTCACTTCAGAGTAAACTACTTTAAGCACATCATGCACCCATCTTGCCCACTTACTGGCGGCTCCTCCTTGTGGTCATTAAGACTCAAGTCTAAATTGGCTCCAGCTAAATGAGTGGAACAGTAAATTGCTTTTGTCCATACAAGTAATTTTCATTCGGCTATTTCTGTGGATATTCTTGAAGCCCCCACCCCCTCCCTATGGTGGTGACCAGGGAGAGTATATCGGTTCAGTTATTCTCCTGGGGGATTTCCGGGCAGTTTTCGGTCATTACGGTGATACCGAAGGTTTTACGACAATTTCCTTTATTAGCCTTGAATCCGAGTGCGAATTGTCTTATCTTGGATTTATTGAGAGGGGGCGGAGAGCAAACACGACGACGGTTTTTTTTTTTTCTATGACACAAAAGAGGGTGAGCGACCCGGCTATTAAAGTTGGTAGCAAGGAGAACACTGCGTTTGGACGGATGGACAATGATCTTTGCTGGTGCTTTACTGACTTTTTTTTTCACTCCAGATTTTTTGTGTTCTTGTGTTGTTGTCATAAAAATGGTTTATCGGTGAGAGATGAGTTTTGTAAGGATAGGGCACCGAAAAAATAGCCAGGACGTGGGTCTAAGCGATATATAACGTTTTAGGAGCAAGGTTATTTCTCGCTGCGAGTGCAGGAACAAATTTTGATTAAGAGAATAATAATAAATTATATGCAATATGTTTAATGATGCTGATGATTTTGTGTCCTTGCTGTGATGCTGTCGTGTCCTTTTATTGAGATTTCTTTTCATTTTTATTGGGTTTATATGGCTGTAGGTCATTAAATGTGTGGCAATGAATGTGGAGACAAAAAGGCTACGGATTTGGAGATTAATTGCAAGTGATAGGGTGGATATACATATGAGTATGTGGGTTGCTTCTTTTCATTTTATTAAAAATAATTTCTTAATTTGATACGACTGTAAAGGAATTGTACTTCTGCTAATGGGATTTTTACACAAGAATAAAGCAACGCCATCTGAATGACTGCTAAAATTAAGGGCGGACGCGGGAGACTTTCCGATTTTTAACGATCGTACTGTGGGCCTTAAAATTTTATCCTAATTACGGGACATCTTCTACGTCATTGGTGGTGCTTTCAATGTACCATTTGCGTTTTCAAGCATTATTCTAAATGCAATAGAAAAGGTTGCGCTAAAAGCATCACCATTTTGATTATTTGGGGATTTTTGTGTTGTACTCTTATTGAAACCTAAGAATTTTTATCATCAAGTTACAGAGATACAATTGATGGAAATTTGGGCTCCTATTATTGCCTTTTCCATAGTATTCTGAAGAACTTATTCGTCTTGTGGAGATGGCTGAGCAGTTCAATATTCACCTGTGTTGGGTGCCGGGGCATAGAGACATTCCAGGGAATTTTAAGGCCGATGAACGCGCCAGAATCTTGCCGCACAAAGGCAGCTTAGTTAAACCAACAGCTACTCGCAAACTTAAGCTGGATGCTGTCGAGAGTAAAAATCTTAGGTGGACAAGTGGATCAACATGTCCAGTGACAAAACAGATTTGGCCGAAGCTGGATCTAAAACGAATTGAATTTCCCTCAATATATTGTACAACGGCACCACAAAAGGTGTCATCACTGGACACTGTCTAATAGGCAAGCACGCTACAAAGCTGGGCCTCTTCGCGAAGGATTTCTGTAGAAGCTGCATGGATGAAGAAGAGGAGGAAACTATTCCTCACCTTCTTTGTTTCTGCCCAGCTCTCTCCCGTAGAAGAAAACTCCACTTAGGAGCTCCCTATTACAACGATACAGGCGACCTGATGAATATTGACATCAAGAACCTCCTACGCTTCATAAGAAGCTCTAATTGGTTTTAAAACGAGTAGGTGGAGGGAGGCTTCTCCCATGATCCACGTGGTATCACAACGGGCTTCATTGGTCTAAGTGTGCTGGCGACTCCTAGCTAGCAGCCACTTCAACCTAACCTAACCTATGACACCATATAAAGTCTTCTTTTTTTCCTTATAGAGTACATACGACAACCCTTAATAGATATAAATCCAAATATCTGGCGCAACAGAGAGTATGTGGTCCAGGGCCTAGCTTCCCCATTCATGTTGTGCGTGTAGTGTTTTTCAAACAAATTGAATGAACCTATAGTTTAGAGCCATATCCGAAAGGCTTTTTTGTTTAATTGAGAAGCTTTTTCGTTGCAGTTGTTACTCTCCGATACTTGTCAGAGGGGGACCATAAAAACAACACACTTACCCCTGAGCCACGGCGCCCATTGACTCCTAACAGACATCGACTGAAATCTCGCTGGCAACCTAAGCTTTTGTTAATGTATATCTTGTAGCTCTAGTTTCAAATGGGTTACTTCCACTCAAAAGTCTAACAAGACACCAATCATTCCCGTCTTAACATGTACAACTTGGAACCGATACTGATTTAGTCCCTAGTTTTGAGCTTCAGATTAAGATTGAAAACATGTTACATCCCGAAAGGGTTATATTCTGTAGGATGGACCAAGCGGATGAAATAAGAAGACTGATGTTGCCCGTTCGACGGTTAACTTAGAACTTGCTCTCTTTTCTTTTTAATGAGAAGTTTATACATAAAAGTAAACAGTTGTTGCGGCTATATCATACGATTGTTAATACATTTAAAAGGTTTATACAACGAATAATATGTGAATACATAAGGTATTACATGAGTATGACAATTGAGTGGAATTTTGACTACAATTAGGCCATTCCTGACTTTAAATCGCCTCGATTTACACAAATATTGACTATTTGATATTTTCAACACAAAATGACTCTCAGATAAAATTTTATAATTGAATGAGACTTATAAAAGCGTTGGCTTTCAAATACCGTAAGTATCTGATCGAGAATGAGACACGACCAATTCCATAAAATGATTTTCTTATTTTTATGTGACATATGTTTTGATTTTAATTGCTTACCACGTACGGCTTCATATTTTCGGGACTTGAAATCCCGTTGTATCGGTTCCGAGAAACTTGCAAGTTCTCTAAATCTTTTATCCGATACCTATCGTTAGGCAATACTTCGTATACTTCATACGGACTTTTGAATTTAGGCAATAATTTTTTGTTAACACCTGTAATAGTGACAACATTTTTAACTACCACATAATCGCCTACTTTATAGCGATGAGGTTTTTTGTGATTTTTATCATACTGCATTTTATTTTTTTCTTGATTACACATGATTCTAATACTTGCTTTTTCCCTTTCTTCGACTATGTCTATTGGCTCTTTTTGAATGATTTCATACTCTAAATACTCGCGGACCATATCATTGCTTTCACCTCTTTGGAGAACACCGAACAGCAAAACACTTGGACATACACCTGTGCTCCTATTAATGGTGTTATTTATGAAGAATTCAATTTTATCCAAATGTTTCGACCATTCACCGGGTTCGGCTTCGGATTCTTTTGACAACATAGCAGTCAAAAGCCTGTTTACCCTCTCCACCTGTCCATTTGATTGGGGAGAATGGGTGGCGACTTTTATGTGTGTCACATCGACATCTCTACAAAATAACAGAAATTCATCTGAGGTAAAACAAGATCCCCTATCCGAGATCAATCGTTTTGGTCGGCTGTAATTTGAAAAATAATTTTACAAACTCTGAATGACTTCTCTGGAATTTGTCGTCTTCACTGAGTAAAGCTTGGTAAATTTAGTGAACGCATCCACTACCAAAAAAATGTATTTCTTTAGATTTTTTACCCCAGCTGGAAGAGGCCCATAATGATCTACATGGAGTGTATCAAAGGGCTTATTACCCTTTGGAATACTGTGAAGCTCGCCTTCCTTTTTTCCAGATGGAACCGCAAAGTAAATACACTTTAAACATGACTTGATGTAGTCTTTGATTTTCTGTTTCATCGATGGAAACCAGTAAGTCTTTCTAAGATGTTCAAATACTTTATCCGCACCCATATGACAAAGTCCATCATGGTGAGTTTGGATAATATTCTTTTCCATTTGCTCTGGAACATAAAAAGCAATAGAATCTTTAGTTTTTCTGTAGATAAGACCATTAACCATTTCGTAAAACGGGTGTTGTTTGTGTTCTAATATATTAGCAATGTTCTGAATGGTTATGTCCTGATTTTGGGCAGAAGCCAGTGCATATTCGAATGAATCTGGTTGTATCAACAAGATGTTATGACACCTACTAAAGGCGTCGACGTAGTTCATTCTGTTTGAATCCCTATGCTCTACTGAATAATTATATTCCTGGAGCTCTAAAGCCCACCTTGAAATTCGAGGATTGATAATTTTTTTTCTTAGTGTAAGCGTTAAAGACTTACAATCAGTGATAATTTTAAAGTTAATCCCCATTAAATAGGTCCGAAATCTTCTTAAAGTGTATATGATCGCAAGTGTTTCGAGTTCAAAGGAATGGTACCTTGACTCTGCTGGTGTTGATCTCTTGGAGAAAAAGAAGATAGGATGGAATCTCTTATCTGACTGCTTTTGCATTAAAATTCCTCCAAAACCCAAGGAGCTGGCATCGCAATGCAGTTCAGTTTCTGCCTGTGGAGAATAAATACTCAACACTGGCGCTAGAAGTAATTTTTGCTTTAATATTTGGAAAACACTTATCTCTTCTTCTCCAAATTGGAATTTAACATTTTGTTTTAATAGGTCATATAATGGTTTTGATATTACTGAAAAATTTTGAATAAATTTTCTGAAATTTGAACATAATCCAAGAAATGAGTGGAGGTCCTTGGTATTTTTTGGAGTAGGGAAGTTTTGCACAGCAGCTAACCCTTCAGAGTTAGGTTTTATACCGTCTGCACTAACTTCATAACCAAGGTACGTAATTTGCTCTCCCATAAAAAGACATTTGTCATACCTAAGTTCTAAACTAAAATCCGTTGCTGTCTTGGTATGTAAGATTATTATTAATCTTCAAATTAAAATCATTTTTATCATAACAAGTATCTATATTCAAAATATCTTTCGCGAAATTATCGTCATGCAAATCCGTAAAATTGTTGTCATATTTGTCGTTGAAATTATCATCACAATTATCTAAGTTGCTTAAATTTTCATAATTTTTAAGATTATTTATCATATAATTTGAAGTCAAATTTGTAGAATAAGTACCATTATTTGTTAAATTGTTTTCATAATTTTTAGCATAATATGTTAATTTACTTTTAGAATTTTCAAAATTTAATTTAATATTACTTGCTCGTAAAAAATCTCTGCCAAGAACAACAGAGTTAGTCATTGTTTTATTTTTAACTACATGCAACATGCAATTTATCGGTCTATCACTTACATAAATAATACATTCAGCTTTTCCTAATATAACCAATTTTGTTCCATTTATTCCAAAATAATGGTTGCAGTCATGTTGTAATGGCAGGATCACAAAAGATGGTATAAATTGTTCCTGTATGAAACTTATAGGACTGCAGTGGTAGACTGTGTCTACCATTGTAGTTGCTTGAAATTCGAAAACAACATTATTAAAACTATTAAAAAATTTGTACTTAACATCAAGAGTGAAGTCGTCATTAAATGTCTTCGTCATTACATTTTCTTCTTCTGGTTGAGCTTCAGGCTGCTGGAGCAAAAGAACTGCTGGTGGATTTGCAGGTGGCTTGATGCTTCGACAGGTGGATGCTAAGTGTCCGTGCTTACCGCACTTGTAGCAACTTCCTCGCTCACACCGTGGCTTCTGGCAGCTGCTAGCAATATGTCCAGGCTCGTTGCAATTAAAGCACCTGTCCTTATGTAGTCGCTGGAGTTGGTTAACAGACGCGGTTGTCATTGATGCTGAAAAAGATGGTGTATTTTCTGCAGCATAATATTTCATCTTCTGGTATTTCTTTAGCATTTGTTTCAAATCGTCGATACTTTTTGCTGTAAGAAGAAGTTGTTTGTTGCACAAAGTATCAGGAATTCCTTTAATGATGTAATGTATAAGATCCTCGTCTTCGATTTCTGCATTGAATGCGATCTCCTGCATAGCAAGTGTATATTGATGAATACTCTCGTCTCTTTTTTTCCTCCGGTTCCGTAGAATATCATGAACATCAGCTGACGTCACCACTCGGTGAAACTCCTGTACAAGTTTAGATTTCAACTCCGACCATGTGGAGCAACGGGATGAACGGAGAAATAATTTAGCTGTACCTTTCAGACTTTTTCTCGCAAAAATAAATGATTGTTGCTCTTCCCACTTGTGTAAAGACATTAGCTCCTCGAAACTTCGCACCCATTGTTTAATGGAGAAATTATCATCACCAGAGAAGTAAGGCACAATGTCTTCGATATCCTTGTATGAGATTGAACACGTGGAGCTTTCGGCTGGTCGACATAAAGCTGCGAGTTTTTCTTCGAGAGCTAAAATTTCCTCTTGTTTTCTTATTCTGTCGGAAAGCCTATCGATTTCGATTTGGAGATCATCATCTTCCTGGGCCATAGATGCTACTTCATCTTGTACGTTGAGGAAATGTGCATTGATCTCAGATTCATCCAATTCGTCAACATGCTCTTGTAGCCTTAACTTCAACTCTGCCTTGTTTCCATTACTCTGAAGACCGAAACTGGTTAATTTTTCCTTTAACTGAGCTACCGTCGCTTCATGAATAAATTGTTCGACCCGTGCTGTTGCCATAATTTTGTATTTTTTTTTTTTTCACGCACGACAGATCATAAAATTATTGCTTAACACTTAACTATTATCATCGGCACTGCACAAAAATTTTTTTATACACGGGTTTAACAGATCCCACTTCTGATATGTAGGATGGACCAAGCGGATGGAATAAAAAGACTGATGTTGCCCGTTCGACGGTTAACTTAGAACTTGCTCTCTTTTCTTTTTAATGAGAAGTTTATACATAAAAGTAAACAGTTGTTGCGGCTATATCATACGATTGTTAATACATTTAAAAGGTTTATACAACGAATAATATGTGAATACATAAGGTATTACATGAGTATGACAATTGAGTGGAATTTTGACTACAATTCTTCCTATCTTTTCCATGAACGTGCAAACCTTGCATAGACAGCGATGGCCCGGAATTATCCTTCCGGCTAGAAACGGTTCCCTTCACGGAGCTCTTAGGTATAACTTAACGAGAATCGATGTAAAGCAGTCGCTGCTTTTCTATTGAAGACTGACACTTCAGTGATGTATACGCTCAAGGAGCCTAAGCTGGCATTGAATCCTCGCCGCTTTTTTTTTAAATGTTCTTCTTAGGCGTTTGGTACTCGAACGTTCGAATTATTTGCATTATGTTGGCGCTCTAAACTCATAAGATCGCTAAGTTTACGCACTGCCTCGTGCGATACAGTTTTCGCGACTTGGAAGCACGTAATTAACGACATCTGGTAGGGGTAACTACGCAAACTGATCCCGTAGGATGATCTTCTCGATTGCGTTTTTCGATATCCTCAATGTGTTTTTTTTTCATGGCTGCGCGAAAGGATGTGCAATCTTCATATGTAGATACCAATATCCCGAGTTACTGGCATACTCGATTCTAGTTGCTGTTAGGAATATGTCTATGCCCTAAACCACACCCTGTATACAAAAAACCACTCTCCCCGCGGAACTGTCGTTAGCTACCACTACGCAGGGCTGGTTATCCTTTTAGCCAATATTCTCCTATACCTATGCAATTGTTTGTTATTAGACATTTGAAACTCGGTTGTTCGATTCGTTCGCGTTAGGTTGAGTGGCCCTCTTCCCAAACTATTCCCGATGGGCAATCCTCTCTTTGGCATTTCGTGGGTAACGAAAAAATGCGTAGTCCACGTTGACCAAAACATGTTCGTGATGTGGACAATTCGGGACAATTCCGTGACTACGTTTGAAGAAACACCCATTAGAAACTGGGCTAGATAAAAGTTTGCTTCCCCGTGATCCCACCTTGTCCATACATCGATTACTTGCACATATAAGATGATGCCTTTATCTTCACTTAAAAGATTCGTCTTACTATTGTTGCCAGGTTGTGATACTGCGATTCCTTTCGTACATATTTTCATTTTTCGTCGTTTACCCAACCGTTTTGAACTGGCTTATTTCAGACTCTTTTCAGTTCTTCATCGAGTAAGTTGACGGATAGCATTAAAGATACGACGAGTATAGCATCGTTTGAAGCAGTTCGAAACGCACTGGTGACCCTAAATGCACCAAGCCGGTGGACGGATTAGACTCCACGCATGTAAGACTTAACTTTAGCGGTGTAAATATGTATTTTTTGAACTGGCAGCTCTTTCATTCTGTCTTGGGCCTGCTATTTTGATTAGCCTTTAAGGTGCACGAGCAGTTTTCGACAATTTTTCGCATGTGAATTTCAGGTGGTGTTTGAAATCTAGCCGAACGTCATTCCAAGGTACCCAATAAATGGTTGCGAAAATACTTCGTGCTGGCATCAGCTATCCAACGAAATGCCATTTCACTGTTTCGTCAAAGTGGTAGAAGTGCTACGACCTCCACGCCAACGTCATCCGCAAGCCTTGATTCCCTTAGAATCGATAGGCGTAGAATTTTGTCCTACATAGTGATCCACAAGACTCCAGAAGATTCTCTGGAGTCACTCTCATTGTATAATTGGTAAAGGCCTTCATTTAAAAAATCTACAATAGTCACCTTAGATGCTCCCCGAGTCTGCAGTGCGAAAGCCTATTAGGATACGTAGATTGTTTTTTGTTAAGGCAGGTCACGCTTTTCCGGTTGTTGCATTCCAGAAGTTTTTTAACTTGCCACATACCCACAGTGTTAATTCAGGTTCTAGCCCTGTCTTCTTTCTTCATCTTCGTATGATTCCCTTTGCCGCAGAATGATTCAGGTCCAATGAAGGTCTCTGCCGCTCACCTTCTATTCTGACATGGCTGGGTACCCAATAGAGGATTACCTTGCTTTTACTGCCCAATTCATTAAGTCAGGTAAATGGGTGCCCTTGTTGACAGGATTGTCAACGGCTCACTTAGACCACTAAGAGTCCATTGTGTCGAATATTTAAAAATCCTAGGAACCTAAATATCAGTCTTCGACCGCTAAGTTAAGCCACCCATTTATCTGGTAATCTTAGGAGTTTGCTTAGCTCAATGTTACGTAACTCTTCCAGCGCTAAAAGGAAGTAACTGCCAAGAGCACGTCTTCTTTGAATGGCCAGCGCTGGACAGTCACAAAGGAGGTGACGAACGGATTCTACTTCCTCTTCGTCCCTAGCCGTGCTGCGTGATTACCTTTACACAGTGTCCTGTTATGACGCCAAAAGCTATTCGGATATCCCTTTGACTTAGTTCCATAAGATTGAATAATGATTTGGCTACCAGCTTTTATTGGTCTCCTCAATGGCCTCGATATCTATCTCCCTTTGCAGTGTACTGAGCGGTATTCTGGCCTCAGAGAGGGCCTGTGAGGAGTTCATAAGCAACCCTTTTCTGGCTAGTTCGTCCGCTTTTTCGTTATCGGAGATATCCGTGTGGCCAGGTACCCAACACAGGGTCATCATATTGGCCGCTGAGATGACATCCAGTTGCTTTTTACAGATTTTTACGAGCGGACTTCAAAGCCTTAATGGCTGCTTAACTGTCCGCAGCTTGTTTTGTTGCAGCAACTTCAGCTTGAAAAACACTGCACCTGTCCTCAAGTCTAAATGAGCGAAATGTGCTTTAAGACTCACAGTATACACCGGCACCCGTACCAGTGATCATTTTTGATCTGTCGCGTCGGTGAAGATGGCCAGTTCATTCTCGAAAGGGACTCTGCCTTCATTCTATTCCTCTCTGCTAGGAATTCTAATAGAGAATCTCCGGTTGCAGTTTGGTAGTGGGTTGATGTAATCCGTTTCCGTCCGGATTTTCGATGCATACCCTCGATTTAGAGCTGAGGCATGACCAAAAGGCTTAGCTATCCATAGACCGGCTTCCCCTAGTCTTACTGCAGTTTTAGCTACCGAATTTGCACAGTATATGTCAAGTGGAAGCAGATTCAGTATTGTTTCCAGAGCTGCTGTTGGTGTTGATCTCATCGATTCCGTCACCCCCAGACAGCCTGCCCGTTGAATCTTTGTAACGCATTCAAATTGGTATTTCTTGTCGAGCGTTTTCCACCAGACTACCGAGCCGTAGGATAAGATGGGTCTTACTACCGCCAGTATACCACTATAGGCTTGAATCCCCATGATTTCCCGAAGGCTCTTCTGCATGCATATAATGTCACAAAGGCCTTCTTGATTCGATTGTCAATGTTGGCCTTCCAGTATCAATCTTCTCCTCGTGAAAAGTACTAACTCCGTTTTCGTCGAGTTCACTTCCAGCCCCCTGCCTTTGACCAGTTATTTACTAGAAGTAGTGCATAATTAAGTGGCTCGCTGAGTACGGGAAGGAATTTGCCGGATACCAAGATGGCAACATCATCGGCGTAGGCCACTACGTTGAAGCCATTCCTTTCTAGTATGTTTAACATTGCATCCACTACTAGGATCCACAAAAGTGGCGAAAGGACTCCGCCCTGGGGAGTGCCCCGCTTGACTCTCATTCTACCTTTTGTGTCTCCGAGTGTGGAGTTGATTATGCGGGTACTAAGCATTTGTTCGATCCATCTGCATACTCCCGAATGTATTTGGGCCCTGTGCAGACTGTCTTCTATGGCTTCAGTACTTACATTGTTAAAAGCCCCTTCGATGTCATGAAACGCACCCAGCGTATATTCTTTAGCTTGAAGGGTATTCTCTATTGTAGAGACCACCCGGTGTAGAGCGGTGTCTACTGATTGACCTTTAATGTACGCATTATGTGATTTCGATAAGAATCTATCCCCAATCTCATCTCTGTCGTACATATCTATTAATCGTTCCAAAGTTTTCAACAAGAATGAAGATTAGACTTATTGGCCTGTAGTCCTTGGCGCTTGCGTGGTTTATTTTACCCGCTTTCAGTATGAAAATTACCCAAATTTCCGCCAAGATTTTGAAAGTTTGAGACACCAGCCATAAATGTACTTGAGCCATGGAATAATAGATTCCCCCGATTCTTGTAGCATTATAGGTAGGATGTATCTCGTCAATCCCAGGCACTTTAAACGGTGCAAACGATTCGATTGCCCACAGAATTCATTGAGTTGAATTGGTTTAGGCATTCCAAGACAAGTTTTGAATTAAAGACAAGGGAGTCAAGTGCTTTGATTGCTGCTTGACTGTCTGACAATACTGGCACATCACAGTTTTGGCATCTCTCTCGAGATTGGACATATATTTCAGCTTGAAAATTGCTGGTACTTTAGCACATATGTAGATTCTGAATGTTTGGATCCCAAGTACACCTACTTTTGTTTCTCCTTCAGTTCTCGAGCCGTCTGTATACGACGCTTTATTGCGTGGTTGCTTAGTTCGTCCAATCCTTCTTCGTTCGAATTCTTATTCGAAGTTAAATTTCCTTATCATATCGTCCCTAGGGACAAGAAGACCTTTATCGTATAAAACTGTCTGGAAAACAAAATTTGGTACAATTTACAAAATCACTTCGTCTAGAAAGTGAAAAGAACTGATTAAGTACACGTCTTTAATTAAGGACTAAAGTGCTCTAAATTTCATCCTTTCAATAAATCATCGCATCAAAAATGTTCAAAACTTTTCAATTAAAACCCATCAAACCGTGTACTAAACGCAAATCCATCGTCATAAATATGCAATTGCAAGGCACCTCTCTAGTCGACAATCTGCAATTGAATGTGAAAATAATAGAAAGCTCTATCAGTGATCCTAAATCGTTTGCCAATTGTCAGGACACCGCATACCAATTGCCAAAAATTTGAATATTCAATTGGACGCGACTACGCTAATTTGTAGCCATTTAAGCCGCTATTATATCTTGCTTCTATGCATGGGTGTACAGTGTACACGAGTATGTCCTTTTTGGTGGTTGGGTCAGATATTAACTCCATTTTATTTATCCATAACATTTTCTGTGTATATTTTCAGATGTTCACCTGAATCAGGCGTTGTATCTCTCGAATTTAACCGTCCCGCGAATTATAGACTCCGGACAAAAAGCCAAATTATTCTGCAGCTATGAAATGGGTAATCGGACATTGAATTCCGTCAAATGGTACAAGGATGGTCAGGAATTTTTCAGGTTCGTAGTCAAATATACATAAATGTACTATAGTCCTTAATATATGCAGACCTGCGGTATTGTTAAAAAAAAAAAGATCTCCGGTGTCGCTTCAGCTGCTGCCGTTGCTACTGCTACTGCTCATTTAAATTTTTGATTAAATATGCATGTGTGCATGTGAAGAGCTTGCTGGTGGGGGGGGGGGAGTCTGAGTATTGGTTTTAAAAGAGAAATGGATTCATTGAATACCGCAAATTCGATTTTCAATTTTTTTATTTTTTTTTTTTCAATCTCTTCCCAGTCCCGTCTATTTATTGATGGTGATGTGCGTAACCATCGTTTAACCCTGCAGGTGGAATAATTTTTTTGAATTGATCGCAATGAACATGAACAAAAATAAAAAAAAAAATAAAGCGAATCGAAATTCAATGGGATAAGGTGGGGTCAGGACCCACGAAATCAAAAAAAAAAGGATAATGGATGAGCTGCATTCACGTACTTAGTACAGCGAGGTGGCATACTGTCACTTGGGATAAGTGGAGTGGTTAAATGCGTTTAAACCACATCGTTATTACTATGCAAATGATTTTGCGGTTCTGGGCCTGGATGACGGAGAGAGGTGAAGCCACCTGCATGCCTTTACATGGCTGCCGGGGCAAGTATTTTATAGCTTCACAGTGACACTTTGACTCCAATGTGTGAAGTGAAATAATTGCATGTGAGTGCGTATGGTAAAAGGATGCAAATAGAAGATGATTTTTTGTAAGTAATGGAAATTTCTCAGAGACAGAGTTGACGTTGAGGATTATTTGGAAGGACCTTCGAATCGATTAGATAACTTTAAGGAAATTTGACCAGTGCAAGTGGGGTCATGCAGTTTAAGCGTTCCAAAATCTACGTGTCTTGCAATGAATCAAAAAACTCTGGTCACAGCTTGTTCGCCTTTATATGGAACGACTACCACTTAGGTGGCGCTACAGTTCGGGGTGAACCTGGGCCTCAACCAACAAGCCTCTCCAGTTAGCCCGGTCCTTAGCTAACTGCCTCCAGTTGCGCACTCCAAGTTGGTTGAGGTCCCTTTCTACTTGTGCGCGCCACCTTAGGCGAGGTCTTCCTCTACTGCGTTGTTCCTCCGGGTTAGATTCGAAGACTCTGCGGGCCGGAGCATTGGTGTCCATTCGCTCTACATGTCCTAGCTATCTTAGGCGACTGATGCGCAGTTTTTTGACTAGGTCGATGTCGCTGTACAGTTCGTAGATTTCGTCATTGAATCTTCTCCTTCAAAGCCCGTCAACGCAAACGGGACCATATATCTTATGAATAATTTTTCTCTCGAAGCGACCAAGGATATCTTCATCCACTTTCGAAAGAGTCCACGCTTCAGCGCCATAAAGCAGGACTTGGATGCTTAAGGTCTTATAAAGAGTCTCCTTAGTCTTACGAGGCCCTATCTTACTAGTCAATTGCCTTCTCAGCCCAAAGAAACAGCGATTGGCAAGAGTTATTCTTCGATTAATTTCCTTCGAAATGTTGTTGTCCGAATTTATAGCAGAGCCAAGGTAGACAAAGTCCCTTACTACCTCGAAGTTATAGCTGTCGACTGTGACGTTCTGTCCGATTCGTCGATGTTGTGTGTCCCTTCTTGTTGACAGCATATACTTAGTTTTGCCCTCATTTACAGTTAAACCCATTTTGGCGGCTTCTGTTTTAGTACTAGCGGTGACAGCCCGCTGTGTTCTGGCAATGTCGTCGGCGTAACCTAGTAGTTGCACAGACTTTTGAAAGATTGTACCTCCGGTGTTGGCTCATGAGTTTCGCACAATTCTTTCAACGATGATGTTAAACAAGTCACATGACAGCGCATCACCTTGTCTAAATCCTTTTTTGACATCGAAGGTCTCGGTGAGGTCATTACCGACCTTGATGGAGCAGCGGGCGTTCTCCATCGTCATCCTGCACAGACAAACGAGTTTTGCAGGGATGGCAAAACTAGACATGGCTCTGTGTAGATAGTCTCTATGAATGCTATCATATGCGGCCTTAAAATCGATGAAAAGATGGTGAGTATCGATTTGGACTTATTTGTAGGCTTTGTTGCAACAATTAATATCGGAGGAAATTAGGATCAGAAATGGGTTTGAATGGGCAAGGGACATCCTTTCCCCCAAGAGGCATCACAATGGGTCAGTACTGACCTGAGTGTGGCGGGGAGTAGTTCTCTCCTCGCCAGCCCACCTACCTAACCTAACCTTTGGCTTCCAACCAACTACTCTCGCTCAGACCCAATATGGCCCTCTATGTGTATTGCATAAGCTCTTGACGACATCTGATGATTATGGAGTGGTCGCGTGGATCGAGGACAGACCCAGTATCCCAAACGTCATCCGTAGTCAATAGGCAAATGTTTGAATCTAATTTGCGGTCCGTTTCCGAGGCCATTGTTTCTGTTTTGGATTAATCGGATTTTGACGCAATGTTTTTCCTTTCGATCCTTGGAACCATGAGAAGGCGCAGGGAAGGGCTTCCAAAAAGAGGGACATAGTAAAGTAGGCGCTCTTTCTCGTTATTTAGCAAACCGACACATACGAGGCTGGTTGGGTCATTTCTGGCCATTAAATTAGCCCCAAATGCAGCAGTACAACACCATTATCCATTACATAGTTTACGAGTATATTATCCTTAATTAAAATGTTACTTGCGACACCCGATTCCTTTCTTTTCAGATATTCACCTCTTACTCCACCAACAACCAACAGATTCCCTGTAAAAGGAGTCACGATATCGGATGGTTCTTATGTTTGCAATCAGTTCATCTGCAATGTTGAACTGGAGAAATTAAATTCATACTCATCAGGTGCCTATAGATGTGAGGTATCTGGCGATGCGCCAGAATTTAAACTAATTGATAAGACTGCCAACATGACAGTTGGAGGTAAGTGGCAAATTAACAGTGAGACAGGCAAGGACATTGCTTTTAACATTTTAATTTAAAGCTTTCAATTTTATTTGTAGAACACAAATTACATACCACATATCCTGTGAGCGTTCTAAAGCTAATTGGCAGAGGCTATCGGGCTAATTAACTTCGGAGTGTGTGTAGCAGAGGGGAATGTCAGTGAGAGAAGCCTGCTGCATAGAATTCGCTTTCTTATGTGTGTGAGAGCGGGGCATTCTCTGAAGATATGAAGATAGGTCCTATAAATTTTCAATAATAGTCCATAGGTATGAACGATCTTTCTATAAGGGAGCTTCTTTAATAGGCAGTAACCACTAACGACGCTGGTTAGAGGTCTTAGGTGATTCCTTCTAATTTGGGAGACAGAATGCTTGTATTGATACCATGGTATAGCAATACTACGTTCTATACCACATGACTGTCACTGCAATACCACGTTACCATGAATAGAACCTAGTATTGAGATTCGCAAATTTTTGGTGGTATACCACCATCTTATTGCTTGCAGCGCCACTTTCTTTCTGTTGGTGGTTCTTCATAGCTTCTTTGACAATTCAATAGCAAGCAATCATAGCGAAAATGTTTTGAAAATGGATTAAGGAGGACAATTTTATCTGAGAAGTTTAGAGGAATTATATCGGCGAGCTACGAGGAGCAAGACGCAATATTGGAGTGTTGCAAAAAATGTGTAAGGAGCTGGAGGAGGCGCAACACAAATGTCAAAGTATACCACGTAATGCATAAGTCAACGGTATACTACGAAGTGCAGTCTGTCAATACCAGCAGTCTGTCTCCCACATAAGATGAACAAGAAACAGGAATTCCTTGGGAGAAAGTGCAGAAAAAAGTATTGGAGTAGATCCTTTCCATTGACATGACTTCAAGAGGAGCATGCTCACTCCACAGAGAGGCTGAATGATGATGAATGATGTGCCTGTCTTACCTACGAGTCGGCCATTTATTTCTTCATATTCCCTTTGCGTGCAGGGATGTTGTGCATTATGACTAAGTTTTCCTTTACTAGTCTTTAACTGCCTCCAGGAATGGCTTGG
>OX337244.1:39849330-39944630 GCA_946965025.1 Blera fallax | reverse complement strand
GTCGGCGCCTTCGTTGCAATCGGTTGAATTGTCGCCACAACTTTCGTAGGAGCAACCATCTGTCCTGATTTCGCAACCCTGATGATCTGTGCTCATTTCCTCCGAGCCGGACTCCATTTCCATTCCAATCGACGCGTCGTCGACGACTCCTTCGAAACAGTTGTTCGAGTACACAGATTGGGGTGTGTTCATCGGGTACATTACTTGTCGTTGGCTGCTGCTGTTCTCCAACATCGAACTCATGCTGCAACAACATTTTCCATAGCATTTCATTTGACCATATTGCGGCGGTGGCGAATCCCATTGATCCACCATCGACGACGGTTGCAGCTGTCGCGACGAAATTATTGGTACTCGCGGATGCTGTTGAGGGCGGAGTAGAGGTTGAGGGTGACGCCGCTGTGGTTGCACACTTGGCATGACGTCGATGTCTTGATTGTGCTGCTGAAATCGTGTTTTGCATGCAGACCATAGTTTGTCTCTTTTTTTTTTCTGTTTGTTGCTTTGAAACATGTACATGGAGGGACCTAAAATGCATTGGTAACATCGATCTATCGTATTTGCATTATCGATTAAAACTGATGCAATTAAATAAAATTGTATCACACTATCGATAGATGATATTGTTTTTTCTTTTTCTTTTTTTTTTTCTTCTAAGAGATTTGTTTTTAAAGTGTGCGTTCGCGTCTCTAACTTAACGGTAATGTTCAATAATAGATTGTTAACGATAACAAAAACTTCTGTATGTTATATAAATCACTATTTTTCTTATTTATTTATTTCATTATATCTAAAGCATTATCACATTGACAATAATTATAAAAAAACAAAAACGAGAATAAGCAAATCACTTGTTTTTCTTTCTAAGCGCGATTTAATGGAGCACTTTTGTTTTAACTTTAGTTGTACACACAAACTTAGTGGCAATGGCACGAGCACATATATTTTCGTAAAAAAAACAAAGGTTTTCTAAAAACCACTAATAATTTTAGATATTTTTTTCTAAGGCAACTGTTAAACCGTATTATCATTAAAATTTAATTTTAACAATAATTGCACATTGATTTTTTTTAAATATACGTATAAAGCACTTTTTGGTTGAAGCAGGCATATAATTTCTTTTTTTTTACTTTTCTTGTATTTTGATATGTACGATTTTCATTCGAATAAAAATAACAAAAAATAATTGAATATAATATTGTTTCTGCGTTTTATAGTTGAAGAGATGGGTTGAGTTATTATTGAACAAAATCCGCAGCTGAAATAAATGCAGAGATATTGGTATTATTTCTCAGTTATAAGTAAAAAAAAAATATTTTTGTGAGAGATGATATTTAACTAGTGTGTGCCACTGTTTTTTTAACAATTCTATGTAATGTGAATTTGTGCCTATTGTCCCAAATAGTGAATAAATATTGTAGGTAGGTACTTAAATGTTAAAATTTCAAAAGTGAAACCTACCAAAATTATGCCAAGAAAAATAAGTTTTGAAAATAAGCTATGCTAATTCCTGCCTGGCGGTGCATTACGCAATAATGGTTATTAAATATCCTGGTTGAATGAGCTCCCAACCCGTCTGGTACTAAATCTGTCAATGCTATTAAGCGGAATAGTCTCATTTACGTAATTCTTTCAAAAAGTAACGTTTTTGGGAATCTGTGCCAAATAGCGATTCATTTCTACTTACTTATTAGAAAAAGACCTAGTTTTAATGCAAAATAAGACTTCTCTTAATTATTACGTTATCTTTGATCCTCGTAACTAAATTATCTCAGATTAGGTAAGAGATGTCGCCATGCTTTTTAAATTTAAAAATGTCAAAATCTTCGTGATGCTTTACATGATGGTCAAGCACACAAGGTATTAATGTATATATGTACATATGCTGTATATAACAATAAACTTCGACAGCTAAGGACTACGTTAAAACAGGATGAATCAAGTAGGTTATTCCTATCCTTATAACATCTTGGATAAATCCGGAGGAAGACAAAAAAATATTCTGCTTGGGAGACCATAAGCATATAGGCTTTGATGTTTTCGGCTTATCCATGCCTGCACGTTTGGCATCACATACATACACATTTATAAATGTACATACATATTTATACATGTACGCCTTCCGCGTACCTATTGTAGCGGCTTCACTTTAGAGCATTATAACTTTATTATACTGCTGAATATGGCAAAGAAGTTATGCAATCTGTTCCTTTTCTGATCTTACTACTTATAACTAATTAGTATACATGTATGTATGTATGTATGTACATACTTTCAAAGGCCTGTCTCGAGACTCCTTGCTCAAGCATAAATCTATAGATAGATTTCATTTTGCAAGACAGCGGCTAACTAGATTCTACTTATTTTGTCTGTAAAGGTCCATTCACAGCTCAGCTACTTGCGAGTACCTACTACAAGCGAATATTCGCAAAATTTAACATTTCTGCGAGGAAATTAACAATTCGCGAACAGACAAATACATCTTGCGAACTGTAAAATTTTATTCACATTCCACAGATCTGAAACGCAATCCACATTCGCGCGAACAAATTTGCGAATATTCGCTCGCTCGTATACGCAAGTCGCTGAGCTGTGAATGGACCTTAAGTCAATTAAAGGTCCATGGACCTTAAACAACTGGACCTTGAAAGGCACAAGCAATTGTTGGGTGTCAACAAAGTTTATTTTCGTGTATTCTACGATTTCCGCTAACTTTGGGGATCCGATCATGCCAAATACAGTGCTGACTCGAAGCCCATTGCGTTTAGATTTATTTCAAAAGATACATATGTACATATGTAGGTAATAATTGTGAATTATTATGTGCACTTGTATGTTAGTAGTTGCTTAACCACTTAAATATAATTTCTCATAGAATTATAAGCCGAAAAGCAGAGTGAAGTGGATTAGGTATACCGGATTACTTCTGAAACACATTATTCTTATTGGTGGTATGGCAATGGATATTCGTTGGTTGGTTATTCAAGAATAACGTGCAGTTTTGTTCTTATAGCATTTTTAGACGGGAGTGCAGTTTTTCCAATCAATTAAAACATACCACTATTATACTATACTATTATACTTTTTTTTAATTATTTTCCGCAATTCCACTTCATACAACTACAAAACATTACCGCTGTTATTTCCTTAAGTACAGTACGAAACGAATCTTCAGACCTTCTCAATCACATCTATATATGTGTACATACCTACATATGTATGTAAGACCTAAAAAAAGCTCTTAAAATCATTTTCAAATACCTACAACAAATCCTCTAAAACCGAACAATCAACCATAAAAATATCCTAATTCTAATAATAAAACTATCATACCGATAAAAATAATTAAATACCAACAGAGGCAGAGTTCATTGTTCTTTATAAAAGGAGAGTACTATCTTATCTTAGAAAATAAAAAAATAATTTCATAAATAAATTTAAAAAAAACACCGACTTTCTATCAACCATTTTAGGTGGATTGCCTCTGCAGGGAGTGAGGTTAAACACATTGACATAACCTTATCTTAGCAACGAAAAAAAAGTTGCCTAATTTTTTTTTTATTCATAATGACATTCGTCACAACTCGATATACATACATAAATCCAATATTTGACACTTGTAATGTAAAAAAATTGAATGAATAAATAAATATAAAAACCAAACATCTGATTGGGTGTGGTACACTCAGTAAACATCTACAAAACGAAAAAAATCTACGCATTACAGTTTTACCATTGAAAACTAAGAAACAATCTATTTTTTTTTTTTTTTACAATGCTGTCAAAAAATCGAATCCAACAAATTTTCTGCAATCGCTGCATTTTTACAGGCACACCACATATAGACACAGTAAAAAAAAATTACAAAACCCCAATCCACACAAAATCCACATTGTATGCATTCGAAACTCAGGTAGCGCATGTGTGTGAATTTAAAAATTTCAAGCAGGTTATACACCTATGGGTGGTTGTGTGTGTATGGTTTTCTATAGGCGCCAGTGGGCGCCACTGACGTAATAAAAAAAATGGTAAACGTCGTCGTACTGGCGCCAGCCAGACAGACAGACAGACACACATGTATACACACATAGCGTAGAGACAGACCCACAGTCAAGTCAGTCGGTTCCTTGCCGGCGGCCGACAAAATTCGTTTTTTTTTTTTCTTATTATTTTCGTATCTATGTGTATCTATGAATCTCTTTGATTCTGGCCTGCTGTCTCATACAAACACATACAGAGACATTTATCAATTCGACTTTTCCTTTTATACAGTTTTCTTTCGCTCAGAAGACGAGTATAAGATATAAAAACGAAAATGTATCTCACATCATGCGACCGACAAAAAAAAAATACCGTCCCCCAAACTGACAGTTAATAAATGTGTATCTAAAAAAAATGTGTGTATATTTTAATCTATTTGACCGATGCAATAAAAAATACATCAAAATAGAAGTCAAACAGAACCTCAACAAAATAAGCAAAGGGCACACCACTGTTACTGTTTAAATAACTCCTAAATCTTGTGCAAAAATTATTTTCCTAAATCAAGTGAAATAGAATATTTTATTTAAGGAAATAGACCACACATAGCACACTACTAAAAAAAAATTAAAATGTATATCAAAAGGCACACACTAGTTACACCTTATTGGTATGCTTCTCTCTTCTGCTGTCATTTTTATTTGCAATAACATTTATATTGTATTATTTATTTCCCTTTTCTATTAATAATTGACATGACAGACACCGAGATAGAAACAGTTTTTTTTTATTTTTATTTTTTTTTTTTTTAAGAAAAATAGCTTTACTCGTCGAAACTCACTTTTTTTCACGAAAAATTCTTGTTCACGACACGAACTCCTTCCTATATTCGTATATATTTTGATTTTGTAAGTAAAAAAAAACTTTTCTTTCACTCGACTTCCTTTTTGTACGTTCCGCGATTAGATATAGATTTATATATAATTTTTTTTTTTTTGCTTATTTGTGTAAGATATGTATCCAAAAAATTCCCGTTTACGATATGTGATATATTTCTTCTGAATTATTATAAATTTTCACTTTAAACTGCTTATATATTGAGAACAGCACGATTAATAAACTTTTTTTTTTATTTTTCTTCTCATGTGAGAGAATTAGGTAGATTCAATAACAAAAAATTAGCAGATAATATAATCAATAATCAAAACGAGAATGATATTTTGCTTTCTTATTTCGTTCACGACGGAAAAAAAATACATTTATAGATGAACATTCAAATAAAAAACGTAAGAAAATTTAAACAATTTCTTTTTCTTTTTTTCATGGAAAATGTATAATTATCTAGTACGAAGAAAACATTCCCATAATAATAATAAAAAAAATTAAGAGAATACACGAACACCCCGACGCGCAACAGACCAGTTGCAGCAATTGACTAAATACGAATTTCATTTGGAGAAAAATTGTATATGTTCCTCAACTTGTAATGGTATTTCTTTTTGATTTCTTTTTTTTTCCTTTGACTTTTTTCTCCGCACGTTCCTATACATACATAGATACACTGAGATTGGAAAGAAAACCGAGATACTTTTTTTTGTTGAACACATACAGAGAAGGAATACGTATCACAATTCACAAAAGAGAAACCTATAGTAAGAGGAAGATACAGCGGTGTTGCGGGTGTACATACTTTGTAGTGAAATGTACAAACGTACTAAATCATTGTAGATGACTTGCTTCGTGGTCAAAAGGCTTAAGATAGGTTCGTATTGCGTAGTATAGCAGTTGAGATGAAACATCTTGAGTAAAAATATAGATTCACAGAAGCGCCTATGGCCTTTTCGATATTTATTTCAACGATTACCCAATAACTCAGTGCCATTACTGCACTTTTGTAGTAACTCAAAAAAAAAAAAACTAAAATCGTTGTTGCTCAACATTAATATTCCCATAATGCTAGTGTGATATCAAGACATTTGCTGAGTTGCCCATCTTATCTGGTTGTAGACAAAGCGATGCCAAGTATTCTCCCATAGAAAGTTCCGGCAGAAATCGAATTTATTCGTGCAATGCATTTTGCAATCCGCAAAACATTTGTATTTTTATTTTAATCTTTATGGACGTTGTTCTTTAAATTTGTTCTTTAGTTGACAAGGCAGGAAAATGCATATGGGGCCATATTTAGTTAATTGGCAAATTAGTTACATTGGCAAATTAGCAGTAAACAGGTGAATTATTATGGTGAAACTTTCAAGAGTTGTTTGCTCACAATTTTGGTCATTTCCCCATTGATCATATGGCTAACGCTCCCAACTAATTTGTCATTTTTAAAAACATCCGTATTATTCATAAACTTGGTTTTCCTCGTACACAAGGTTAGGGCATCAAATTATATAACTATTACTTAGAGTACCACTAATAAGAATAATGCCCAAAGGCAGTCATTTGATGTTTATAAGCGTAAGTGATATCAAAACAGCTGCAATTGAAATGCAGTCTTTTAACATTTATGAACGCAAATTCTGCATAGCTGCGGTATTCTGAAGAAACGTACTTGAAGATATACTGGATACTTAACCTTCCGACGACAAGTGAAGTTACCCATAACCTCACTTCTTTCGCTATTCACGTAGAAAAAAAAACCTTGCCATCGAAAGGTTAAGAATGTATGATAGCATGAAGTTGTGTTGACACTTACTCAGTACGTTTTGCGAGCCATTATTTTTTGAAAGATGCTCTTTATCGAACTTTGGTTACACATGCAGATCTTTATGTACAAGATGTAAGCTCGTGTTAATTCGTACCTACTTTCAAATTGTATCCACTCTCTTTGAAAGTTGTTTTGATTAATCAAAATTACGCAGGAAAAAAGGAATTACATTAGAAAATTAGAAACGTATTCCAAAATAACTTTTATTCGTTAAATATAAATAAAAATATATTTTCTCTCGGATTCAAAAACCAATATGAAACGTTATACAGTTTTCGAGTGTATTCGAGGCGTCCATTTTGATGCCGTATCAGTTAACAGTCTTTCTATAACAGTAATCAGTCGTAAAAAAAAAAAAATTGTTTATTCTCATACGACGAAGTACGAACCTATTGAAAGATGTATGAGATTATAATTTAACGGGAAATGATACATTAAAAACTCCAATACAAAAAAATATGTTAAGATTGAGACTGACATAGACCCTTTATAGATGGTGGTTTCTAAGTGAGAAGAGTGAGAGATAAAGTGAAAGCGGCAGTCACGAAGAAAATATAAAAATCGGGGGTATGTTCGCGAAACTATCTACTGCTCCAATTCACTCGTTCCACCTCTAAACTTCAGTAAAGCAATGCAGGACTGAGAACTACAGTGTGTGAACACGACATGACCTCCACTACATAGTGGAGAGTAATCATCTAAACGGACTCATTGGTAACACTGATGGCAATTTCAACTTCCAAACAAAACTAAACACCTTCGCCTTTCCATGTTCTTCACATTATAGTAATTGTATTCGTGTTGGTTTATTGGTTTTACCACCCTTGCTTATGCTATTCTTTAAAGAAAATAGTAACAATTTAGTTTAGTATTAGTAGAAGATGAAGAATCAAGAAGTAGTGGAAAAATGAAAAAAAAAACTCGTCTAAATGAATGTTGGAATTAGTTGCACAATACAAACAAAACCACATGGCGCCATGCCTAGGCAGGGCAGTGAAACTAAAATCTCAGTGGGTCACATGACATTAGCACCATCAATGAAATGAAAGGGTAATTTTTAAAAACCGTTTTAAAATGTCAAACGAGCCCTTCGTCAAATAAGGACCAGAAAATTTACGCTTCCCTCTCGAAGGGCTCTATGTCATGATTTACATATAGTAAGCAAAGTTGGAAGTTATGGTTAATTTTTATCATCTTGTAATCGAGGTCGCAGCAGCTTTGTCCACCATGGAAGCTTCCAATTGATTCCACCAGTAAACCCGAGTTGCAAGTAACTTCTGTTGTGACTATCTGTAGCAGCCATATGAAATTTAAGTCTTACTGCAACCCTCGTCGGGAGTAGACGTTTTTATCTTTTCTTACACTTTCTTACGTTAAATATACATCCATTATTTGCAACGGGTATTTTTTATTTTCCTCTCATTACACTTCTTTGTGAATCAATTTCTAAATATGCACAATGACTATTCATTTCGTAATTTTTCACTCTATATATGTAAATTCTTTTTAACATTTTAGCAATAGGTATACTGTGGGCCGGTTTACAACAGCAGTGACTTAATATTTCAGGCACCAACCTACCTTACTTGAAGTAAGCCAGGTGGGTCAAGAAGAACTTTCCACCGAAGCAAAAGAACTCAAAAACAGTTTCACCTTAGATTCTTTGGAACGGCTAAGCTAGTATGGTAAATTCTAAACTAAATGTTTTAACGGTTTATATGTACACACGTGTTTTTCAATTGGAACGATATCCAAATACAATTTCCGTCAACCTATGGTTTGCGATCCATTTTGACGTCACATAATTTATTTCAACTTGTCAGATGTACGAATCGCATACTTGTCTCGACCTTGCCATCACATTCGCACTCACATTATTTCCCCGTATAAAATACCCCTACATTCATTTCGAATCAGTAGTTCTTCGTTCCTCTTTACGTTTTGTTCTTCCTTTTTTTTGTTTCTTCGTATTTTGTCTCTATTATTCTTCTAATTGGAATCATTAGGCGCTTACATATCTATTTGGATCTGGCTTTCAAAATACCATCGTGCCTGTATGCGGGCGCAGAGGGTGGCACACGTTTAACAGTATTTACTTCTTAGCTCATCGCTATGTTCGTTGCTAAAGTATGTGTGTGTATAATGTGTAGTATCTATGCAAGCTACTGTTGTGTGGCTACTCAGGTAGAAGATCACTGAATGCCATAGCAGATGATATGAAAAGAAGATGAAGAAAAATAACGTACGTACCTGTTGGGCAGATAATGTAGATGATGGCCGCCTGTACAATAGTGCTCCTTTGATATGTAAAGGTACAGAAGGGTGCAGCAGCAAGCACGATGTCACACATTTGCAATTAGCGTAGTTGTTCGCTAGTGTGAGTGCCAAGTCTGTTCTCTTTATCTGTGGCGTTTGAGCTAAATGGGTGTGTTCAGTGTTCGGCGTGCAATACAAAATGTGTGCGTGAGCGATATTTGGTTTGTGGCGTTTGCGCCATACTAAAAGGTTGTGCGCGTAAAGTAAGTTGCTTCTCATCAAATTATAATTACGCTCGTTTTTTTTATCTCTCTCTCGTTGTTTTGGCGTTGTTGTTGTTGGCATTACTTGTGTGTATTAATGGATGTAATCGTGCCATGTGTGCGGCGGCGCTGCAGCGCATGGTTATTGCTGGCGCAATAAACCAACATATAAAATGATTCATGATTGTCGGTAGTTTTCAGGATAACGAAGCGTAGGTACTTAAATTCTGAAGGCTTATAGTTGGCGAAAGTGTGTTGAATATTTCAGAACTCGGTGGGATATACAAATTGTACACCGTTCTTTTTTAATTGGAAATCACGAAAGTCTACGTTGCAGCCTGGGTTTAAGCTGTCCTGTGTAAAGTTCCTGTGCATGACAGGCATGCTAAAGCTGGTGCGTGCATTACGGTTTCAGCTCCCTAGTATTTGTACATATGTATGTATGTTTGTATGTATTATGTATGTATGTACGTACATATGCCTGCTGGAAAAACTGGCCTAGGTCCTGGACTTGTCAAATCATCAGATGACTGATATTGAGTATCTAGGTATAAATAAATAAACAATGGGGGTTCCTTCCTGGGCGCCAATCTTATTAGTTTCATTTCCAGCTACAGAAGAGATTGAAAAGAGATAAAGTATACAAGATAAAATAACGCCCTGGCTGTTCCGTTCCAAAGTGGGGTCAGTATGGATATAGATTCCTCAGTCACTCGACGGGCACGTCTAGGAGCTGTGCAAGTATTGATATATGTATGCATGTATTATTATGAAGTGCTCACCTCTCGCTCAGTAGTCCAACGCATTAACCACTGAGTCAAGGTCCCCAAACATTTTGTGGCTATATATACATAGTCAGTCACGAGAATCTACATATGTACATACATGTGTATAACCATGAAAAGTGCTAAATCAATTCTTATAGATAAAATTTAAATTTAATTCTCTTACTAGATAACATATTGTGGTTTAAGATTCAAATTTAATTTAAAACAAAAACCAGCCTTTTCCTCAGAATAATCCAAAGAAAACAAGAGAATTCAAGTCACAAGTCAAACACTTTTCGGAGGTATGTACATATGTACATATATGTATGTACATACATATGTATGTATATGTACATATGTAAACTTTAAGGATTTGCACTGCTTTTTATTGTGTCTGAAGATTTAAAATAGAATTGTCTGCTTCCGCCCTCTGAGTTTTTAATTCTTAAACCTTGGTATAAAGACAAATTACATTACCCAAGTCAGTTAAAATTTTTTGAAAGTGTCTAAGAATCCCTTTGGCGCAATTTGACATTTGAATCCACAATACCAAAAAGGGTTTTTCACAGTTCCACCTGACCTATTTGGCTGTCTAATCAAATACTACCAACAATAACTTACTAGGTCAACATCTTACCAGTTGGTCCGAATTTTTCTTATTTTTCTGATTAAAAATGTAAAGTCTAACTAACTTAGACTTATGAATTCCAGCTTTCTATTCAGCATCACCACATCATGGATAGGTTAGGTAGATGGGTGCCTTAGTTGATAGGAGATTGTCAAAGGCGCACATAGACTAACGATAAGTCCATTGTGCCCAATAGTAGAGCCCTGAGATCCAGCTCCGCATGGAAGTAGCTCCCAAGAGTGTCCTTCCTTTGGTGGCTAGTGATGGACAATCACATAGCAAGTGACGAATGAATTCTATTTCCTAGGTAGTCCTAGCCGTACTGTATGATTGTTTATCACACAGTGTCCCGCCACGACGCCGAAAATCACCACATCATAAAACATGTGAATGCGCCACTGCAAAAAGTTTCCTAGTCGATTAACGCATAATCAATAAATTGCTATTGTCCAGGAACAGCAGCCTTCTGATTCTTGGAAGGCATGGAAAAACAAATAAAATTTGTAAAACATCCTTCTTCGAGAAATGATTCCTTACTCCCATCCGCATCCGCCCAGTAAACTACTTAATATGTGTGTGCACACAGAAAACATTCAAAGTTATTACTTGGAAACAAATTATCTCGATCGATTAAGAAAATTTACTCTGGTGCAACACACAGATAAATCCACACAGTGCAGTTCAGAAGAGCAAGATAGTTTTGTATCCACATCGCTTGATGCTTTGGGCTGCTGCCGCATTGCATTCGTCGGTGTCTTGCCTTGAACTAGAAGAGCAAGCACAGTAATGATACGTTCTCTCAACTCGTTGGTGCACTGCGAAAATGGTTCACGAAATCCGCAGAACCCGCTCCGAGTAATAGGTCCCAGGACTGAACAAAAATTTAATCTGTCTGTAATCAGGGGGCGCTCCTTGCTCGTTTCTTTTTTGTTTTTTTTTTTTTGTTTTCGTCAAAAAATCATTTCTTGCTTGTGTCCATGCCCTAAGATGGACCAATGTTCAGCTCCTCTCCATTGGAAACGAAGCGGCCTGTCATTACGATAATCGGAGCCTATTTGCCCTTGTGCATGATGGTGGAGTGGATGGATACTTAAATTGAGTGGAGAGAGAGATATCTGTAGCCATAGCCACATAACAACGAGGAAATCTCATCTGCCCTTGAATGTAAAGGATGACAAGAAATTGGTATCATCTGCGTTTTTAAATTGAGAATCATGTCGTGTGTACCTGCAAGGTAAACACAGAGCTCGGTGCTTCATTTAAATCAGAAGAAGAAGGTTTAATAGGATATTCAGAATGACGGGTTATTGATCATAAACTGCTAATTGCTTAAAAAACCGACATAATAACGACATCGTAAACTATCCTTCGAATGCATGTTGAGGTTAAACAGAAAATTGTGCAACTGACTTAAAACCATTTAACTCTACGTTGTTTTAGTTCTTCTGGTTTAAGATGTCACTTGAAAGAGAAAAACATTGAATATTTAATGAACTCGTTAAAAATTTATATAGTTCTTATATAGCTTACATAGCGGTTAGAGTTAGAGCAACTAGGTACTCTTTGCCATGGGCTTTGCCCTTAAATTTCGTAAAGAAAACATCAATGGATGGACAAGCAGAATGTTCTATTAAAGCACAAAGAAAGTTAGGAAAGTGGAAGGAAGAAGCTCAGAATCAAAAAAACTCAATGGGACTTTTCAAAATCACGATCATAAGTTTGTGACCTCAGTTATAATTGCTCTACTGCGTAGTGTTGAAAGTAAACAACATAATTTGCACTTACCTTAGCGCGGGAATTGTGAAAATAAGTAAATATGTAGGTATTATTAATTAAAATTGAGGCATGTACCTACTTACATACATACATATGTCTGCACGTCGAAATGCATACAACAACCATATTGTTAACGATGAGCAACATAATGCAGTAAGGTTGTGGCATAGTACTATTCATACACACATACATACATATATACATACATGAATATCAGCTGACATAGTAGTCCTAATCTCCTGTGTATGAGAAATGCATAACACCTTGCCTTTAGTTAAATTAGCTTAAATGTGTACGGATTCACCCAGCTCGTAGATAGTCGTCGACGGCCTTTAGAATTATTCAACAAATCACCAGCCACTCACATGTTGGCTTACCGAATCAACTAATCCTAAAGCAATAAAATTTCCTCTTATAAAATGCCATAATACTCGCACTTAACTGGAACTTTCTTCTCCCCTCTAGTTTGCTGTGTATTCGATAGATTTTAAAAGAAATGTGCAAATCCTTCAGCACAATAACAACAAGTCAACTTATGGGTAGGAAGCCACCACTACAAAAGTAGATATTTTATTTTGAATTACCTACTTATATGCATCGCGCAATGCCTGGCAATGAACCCTCACATCGGTCACCACACATTAAACCTCCGCCACCGCATATCAAGCCAATAACGAAGACTACGACAGCGATACAATTCCATCCAGACCAGACATCAAAAACCGTCATTTTGCATCAAAAAGAGTTGGCGACTGCCTGCCGGCCTTTATTCAAGTCTACGACTGCTGTTCGTACTACCATCAGAGTGGTAAATGGGGGTAAGTAAGAAGGTGTACACTGAGTGCAAGCCGCCGACAACAATTACGTCTGAAAACGGCCGGCTCCTTTGTGGCGACGGACACGACGTGGAGGGTGGAAGGGTCGCGCCGTCAGTCGGTATGAGATAAGTACTATAAGACTATACAACTACCACAGAGTGCGAAGCGAATAAAAGATGATAAAATGCAGCCGCGTGGCGCCCATCTTCAATTTCTTGGTGACTTTAGTGGTTATGGGGCGCACTCTCTGATGGGTGACTACCACTCGTCATATGTACATACGTATCACCCATCAGCAGCACGACGATGGTCTGGAACTGGATAGTGCATACGCACTTTTAGCAACCATATTGAAGTCATATCGTAAAAGATGGTTGTAAACATAATATGGTGAATCACGGTCGACATTGAGACCGTCCTCCAGCCGAAGAACAGCATTGCAATATGGGCCTCTTGCAGCGTTGTCTTTTCTTGAAGCTCTTGAGGTTAGACGTCTGACTGGGGAATTGACGATATGTCGCGACGGAGACACAACTTTTCGGAAAGAGCCAATCGAAAGTACACACATCCGTTTTATGTGTGTTGATGGGCACGTAACGGGTGAATTACTTTCAGAATGAATTATGTAAATGCGCTCAAAGCAACAGAGCTCCTCTAAGAAGCAGAAAAAAGAAATTAAAAATTAAGTGTAAAGCATATTAAACACATCAAACGTGACTGAGTCATTAATAAGAGATGCGTTGAGATATTTAACGTGCCAAACAGATTCTAAAGAAATTGAATTTTTCCAGATAAAAGTTTATTTTGTGCAGACGTTGGAGACTGTAGGAAGAAAAAGCTTAGGAAACTTAGCTAACATGGCAACAACTGTAGGGTTTCAGAATCAGTACTCTATCCGAATATCTGCTTATCTGGTTCGCATACGTACATACATATGTATGTATGTATGTATCTCTCCCAAAACTCGTCTGAAGACTAGATCGGTGGATCGGAATAGCTTTATTGAGTTCGCAGTCTGGACGCTTGAGATAGTGTCAAATTCGAGGATAGTGAGCTGGATTTCGTCATCTCCTTTGATTGTCCTTTTCTTTTTGGTGTTTTAATTTTGCGATAGGGCTCCGCATAGTGTTGACATACATATTTATCGAACGGCGGTACTTCAAATATATCGCACATTAGTACAAACATGTGTATGAATTTTAAGCCTCAGAGGTATAGAAAGTACCTATGTACATACATATAATTAGTGCACTTGATAAAATACGCTGAAGTTAGGTTTGAAAAGAAGAAGGTCTGGTTGGACAGTATGTTGAAAAACAAGGACATAAAAATTCAGATGAGAATTTCAAGTCCAAAGCATAGATTAAATAGAGGTTCTTCACTTTGTTTTTTGTCTATTCTGTAGAATATCACTGTGGTTGGGGACAGATCTAGAAAAACCTGCATCCTTACTATCCAAATTATACGAACTGTGCAGCAGTAATGGTAAAGTCTAAATTAAAGGATGTTACTTAATATGTGTCATGTATTATGCACCCAAAATGGTACTTTTTGTAAAAATCCGGGGAAGAATTACCCTAGCAAACCCGTTTGCGTTGACGGGCTTTGGAGGGAAAGACTCAACGATGAAATTTATGAGCTGTACAGCCAACATCGACATAGTTAAAAAACTGCACCAGGACATGTACATAGAGCAACAATGCTTCGGCCCGCAAAGTCATTGAATCCAACCCGCAGGGACAAAGCAGCAGAGGACGACCTCGCCTAAAGTGGCGCGCACAAGTAGAAGTGGAACCCAAACAAACTTGGTGTGCGCAACTGGAGGCAGTAAGCTAAGGACCGGGCTAACTGAAGAGGCTTGTTGGTTGAGGCCCAGGTTCAACCCGGACTGCAGAGCCACCTAAGTAAGTAAATAAGAGTCGGACAGTTGGACAGCTCAAAAGAATTTAATTTATTTACATAACACACCAGTCAGAAGTCAAAAATGCATTGACACTAGATCGGTGAAGAGACGCAAGGAAATAAATGGGCAACAGTCTTAGGGTGGTAGGGTCGGTCTACGTAGAAGTTTCTAATTCCTTAACTATGTATTTATTTGCTGCTCTACACAGGGGAATGTTAAGGAACGTGATCTAGAAATGCACAACTAAGAAACATGCGAAATAGTAGTCAAACATGAAGAGGTACAAACAAGCTAAGATATCAGTTATAAGTATTTGAAAAGTTGTTCTTGACATGAAACCATATCTGATCTTAAAATTTCTGTGTAAAGAACCATTTTGCATATTCATATTTTAACGAAGTCGGTTCCTAGCCCATTACTTGCAATGGCTTGTAACTTTTCACGATTATTATTCTCTGTCTGCAGAAGCACAATCTGACCAAATTAGCCCACTCAAATGACACTATTACACGCAAATCACAGTTAATAATTGTCCCATCTTCATGAAAATCTATTAGATTCTACATATGCATGCATCAAACAGTGTACATGCACGAATGCCCTCCCATTTAAATTGCTGTCGCACGCCTTGTTAAATATTCGCCCCCTTCCATCGTCCATCCATCCGTACTGGCACTGTCCAGACACACTCTTTATCTGGTACTGTACAACGGCGATTAATACACAAAGATAGGTTGGCGGTGCGGCGCCTTTACGGTCATATCCATTTAATACAATGCTATTATGCCTGACGTTCACTTCCTTAAATGGGGGAGAGAAGATCGTATTTCCCCCATTTGCTTTCATGTCACACATGTCCACATGGAATATGTCTCTCAGTCTAATCGAACCCACCTGCCATTCTCTTTGTCTTTTATCCCCCAGAGCCAGCGGCATAACCACCTGTTACATGTCAAGATGCTCTCCCGGTCGGACAAATTAGCACTAAACAGGTACACTCGATTACGGTTTTCTTACTAATTACGTCGTTTTTGCTTGAGGTTTCATGGATGCACGAACAGGGATCATTGTGCTCCGGTGGACAATGGACCACCAAACGCGTGGTCATTCCTCATTTGATAAACAAGCAACGATCATTCTTTGAATGCAATTCCCGCGCCCAGGGGAGTAGGTACCACATTGGTCCACCGGACCACCCTTAAGTAAAGCAACATATTGTGCTCCTGAAAATTAAGTCATTCGCAAAAAAAAAAAAAAAATACGAGAGATACACTCCATTCGCAGTCTCGTTCCAATTAAACCATAATAAATCCCGAATTCCCATTGCGAAATGGAACACAAAAACAAAACAGAAGAGCAACACTGTCCCAATTATAATGTTCTCAAGTCGCGTAGTGTATCGGCTGTCCAGATATACCTGGGAAAGCATTCTCAATTCTACGGAAGAGTGCCCGCCTGCCTACTTAATGATATGATAGGTCAAACGTGAAAAAAAACCGACATGCCCAGCCTGTTGATGGATTCATTTGGAGTCGAGTTTTATGTCGTGCCTCTGGAGCGGAAAACGAAGCAAACGCATCGCAATTACGCACCCTTCAGGTTGTGCCTACACCTTGTCATCGTAGGTCAGTGGTAGTGGTAGTGCTCATCGTCCTCGAAAACACAGCACGACGAGGAATGATTACGAGAAGACAACCGTGATATGTAGTCATGATGAAGTTGGTGGAAACCGGCAATGTGGTCCGTAAAGGTAAAATAGTCGCACAAATGCCCTTACGGACGACCGACTTTCCTGCTTGTGGTCTTCTGCTATGTCGTTACCATTTCTGTTTGCTTGTGTTTGTGTGTTTGCTCTGCATGCGGATGGTGAACCCACTCAATCGTGAGTCGCTGGCGCCGGCTGCGGTTGCACTTAGTCAGACAATCGACGGCCGACAACCGTCGACGCATGTTTTTTTTTTTTATTATTTTTTATCTCTCCTGCCAAATGGGTTTGTAGTTGTTTTCCTTTTTTATTAATGAAATTCGTGAATTCCTTTTGTTGAGAGGTTACTTCTCAGATGGTAATGTGATAAAGGTAGTGAAATTGAAAGATTTTGATAAGCCACACGAAAGATACGATTTTCCTGGTATTGTTACGGCGCCTGTGAAAGAAGCCAATAAGATATACAGATACATACATATAGATTGGTAAATGAATCTGTCGTTAAGGCCGTTTCTGGAAAATCTCAAATTATGGGTGTCCCTGCAGAATACAAATATCTTGTTAAGTAGCATAAGGTGACAGTCACCTCAACGTCATTGCCCGACAATCCAAAAAAAAAAAAAAAAAAACACCAAACAGATTCGATAATTCGGATTCGGATCATCATCAAAGTATAAAATATCGTATAAAGAGGGGAAAAGTGTAGCATAAGGTGACAGTCACATCAACGTCATTGCACTATAATCCATCGACAATGGCCTAAATTGGTAACCTATTTTAGAGGAAACCGTGTTCCTGAGGCCAATCAAAGAACTTTCCGCTTAAGATTCTCCTGTGGGGATAATAAAAACACCTGCGGGTCAAGATAAATAAATGCTTACGGTATAGATTTCCCCTCCACCTGCTCTTTGGCAACTGCCGGGAAGTCTTGAATTTTATCTGGCATACCTTTTACAGCAGAAGTATCCTATCAGCAATGTTCTCCGCATAGATTTTGTGGAGGAAATAATGGCATACCGTGGACAATTACATCTTGCCTCAAACATCTGAATAAGGATGACGATGATTGCGTGCTTCCCTATAGAATAATAGACACACACCAAATGGTGGTAAATTAGGAAAATGAAGTGGAATAAAATGGAACTAAAGATTGCCGAGTCAAAAGTCCTGAAGTTAGCTGCAACCTACACTGAAGGCATCCGGTGGCTTAAAAGAATCCACTCAACGGATTTATAGAATGTAACCGAGATCCGTCTCCATTGATGGTTTTGGATGGTTCCATAAATCTATGAATCACCGCTCTTTATTTCGTTGTCACTTTTTTGCTCTAGGTTGTCGGTGTTTTATGGTGTTTGAGTACAGCTAGGATATTTTTCGGTTCAAAATCTCCACTGGGATTTCGTCAGGATTTAACAGTGTCATATTTTATCGAAGTTGATAAAGCCGCAATTAATTAGCCCTATAGCTTCTCGCGACCATTCGTGGTACGTGTGTTATATTTTTTAGCACAAATGGAAGGGACCTTAAGTTTAAAGCCATATCCGAATGGCTTTCTTTTTTAATGCAGACGCTTTCTTATGAACTCTCGGATGTTTGTCAGATATTCGTTTGTCTGGGATTCGAAGCTCGAACCTCCCGGTCAGTAGTTCAACTCAGTTCCTCTAAATATTAACTTCTAAAGTTTAGAGGCTTTTATTTTTAAATCGTACCTATTTCCGAAATACTTGAAATTTCTCGCAGCACAGAAAATTTATTATAATCGTATTTATGTAGGTACATACGAATGGGTGCATTTGTATCTCCCCAATATTTTAACTAAAATTGCTAATTTATTATTATTTTTATTGATTCCAATAAAATTGGTTCCAATTGAAATTTAAAACGAATTTTGGTACATAATTTTAAATTCTCAATGAAAGCCATAAACAAATCTAAACTACCTATGTTTGGCATTAAGTAACTTCAAAGAATGGAAATATTTGGTATTTTTAGTTTTCTTTTAAGATTTTTTTTTTAAATAAGAATTCTTTAATTAGTTTTTTTCCATTCACTTTTTAGAAAATATCATAAAAAAAATTATTTTTGGTTTAACGTTATTTTGTGATTTTTGCCAACGATATAAGATTGCTTTTTTATTATCATCTGACGTAAGTCGTTATTCAAAAATAAAATATTTAATAAAATTTCGCAAATAGCAATGTTCTACTTTCCGATTGCTATTAGGAATTCCAATCTAATCTTCGCATTCATTCTTTTAAAAATAAATAATTTATTATAAAAAAAAATGTACACTTAGTTTTAATTTCCTTTTCGTGAAGTTCAGTACAATAGTGTAGGTCTTCGTATGAGTTACTTGCATATTAATTTTCTGCAGGCACAAAATAAGGTACGGATGGTTGATGGCATGTTCGTATTTCTGTTCGTCGCCGATGATGAGATGATATCTTATTAGTTTCTTATATTGAATGAATTTTCGATTAAATGCCACCCATTAGAGTTGGCATTTGAATGGCAATTATGGTACATATTTACGTTTGTTTAATTAAAGACAAAAAATTTAATGTACATATGCAATTACATATGTATGTATGTATACCAATGCTTTAAGTGTTGACAAGCCACTGACATTTTAAAAACATTTCCTAAGATTTGTTTAGTTTCAATTGTGTTTCTGAGTTGCTTTAGATTGCCTAAATAAGGAAAACGGGTAAATGGCAATTATGTAAGTACATAGGTACATAAGTATGGTATGAAGTAGGAAGGACACATTTTAAAAGTTAGTTGTGTTGTTAGTCTTTTCATGTTTGGACAAACACATTTTTTTTATAATTGTAAAATGCTGATATTTAGTCGATTTGAATAATTTTTTTAAAATCCTCATACCACCGCGTTCTTTCGAAATTGAGTTTAAGGTCTATCACTAATGTACCTGCAAAAAGAATGCTGTGCGTATGAGAATATGGATTCGTTTTTTTAGGATCCTAAATCACCTAGATGAAAAATGTTGCTGATGAATGTTTACTCAACATCGCGTATTATGTGAACGTCTTAAACTCTTTAGTAACAATCTAATTGACCCATACCAGTGTGGTGTCAGGTCAGAAAAGTTGCAAGATTTTGCAAAAAAAAACTCAAATAATATAAGTCAATACGACAGAATTTTTATTTATTTATTTATATAAGTTCAATATAATCTGCAAAGTTAAATTGAAATACATAATATGTAGGTGTATATACATATGTATGTGTCGGCCACACCAAGAAAGATTGCTTAGAGCAAAAAGGATGAATTTGCGTTGAACAGTCTCAATTCAAAGGGAATGGGTATCGTGATAGGAAGACCATACTGGGCATATTCAAGAATTGGTCTAATACGAGTTATAAAAGTCGTTAGACCAGTGTGTCACAAAACAAAGCGCTGAATTGGTTCTGCTGATAATGTTTTCAATATTGTTTTTTTCAATATTAGTTTTATGTCACAGATTATAACCAAATTACGTACCGAAGAGGCAGAAGGAACGAGCTTGTCACAAATAAGATAAAATCTAGGGACTGGGGAAGACGCTTACGCCTATAAGTAATAGCTTTTTTATTTGTTGACATTGAGCTCGAGGAAATTTTTTCGGCAACAGGATGAGAAGTTGTTCAACTCCGCTTGAAGTAGAAGAATATCGCCGGGGGATAAAATTTACCTGAAGACTTTCATACCTGCGTAAACAGATAAATAAGAATAAAGGTTATTTCAATGATTTTCTATCTCAATTAGGAAAGCAGATTTTACAAATGTAACTAAGCTTACATAAGTCCAGCCCTTCTTTACATCCACAAAGTTTTAGATGGAGCGAAGAATGGCGAAGTCACCAGATAGATTTAAGATGTTATCAATATGTAAATTCAGATATCTAAAAAACTGTTTGAGATACGAAAACTAAATATATTTAACGATGTTAATCCAAAAATTCTCTATTAGCAAGAATTTTCTTAAATTTCTGGACCAGATATTTTTGAAAACTAGAGCGGCGGGTGTTGAGGCACTCTCTTCTAAACATTCCTGAAAGTTTCCAAAAAAGTTATGTATGGACTCTGCTAAAAGAGGTCTTTTTAACGATGTATCATTTGCCTATGTTTACTGCCACTCTTGCTTGTACTGAAGCTGCCCTCAAAATAAATTTTTTTTTTTTAAAAACTACACCGGGATTGTATGTGGGTCAAAGTTACGTAACACATATAATTTATGCATATATGTAGGTTTCAAAGTTTAGGAGCTAAAAGGCTTTGGAAGACCGACAGATGGACAGACGGACACACGAGCGAGAGCAATATAGTTCTCTGACCTATTATACCCACACATGTATTAACATATGTACATATGTAACCTTGAAAAGGAGTTGCTGCTTCGAAATGCAATGGACCTGATAAAGTCTGAGTGCTTTTATATGAAAATGACTTACCCATTTCAAAAATAGTAACTAGGAAACTAAGCAGCACACTTTAAGTATCAGTAGCTTTGACTCCATTACTGCCGAGACAAGTGAATAGGATCCTTAAATGAGACTGCGCATTTTAATATCAAGATACAACTGAAGTCAATTTTCAATCGAAAGTCTAAGCAGAAGAAAGTTTGTCAGACATTTGCGAGAGGTGAAAAAATTTGTTGATGATTTCTGAGACTCGAAACTCGAACCTCCCGCTCAGTAATCCAACGCACTAACAACTGTAAGGTTTGTAAAGTTTTAGTTTAAGTTCCGATTGTATGTATGAATATAAAACCAACCATTAAGAATCATATGTATTATAAAAGATCGTCATAGTCGACGAATCAGTCAAAATTTCATATTTACGTCTTCATTTTTCTACTAATTAAATCGAAGCAAAGCCGATTTATTTCTCGAGTTAAAGTTCTTATGTACTAAAAAATTATTACAGTATGCTAAGATTTGTAAAATAAGTGTATTTCTTAATAAGAGAATCGGAAAATGTACAAACGATTCTAATGGTCCATTTGTCATGTAACTTCTGACTTATTGAACTTATTTTGGTGAAATTTGTTTTGTTAGCATTTTTTTTCATTCGCTCCTTTATTGTTCAGCTCTATAAAATAAACTATCGGCTGCAAACATAAACTGGTTTACGTATTGTGAAATCAAATGGTTTTTCTAAATAAATTAGTTTCATTTAAAATTGCAAAATGCGGCCACTTTTATAAGTTTATATATGATGCGAAAATTATCTACTACATACATACATTAAAATTGACATTTCCTTCAAAGTGTGAATAAGACAATTAAACAAATATTTGGCCCAAACAGTTACACAATATATGGGATCTTTAATCTAGTTTCGTGTTTTAATTCGTGCTAATGAAAGGTATCTACAGTTTAATGTCGTATCGCAAAGGCAAAATGGAGAAACGTTCTAATGACAGTCATCCCTCAATAGAGGTTCCCTCCATTAACGTTTTCGAAGATCTCTCAATCTATCTGGTTTCGATAATTTTTTGAACAGGACTAGACCATTTAAGAAACTGAATGTGATCAAATATTTTTAAATATTCTGTGAAAGTGTTTTTTTTTTCTTTTTTTTTTTAAATTCGCATTTTCTTCTCTTTTGTCACCCATTTCGTTTTTATAATTTTAAATGAGATCGCATTTGAATCAGACTTTGAATCTAAATACCCTCTGTGTTCTGTGTTACTTCAATTTTGAGTGCATTCATATATGAAATCTGACAGACAGGTATGGACAAAAATGGCAGTTTTATTATTTTTTTTTTTTAATATTGAGGAAAAAATAACATATGTATGTGCATACATACATGGATCTGTATACAATATTAAAGTCAATACAAAAAGACGAAATCTTAAAAAAAAAATAATATTTAAAAAGTAAAATTTGGATTGTGTTCAGATTCAAAACTTTTTAGGCATCGGGGATGAAGTTCAGATTAAATTGTAAAAAGTAGGTACTATGATATTGTATGTAAATGTTTATCAAACTTTGCTGATAAAAGTAGCAATAAAAACTAGGCATTCTTTCTATATTATGTTATTAATTATTAAATAAAAAATGATGTTCTTTTATAAACAAAAATATTTATTACTTTCTTGAGTTTTAAGTTCCTTCTTAGTTTCTTTAAGGCGCGTACCTACTATTTTGATTGAAAGTTAGTTTTCACTTACCAATTAGTAGTTTCAATCCAATTAAATTATAGTTTATCGTAAGTTGGCACTTTGTGGGTTATTGTTAATTATTAGCAAGTTTAAAACGTTGTATAATATATTTAATTCTTCTGTATTTTAATATATAAATAGCTTTATTTTTACGTTATAGGTAAGGCATATACAATCAAATGTTTTTAATTTTTAGTTTTGGTTTTTGTAAATATATAAAACACGCGCAATATTAAAAGCGTTATCACTATTACATAAATAAAATCACTTAATTTAAGAGCACTTCGTATTTAGTTAATACACAGGTTTTTTTCTACAAGAAAAATGTTGTCAACATTTATATCATTGTTATCATTTTAGTTCTCCACTCATTCAAATATTATCTCGTTAGGCACGTTTATCCTTAAAATTATTCGCATCCTCCGAAGGACTTCCCTCTGACATGTCTGCTAACAAACTAAACAGATCTTCAAGCAATTGACTCATTTTATATATTGGGGATGTGGTATAACTACGAGCATCGTACACAGCGACGGGAAACATCCTTGTTGGCGGCGTCAAACGTCGTCATCGTCCCCCCAAAAAATAGACGTAGACACACACCATTCAGCATTGGGAGCAGCATCAGAAAAAAATGGTGATATGATTACTACCATAATTATGGTAACTATTGCCATATAGCACCAAATTTTCTGGCGACATTCGTTGTCTAGTCTCCGTGGTGGCTATTTCAAAAAAGAAAAAAAAGAAAGGAAAATAACAAACAATCGAGGGAACGATGGAAACTTTATACACACCCACAGCAGGAATTAAAAAAAAGGATATATGGACTTTCTGAAAAGAAAAATACAAACCAGCAACAACACCAACAATAACAATGAACAAACAGCGGCGACAACAAACATCATAATCACGTTATAAATATTAAAGCTTTTTTATTTCTCATATATTCACAATGCTGCCACGATTCCTGAAGAGGATAACAAGGATAATACACCCAGCAAGGGGTGGTGACTCAGTACAGTGGCCAACGATTTTATCGTAGAGTATTTTGATTTGGAAATAGTTCGAGTGGCAAGTTGTTATTTAAGAAACTGTTGCACTGGGATAGCAAAAGTGACAATAAGACGTCACCTTGCATGCGAGGACTCGGGAGACAGCTAAAGCAAGAGGCTCTCTTCTGAAATGCAAGACGAGCTTCGCATTGAATGGATAACCACCACTAAAAAAGAGAACATCGTAAATATGTATAATCATGTACATATGTATTCTGCAGTCACTTCTTACTCCTTTTGAAATTAGAACAAATTCATAGAAGAAAACAGACAGACAAGGTGTCTATATTGTCTACTAGTCCAATTAGAGCAAAAGCCTTTTTTCCTTATGTCTCTAGTACATCCACCATCGCATACTAGATTGCGTACGCAAGCCGCACACTACGCTGCCTTACTGGAAGTTATGTATGTATGTATATTGCCTCAACCAAAATAGAGTATAGGAGCTTTTCAGACCATCTATGAGATGAACGTCTTAAAGAACCAGGTATAAAATAAGAATTGGTGCATTAAATCTGGTAGGAGAAAAATCCATAGGCCACTACTAATGCATAATTGGGAACTTAATCTTGCTCCCTTGTTTATTGCGATTCATGACTACCTGTTTAGCGGATACCAGAATTACGAAGTGTGTATGTCACGTCTTCATAGTCACACATTATCTCATTGTGTTTGCAAGCCAACATTTGACTCTGAAGGTTGGTGAGATCGGTGGTGACTAACAAGGTGCACATACAAACAATGAGAGCTTCTCCAACTACTTTCAATTTTATTCCCCAGAACATCCTCCATGCTTCGTCTGTAGGGTGTGTTTACAATTTTCATGAACATTTTCCAATGTAGCGACAAATGCGTTCAGTAACACTGAATATTTTATTCTTGCTGTAACCATAACTTTACGCACTTGAGCACTTCTTCCTATTTTCACAGATATGTCTGAACCCTACTCTGTCTCTGAAAAGCATTTCGTTTTTGTAAAGAAAACTAGGTGCATATACCTGCCTTAAGCTCAGACCAGAGTTACGAAACGATCTCAGGCTTCGACAACTTCGTAAAATACTAAAACTGATCAATGAGGGATATGATGCTTATTTTTGTTGTCCTAAGTATGCACCTTATCGATTTAATTTGCCAAGGACGATAATACACTTGACCCAGTAAGCAATATTCAAAGTACCTTAAAAGTTATTTCTGACTCCCTGTACAGTTTACGCGCCACCACAAAAATAAACCTTCCCTCACAGTGGTGAGAAGAGAAATATGCAGATAGACATACTCATCCCCTACACTTATCGCCATAAACTCTCAGCCTTGGAAACGTGCTACTTGGTCGACTCATCACAACAAGTCGCCCCCTCGTGCCATGCCTTCATAATCGTAAAATATCTCCCAACCAATGACTACGACTTATTGGCAGACCGTTGGCGCACACAGCATCCAAGTAATTTTCCTATTTCAACGGGACAGTCGCCACTTGTTACGTTTTTGGCGCCTTCTTTCATCATCAATTGCGTGTGTGTGTGTGAGCTTTCGAATGTGGAATGAGAATGACACTCCATGGTGGAAGGAGAACGTCCTTAAAAGATGTCTATCTAACGGATGAACTCTCATATAAATATGTTAAATAAAATCCAAATTCAAATGGCTAATTTGGTAATAATGACGCGACATGGTTGTTGTGTATTGCCAGGCACTCGCTCTTTACGCACCCTTACTGCGATGGCCCCATCCATCCCTTCTTTTGTGTGCTTCTTGGCGCACACCAGAGCAATGCCTTTGAATTTATGAATGGAAATCGGCTTGTTGTTGGTGTCGTCGCCGCCGGCACATGACGCCTCGACGGCACACAAATAAACATTGTAGTAAATTTTTTTCCTCTTTTTGCTGCGGTCCTCCGGTCCATTCAGAATCCGGAAGAAGAACGTTTCGCTTTATTTGTGTTGTTTATTTGTTGTGTCCTTGCCGCCGACATGGTTGGAACGGGTTGGCTGGTGGGTTGATCGGGCGCCTATGGGTTCATGAATTGAAGGACCGTTTTAATGTGAACTGGGCTATGGGATATCGCTATGTTTTGGTAAGAAGGACTCATTTAAGCACACACGCGATGCATGAAAATGGAGAAATAAAAAGAATTGGGCATTGGGTGATTTCTCCTCCTCCCTGGTTTTGAGAATTTTTCATTCTATTGGAAAATGGGGACTCGACGCGACATGGTATGTAGGATACATATATGGAGGAGGTTGAGGTAACACTTTTCGATTTTGTGTATTTTTGGCAGCGGCTCCTTGATTCTCTGTGCGCTCCAGAGAGATGGTGATGCTTTCTAGCAACAGTAGTAACAGAAGCATGGCCAAAATGCGAGAAGCTGAATGCGCGCCAGTGTTATGTGCCATGCCATGCCATTCCGCCAGCCAGTAGTACTGGCGCAGATTGGGTGCCCGAGTTCCTGCCGCCGTCGTCGACGTTGTCGTCGCCACGCCGCCACGTTATACAGACGCTTCCAAACTAGAAGGAGGACGACTGTCGTCCTCGCATATTTTGTACGAGAAATAGAGATGATTTTTCCAATGATGATGATGCTGATGGTGGTTGGCGCTGATTGTGGTCGGGGAAATGGTGTGTTTTGTTGTGTGCTATGCATATTCTTTTGCTTGTAACGCTTTTTGATTTGGAAGGGGGGAGGTTAGCCCGCCTGTCCGTCCAAGGCGAATATTCTTCGAAGTTAGTTTATACTCGTTTTCGGTTTTTATTTTCGGGCTGATAGAGTTGTTACAGTTATTATTTTCCTTTCGACTCCGAAAACACACACCGTCGAGTATGAAATAATCAGTTTCGGCTTTGAGGGGTTAAAGTAATTTATCTGCTTGTGGATTCGAGGACTGATGATGGTAAAAATGTGGACGATGATGATGATGATGACTGTGTGTGATGGTGGTGATTCCCGGGGCAGCATTGTGCTCCTTTCTAATATGAATGTCGCCATTAATATTGTCGCCGTTGATTCTGTTGTCTCCGTGCGTCGTGGTGATGGTTGGTTTGTTGTCGCCGTCAAAAACAACCGGCTAGTATAGTTGACGACGGCTTTTAAGTCAACAGTATTTCATTATTTTCTCATTGAATAATAGAAGCGAAGGAATGGAAGATGGATAAGGGGGGGAGATAGATATAATCGACGATAAGATGGCGTTCGATGGCTTGGAAAGAATATTGCGTTTTATTTTTCAATTAAAGGATTTTATGCACGTTGACTGGTTATGAGTTTCTTGAAGCCTTTCTTTTTGTGTACTCTGGTGGTGGTTGTTGACGTTGGCGATCCGTTGCTAAGGATTTAATGGATTGGGAGTAATTGTATATTTATAATTGTCACCTCATTGTTGTGGGATAGATCGGATAAACAAGTATGGTCGAGGATAGTTTGAAAAGTTGGGTACCTACTGGCCACATACATATGTATGTACCTACCTATTTAGGTTACTTACTTACTTAGGTGGCGCTACAGTTCGGGGTGTAGGTATCTACCTGGGCCTCAACCAGCAAGCCTCTCCAGTCAGCCCGGTCCTTAGCTAACTGCATCCAGTTACGCACTCCAAGTTGGTTGAGGTCCCTTTCTTCTTGTGCGCGCCACCTTAGGCAAAGTCTTCCTCTACTGCGTTGTCCCTCTAGGTTAGATTCGACCTATTTAGGTTAATGGAAGCTTTTGTTCAAGTAGAAATGAAGAAAACACCTAGGTATGTATATGTATTATGTAGGTATGTAGTTCTTGGCAGAATGCAGAAGCATGTTAAAAAACTGTCTCGACAGAATTGTTTCTGTCAATCCTAGAATGATACTTTCATAGAATATTCCTGGTTCAAAGGGCTGCTGGGAAAGCAGCAACAGCAGAAAAAGTTAAGACGACGTTCAGCGGAGAAACGTACTCGTAAGTATATGTATATGTATGTATGTATAAGTCAAAGTTAATTCATAATTTCATTAAATTTGCCAAATGAAATCTCTCAAAAATGACCAAATGTGCTACTGAAGTTGTAGTTTCAGGTTTCTTTTGGTGGGTTTTCAAAAATTTGACTAAATTAAAGCCCACAAAATTGAGTTTGTTTAGGGCCCCCAAAAGTATAAAAAACACACCCATTTATCTAGTCTTCTGCAACTCGTCCGGCAGTAATAACTGTCATGTGAAGGGGTCAGTTCTTGGACCTCTCCTGGGAACATAATTTAGGTATGACGGAGTTGTGAGATTAACGCTACCACAAGCAATTATGGTGATCGGCTTTGCTGATGATATCGCTGTGGTTACCGTGGCCAAACACTTCCACGAGGTAGAGTCCACCATGGATGAAGTGGTTGCCAGGTTCGAAATTGGCTAGAGTCTGCAAGCCTAGAGCTAGCTGGCCACAAGACCGAGTCTGTCTTAATGACCAAGCGAAAGACTGTGGAATACGCAAACTTCCGGGTTGGGCGCCAAACAATCAGGTCTAAGGAGACGTTAAGATACTTGGGTGTAATGCTGGGCAACAGACTGATCTTTAAAACCCACATTGAGTATTCCAGTAAGAAGGTATCGCCGAGGCAAGCAGGACTCTCTCGAATGTCGAATGCTCCCGAACATCGGCGACCCTGGATACGCCCGCAGTATTCTGCTGTCCTGAGAGGTCAGCTCGGTACTTCTATACGCTGCCCCGGTATGGGCGGGTGCATTGGCGACAAATGTACGAGGAAGCTATCATCAGCCCAAGAGGCGGTCTCGGAGACTAGAGCATAATTGCCAACCAGCCCCGCGAAGTATGTAATACCTAACAGCAGTATCGCGGGGAGAGTGGTTGATGAGTGCAGAGGTGTGGTTTAGTACGCAAGCGCGAGGGAAAGGAGAATAACCTGCGAATTCTGCATTTCAGTAGCACGGGCTACAGGTATCTATGAAGATTCCACACGCATTGGCGCAAACGATAAAAAAACACACGAGAGCAAGGTTAAAAACTTCTCGTCCAAGCACAGAGATGGCATTGCTATTAAAAAAATTTCGTTTTTGATGTTGGTCAAACGTCAAGTTTGATCTTTATCTGTCAAGTAATTTTCTTTCTACGGCTTTTTAAAGTACGAGTGGACAAGTTGTGTGTGTTTCGTTAAAATGAATACACTGGAATATCGTGCTTTCATAAAATTATTTGTTTTATGCAGTTTATCGGGATCGAAAGGAGTCTTCTTGTACTTATATAGTATATACATACATACAAACATTTACGTACATATGTATAATACATTTTTTTCAATCAATAGCAAACTCACACGGGTTCTGCTTACAAATGTTTATTAAAAAGTAAAGCTTTTCCGTGACAAAAACTGTTTTAAACAGCTTTACCTGTGCTTAATAGTTGGGAAAACCTATGGTTTCCAATGCGTATATGTTAAATATATGTATATTAGTAGTGGGTTTAACACCAAGCAATTACAATTTGATTTAATCATTTGGTTTATCTTATCAGTAGTCTAAAGCGTACTAAAATAAAAACAAAACCGCTTGCGTGCTCGGCCATGAAATATAAAGTTGATTAGGTCATTAAATATCCTGTTGAAGTACTTTCGTATAAAATTTGAGTAACCATCATTACAGGGTGAGCTTTTTAAGAAATGATCCTCCTCTTATTGAAAACCGGCTAGAACAATAGAAAAATATGTACTTATGAACGAAATTGTAGAGAACTATGCGTCTCCATAACAGGGGCTATAAGAATCCGGCGCTGGAAGTGTTATTAGGACTTACTCCTCTACAGTGCTAGCAAGAATTGCACAAGAAACCATACTAAGAATAATCAAGGAGGGCGTCGGGAAAGGAAAATGCATTACTCACAAACAGAGAGAAATACTTTCCAAATCAGTCCCGCTTCTGGACTGGCCCAGAGATGATATGGTCAAGAGTTACTGCTTCGAAAGGAAATTCATCTGGAAGCTGAGCAGCAAGAAAGAATGGCATGGTGAAACCGAAATGTACCAACTAAAACAGAATACCATAAAGTGGTACACGTATGGATCCAAAACATCCACAGGTACTGGAGCAGGTTTACACGGAGCCAGAACCAAGTACTCGGAAGCCATGGGAACATACCCCAGTATCTTTCAAGCAGAGGTCTACGCCATGGAAAGATGCGCCCAATTCAACCCCGATGAGAAGTATTGGGAGCAAGATATCGGGATACTGTCGGATAGTCAGGCCGCCATCAAGGCGTAAAGCTCCCATGAAATCAGGTCTACACTGGTGGGAGTGCCTAACCAAGCTAAACCGACTGAGTGAAACCATCAGAGTCACCCTCTACTGGTACGAGGTCACGTGGGGGTAGAGGGAAATAAAGCAGCTGCTGAACTAGCTAGAAAAAGCTCGGAGACTACCTTTACCGGTCCGGAGCCATTCTGCGGGCTTGGGACGCAGACGATACGGATGGAGCTAAAGAAGGAGGAGAACTGCAAAAAAATCAAAGAACTTCTCGAGAATTATAACCGAAAAAGAACTAGTGTCTGCATGAACATCAATAAATCAACATCAACCGATTGCGCATCCTCACAGACTTCCTAAGGGTTCATTGTAGACTTTAGAAGACCTTCTTAAAGAATGTGGAGCATTGTTCCGCAAAAGAAGGAAACACCTGGTTGCCTGTCAACTATCCGAAGGTCTACCTTCGCTAGATCCACTCAAGATACTCCGGTTCATAAAGGAAATTGGACTGGAGGAGATGCTCTAAGTCGAGTCGACGGAAGCTCAAGTAGGGGAGCACAATAGATCTATAAGGTCGCAGTGCGCTTACATCCATAATAATCTATCTATCTAAGCGGATGCTTAGATTAGCATTCGTTGAACAGAAAGTAGATATATGTATATCGAAGTTACTACTAAAATGTTCCAGGCATCATATTTTTACTTCAATTATATCAAAGATGAAGCTAACTTATGAACTCAAATACCTACGAAAACTGACTATATAAACATCTAATTAGGACAAATCAAACAGCGTAAAATTGGAAGAAAGCCATTTGAGAGATCTTCGAATGTGAAACTCAAGTCAGTCGTGAAAAGTATTTGAACTCCTCACACATAATAAAAGAACGATAGAGTCATTGGCAAAACGTGAGTGGTGATGGGGTGGCGACGATGGAATTTACAATTGTGTGGTAGGTTGTAGTTGCCGCAGCGACTATCACCACCAACCGCCAACAATTCCGGCAACATAATTTTTTTTTTCGTGGTTTATCATACATAGTTTCCACAGTTTTGGGCTTTTTTTTCCTTTCGATTCTTGGTTCAATTCCCGGATATGAACGTGTGTATACCAGCCATCGTGGAGAGACAAAGGGCGCCAATCGGTGCTTGTTTGTAACATAACCTACAATAACAACATGCGAACATTTTTGGGGAAATATCAACGGCGACAGAAAAACTATGACACCATTACCATTACCACGAGCTTAGCATGAGACGACGACTACGAGACCACGACTACTGTTTCAATTTTTCTATGATGAATAAAAATCAGGAGCACTAAGGAGCCACATCGCCACATTTAGTTGTTTTCCTCTTTCTTCCTTTTTTTTTTGCGCGCGCCCCCCTTGCTGTCTTGTTTGCTGTGGTGCCTGCATCCGATTGTCTCCCCATAGCGGCACCCGTTTTAGAACACTCCCTGGACAACCAGGAACCAGACTGGTTACATTTATTGGATGATATATGACCGTTGCTGGAAATGTAAATAGAGTTCCATTTAGTTATTCTAATTGATATTCATCTTTGATGAGTGGCGTCAAGGAGTAGGTCAGAAGAGTAATTGGCGTATTGTATTGTTTCCGTTAACGATTTGTCTATCCTAATATTTGAGCGGGAGATATTTGAGAGCTACTATGAGTCATGACAACTTGGCTTTTGTTTTGCCAAATTTATTTGGCTAAAAATATTAGGTTTATAATTGGAGGATGGGCTGGAAGGTTATGGTAATTTATGTGGCGTTCCATACTTGAATGCCTGTCAAGACTTATTGTCTTATGGTAAAGTGTAAACGCAAAAATGTGTGAAGTGGTGGAAAGTATTTTTGATCGAAAAGTGAAGTGCCCATTCTTAATAGAAATATAAAGGTAAATATAGAAATATATATATATAGAAGAAATATGTACATATGTATGAGTATACCAACCTCGGAAAAGTTCAAAACTATGCACATACATATGTACATGCATATGTAAATGTTAAAGGTAAAGACAATATTATTCGGCCGCTTAAATGCTCATTTGGTTAAAAACCGTGAATTTTTCGAACCACCCATCTATAGATAAGATAACGAAAATATTTAACAGAGTTCATGGAAAATACAATTTTAAAGCTTTCAAAAACATGTTCGCAAAAAGTATTTCATTCAAATATCTATAAATTTTTTTAATCTAGGAACTATAAACTATTCACATCCAAAATAACATAGTCTTAGATTAAATCCTCTAGTCACACCATAAGTTTAAGCAGATTAATGGTGGACTTTATCCTACGAAGTCAATGTTCGCCAGCCCATTTTATAGTTTAATTTTCGCAAAAAAAAGTTTAAAAAACTTGTAGGAGTATACTTTAGAAGTATGCGAATTTTTTTTTCTTAAATGACTAACAACTATTTCGTTTTTTGAATATTTATGAGTGTCTTCTTATGCGTCGAAATTTTATGAAACCCTAGGCTCATAAGCACGCCACATGCGCTACGCAGATAAGAAAATGTTGTTCCACAAGCACAATGAAAGGTAAATGTTGTAAATATTAAGACTTAAATTCTTAAAATATGTTCAAAGAACCCAGATTCCTTTTGAATCGCGAAGTTTTTCGAAAGTAATCCTTCGTCCTGTCATAAATGTTCTTCACAAACAAGGTTTTCAACCAAAATCTCTGGACAAAATCTTTGTCTTGGGAATAGAATGCCCGTGTACAAGTCGATAGACATACTATACATACTGTATCGACCTGTTGGATAGCAACGCTTTGTTGTGGATCATCTTAGTTCATACTCATCTGAAATTGAAAGGGAACTATTCATTGAAGATTTTCACCACCAAATGCAAGAAAAATAAATCTTGTGCAAAGCAACCTATAAATTCCTACAAGTTATTGCTGCTATGGACCTTCTGCATATCTTCTGCACAGCATATGTATTGATTAACAATAGCTCTTCGAAGCAGGATGTTTTGCTATGATAAGAATCACTGCGATAAGATGGTGATTCTGTTCCATTCCGATGGTAGCTCTTTGTCTGTTACGAATATATGTACATATGTATGTGCAAAAGAGAATGCTTGTAATAGCAATTGGGCTGGATGCCAGCCTTTAGGTGCTTTAATGTCAGTAAATATTTATGTACATAGGAATTTATTTTAATAAAGTCTAAGAAGGGTGATTTTAATCAAACGTGCATCAAACTCTCTTCCGACCGCAAGCTATCACATTAAGTAATGTATTAACAAATTAAATGTAGGCATTAACACTTCATTGAGTTTGTGGAACAACATTTCCCTATGTGTATAGCGAAGTTAGCATATGGGCTTAATGCATAATAAAATTACAACATACGCTTACATAATGTAATATTTTATTCCTTAAGAAAAAGGAAAAAAATAAATAAATAAATAAAAAGAAGTATAAGATGGGACTATAAATTGGCTAGTACCCCATTGAAATATTAAGTCTGAACTTTGAATATCAGTATAAGCTACTATTAATTGTCAGTGGAATTGGACTTATCGGTACTGGGGGTAAGAGATTTAAGGCGGAGAGGATTTCTTTACATATTACTTGTTATCTGTCGAATTGCCTAAGCAATAAGAGTGTGGTAGCATGAGGACATACATAAGCTTGTGTCATTTGCATAAAATCTTGTATATAGGAGAAACATATACAAAGCTATAACATTTAATTTTCATTTAATTTTAGCCGACGAAATCATCGATAGACCAATCACGATCTCTCCCCAATCATCCTTCCAATTTATGGCAACAGTTTGAAGGAAGTTTACTTTCCCCAGGGCACAGCTTCAAACTGCCATAGAACTTGTGAACAAAAAGCGAGAGTTAATACTTGGGTTCCATTTGGATACCTTTGCAGTCTAGACCACGCCAGAGGTGCTAAAAATGTTTGTGTTACAATATGTCTTTGTCGTCTTACAGGTATGTAGAAGGGTACCACCGTATCCTTCATAATTAAAATTAGTTAAATAATAAAGCCTTTCTTTCCAAATTAATAATAATATTTCTTTTATATGATATCGTGCATATACATATGTATGTACATACGTGTGTATGTACTATTTTTATAACAAATTGTAAACAAAGCTTATGCATTTTTACTAATTTGTTATAATATAATAAACTTACCTTACACGTAAATGCCACGCATTTTATTGTCCTTAATAATGTGTACAAAAGAAATCGATCAGCAAGATCTTCTAAGATTATTAAATTTTTGAGAATTTTCCCACTTGTTAGATTTATTAAAATCTCTAAGTCAATTTTTTGTATGAAAACAACTAATTCTCTTAATTGCAAATAAAAAATGTTTACATATTCAAAAATGTATCCACTACTCCCCAATCGCTATTACCTCGTGTGGTTATTATAATGAGTATGCGTTTTCATTCGAAAGCATCCTCGCATGGCACTTTCTCACGAATGCTTAATGTTAGTTTTCGACGTGATGACGTAGTTTTGAGCTTGAAATAAAGATTTCTCATGTAAAAACGTGACTTACGAATTAAGAAATAAATAGGTCTGTGTTGCTTAAGTTACAGTCGAGATTCCATAAACACGAATAATTCGAGATCTATGGATATTATCATCGAACAGGTCAAACACTTCCAGCGAATTGACTACTTGATTTCCAGTATTAAGGCTGAAGATAAATGCTGCAACATTAAAATTCAAGAAAACATTAGGTGACTTCTAAATAATGAAGAATACGATGAGAAGACAAAGCATGTCTTTACAAGAATGAAGTATGTAGTACAATATGTAGATATTTCTAGTCCCCTAGAACTTCTAAGCCACATGTGAGTATTGGCACATACTGTATTATAGATCTGCAATGTTATTATTCATAAATGTGTATGTGCCAAATCAAATAAAACACAAGTCTGTGCTTATTAATTCATCCCTCAACTTCATGCTATTTGGCGAATCGTTGTGCCAATTATGAACATCACATTCGACTAACTTTGACGATAATTAGGCTTTGAGGCGAATGGTATCTAACCGACTCGCAACTTTTTACTCCACTCATGAAGTACATGTAATAGGGCCATTTTGCTATTATCAAGTTCGAGTCGAGTTTACAAAAAGATCTGTAGGATAAATTCACATTTTTGTTCTTTTTCTTGGCGTAAAAATCTATCGCATTCGTTATAGGCCCTATATCACATGGGCTTTCTTTTGCCAAAGAGAGAATGACACACTTATATAAAGTATTACATCAACAGTTTAGTCATTTGTTACATACCTTGTGATAAAATGTATGATTAATAACCCTTGGCATGATATATTTATAAAAGTTTTTCTCAAAAAGTGATTTATAAACGTAGACTAGGTTCCGAATAAAATATTTATTTAGCATTATCCACAAAGAAATTCACTTAAAAAAATTAAGAGTACTAAACATTTAGTACTCGAAAGAAAAGCTATTCCTTGATAATGTAATCTGTGTCGAAGTCATATTTATCATCACCCGCACTTAGTGTGAAGTTCTCTAGGACATCGGCAACCTTTGACACTTTTTTCTCATTTCGCACTACTTGCTTCTTCTTTCTCTTTTGCAATTCTTTCAGGTTCTTGTTGTGTGTTTGGTTACCTACAGGGAAGAGAAATGCTAAAAATTATTCAAGACTTCATAATTTCTTAGACATACCTTCCAACTCCATTGTAGGATCCACTTTACGCTTTCGGTCTTCTGCGTCCAGCTTCCTTTTCTTACCCCTTGGTTCGCTTTCATCAATAACCGCACTATGAGATGGCCCCGCCTCATCATCATCTACAGGTGGCTTATAATCCACTGGACCAGTTGATGTTATTTCCATGACATCCTCTTTTTTTACATTAAATGTGTTAAGAATGCCCGTTTCCATTTCTTCGAAATTCTCGATTTCAAACTCCTTGGCATCTTGATGGACAATGCTGGCGCTAATGTGAACTGAATCGCTTTCTGGTACTTCTGGTGGCTGCGTGCAGTACTTGATTTTGCCGGTGTTCCAGTCGTTAAGGACACTACGAGCAGCGGCCACAACATCTGGGACGCCTTTTTTTAAGAACTTGCCCATTCGCGCTGCTTTTTTAGCGAAGAACTCCTCAAATGTCTCGTACTCTGTTAGATCATACAGTTTGCAGAAGTATTCCTTGCTCGCACGTTTAAGGACACTTTCGGCAATAGTAAAGGGATCCTTGACGTCACCGACACGTTGTGCATTTTTGAGAACAGCTGGTACGTGATTGCTAGCTGACTGACTACCACTGGAGAAGACAATTCCTGGGCAATCAATAAGTTTTATTTTTGAGTCCAGTTCAACTTCTTGCATAGCTCTAAAAGGAAGTCATCATCATCAATGCTGCTTATTGAAATGATTAAATACTTACTTTGTAACTCCGGGAGTGCATCCAACTGAGCAGGCCTTTCCTCTGGTCAGTGAGTTGATGATGGAACTTTTGCCGACGTTTGGAATGCCGACGACACCAACACGTATCGATGTCTTTATGCCCTTGTTGCGACAATAGTTGGCCAACATCGACATCAGTAGTTCAGCTCCAACGCACACCGAGCCTTGCAGCCCCTTCTCAGTGCTTATTTGATGGAATTTCCTGCGTCCAAGTTTAGCCGATTGATCTTGTGTCGATGCTTTGAATGCAGTGACTGGGCCTTGCTTGCGGAAGTACTTGAGCCAGTTGTTTAGATTTTCTTTGGGCACCAAATCAGCCTTGTTGAGAATTAAGACCAAACGCTTGTTTCCCGGCGCTGCTTTGACAGCACGTTCAACCTCTGTGCAGCGGGTTCCAAGGGGATCTCTAACGTCCACAACTTCTAATATAACATCAGCATTTTCAATGACCTTCCTGAACTCCTTGAAATAAGCTTTCAATGAGTTCTCTTTAGTGGCGGCGCTCTTGTATTGTTTCTACAAGGAGAAACATTTAACTGAAATTCAATACAAATCATTGGTCCAACTCACCCCATCCATCTTCACGTCATTTTCGTGCATAATTGTGTGCACTGTACCTCGCACGTCAGCATCTTCAACCATAGATTCCAGAGTAGCGAATCTGTTTTGACTACGTTCCAGCTTCTGTTGCTCTCGGCGCCGTTTTTTCTCTTCCTCTTGGCGTTTCTTGGCTTCTTCGACTTCCTTCAAGATATCTTCTTTGAATGGACATATATTGGGGATCTGGATGAGTTTTTGTTTTTTGCTTCCGAATTTTGCATTTTTCTTCGACTCCCTTCGAACTTTCCTAGTATGCTCGCGCACTTTCTTCTCAATTTTATGCTTCATTTTGCATGTCAAACGCTTGGATCTTTTAGCTAAAAGGAAAACATGATTAATTTGATTATAGAAATCGAGTTTCACAAGCTTTTATTTTACTTTTTAAACGTTTTAGAGCCATTTTTGGAGAGAATTCGTGAACAAAATATTAGACCCAAAGACGAACACGTGAAAAAGGAAAGACCAAACGTCAGTTGTCAGTTTATAAATACGTTTGTTTTCATACTTCAAGATGACAGTGAGATATTAGGCAGTGGCTGTACTATAACAGAAAGAAACGAGTATATAGTAACGATTTTATTTACCTAGTTATGCTACGAATAAAATGTATGCAGTTCCCAAGATTTTTTTTGCTCATTTCTATTCTATGGGAATCAACGTGTATTGTTTTCCTGTACGGTATTCCAAGTTTAAACTTTTTAAAATATTTTGACTGCCCTTACCCTCAGTTAAGTACCTATCTGAGCAATAGCTTGTGAGCGCACACATTAAAAAGAGTATCTGTATTTACTGAAATACAAAAGCTGTGAATAGAGTTCATCTAATTGGATATGATAAACTGTGATAATAAGTTAAGATAGTTCAAGTTGCTACAACATGGAAAGTTGGCAAACAAAAAAAGAATTAATGCTTAAAAGTAAAAATACACGCCCCGGGAAAAGACTGAGAAGTTTTTTACGGTCCTATGTCTAACGTTTATATCGTCGGCTTACAAGCAAAACTGACCAACTGAAAATTCTTTAAAAACTCCCTATCTGATAATTTGCCTAGAAATATGAAAGAAATCTAAGAGAATCGAAATTATCATCAAAAGTTACAAAGATTTAAGCAAAACAAAAAACTTGTTATGCGTTTTCCCACCAACTACGTTTTTGCAGTTAGCCAGTTTTGCTTGTAAGCCGACGATATAAACTTTAGACACATGTGTCACGAATAAGGCCAAATGCAAAATTAATAGCGTGCATACCGCGTTATATACCCACGTTTGCCTAAATAGTTTCTTTCCGGTAGCAAATAGTTTTGTGTCGGCCAACAATGGGTAAGCGCCGCGATGCGCGCTTTCAATTTTATAAACGCTATTCTTTCACAAAGCGAAATAAAGCCAAGCGTTTAAATTTGGCCTTATTTCACGGCACTTGCCAAACATCCGAGAATAATCCGTGTGGGACTGAGTAACGTTTTGAATTCTAACTTTTCTGTAGATCCTTATTCATTAGAAAATAATACGATTGTGTGTTAGCAATCGGAACGATTGAAGGAACAAAAATTCGAACAAAATTCGGCATTTTTGCTCAAAAAACACATTTCGTTCTATTTATAGGCGAGTCATAAAATGCACATCTACCCTAGAATATTTGTACAAACTTTTCTCAAACCCGTGTCAAAATCATATGCTCTGACGTAACTGACGTTTTGCACATTTTTCGCCTTAAGAAACAGAGTGGACTTAATTTTAAAATAACTTTTTGCTAAATATTGTATAAAAATGGCTTTGCGGCAAGCATTTTCATCTGTACTTAAAATTTCACCTCGTCTTGTTGGTGCTCAGAATGTCCAGATCCACTCTAGTGCATTACTACAGAAAGCAGAAGACCGTAAAGAAATGCTTGCCTCAATGCCTGCTAGAGATGATGGTACTGTCGGCGAAAGATCCGTTGATATTGATACTCTAATGAGTCGGTAAGTTTTTTAAAGTGTAGCCGATTAGGAACGAGTTCTTATTATTCATGATTCTTTTTGTAGAAAAGATAAATTCTTTCCTGATGCCTCCACAGACAACCAACTCTTTAATGGAATACCTTTCAATGAGTTGCCAGTTTGCAATGTAAGAGTATCCAAGAACAATACCATCATTTCACTAACAGACCATAAAGGTGAGTTTATAATTTAGTAATCTATTAAATCACTAGTTTATTGGATTTTAGGAACTGTAAGACTTCTTCGGTCGTGTGGTGTAGAGGGTTTTAAAAATACCAGAAAAGGTACAAACATTGCAGCGCAAGCGACGGCTATTACCATTGGATCGGTAAGTGACATAGTTGAATTGCTAATGGTTCTGTGGCAGTCGATTAAATTAGATAGAAAAGTTAAACGGTCCTTTCTCAGTTATATTATTGTGATTTCTTTTGGTGTCTATTGTGTAGTCTATTAAAAGTCTGGTTCCCATTTGATAGGTGTCGAAATTAAAAATGTTTGTGGGGTAACGAAAATGTTTCTGGCGGTATGGCTTAAGCGGCACATTCCTAAAGAATAAAGAAAATAAATCCAGCAAGAACAATATGACAAATAAATAATATGTAGTCTACTCAGTCTTAGTTATTAGAATAATTGACGTAAAACGAGGTTAGGTGAACTATAATATAACCCAAAAGAGTGCTCACTCTTTTATTGCCAATCTATGTTGTTCTCGGTTTGGATCATTTCGTTTAGTTTAGTTTGAAAATGGGAATTCGTTCTACTCCACCTAATATATTCGTAATTACTTTACTTCGAGTGAATAGATCGCAATTCCTGAAATGTGATCTGGAGTTTTTCGGTTGAACCGAAAAACCTGCACATACTGTTGCTTCCAATATCTGATTTGGGAGAAAGTTTGCAGTGAGTAAGCGCGTATATAAACGAGATTATTTTTGCTTCGACCGATGAAGGTTTTAGATTTTCTTCGATTGAAGTTTCTTAGGAGTACATTTGTGTTGCCGCCTTTAAAGACTACTCTTAACTTTAAGATTACCAGAATACTCAAGTCCAGGAATTCTATACCACTTATAAAAAACTATCAGGAGATGGAGTTATTGGCATCTGACATCATCTTAAAGCCCTTTGACCTTTGTCGGCGTGTTTAGCGAGCGCATCGATAACTAACACTAACTGGTTTTTGTTTTCGATTACTAATAATACCATCTTAGGTTTGGATTTTCATATGACTATCCGAAGGAGAGAAAAAAGTATCAGTCCGTTAGATATCCTTCTTTGACCTACCTGGTCACTCTTTGGTTAAATACACCAACGAACTGATTCACAAATATGGAATATTGATAACTTCAAGATATTGGCGTTGCCTCTACATTTAGATATTACAAACCATTTAAATTGCTACGGGTTATTACTTAGTTATTAGAATATAATTTTTATAATTTTTTTTTCCAAACAGAAATCTGTTGACCTTGGTTGGAAGACGATTCGAGTTAAGGTACGCGGCCTAGGACCTGGTCGTATGGTAAAGTGTTATTGGCATGCACTTTTATTTAATATTAGTCAACATAAACCTTTCTTTTCAGTCTGCCATAAAAGGCCTTCAAATGAGTGGATTAAACATAGTATCCATCACGGATAATACACCTGTGTCGTGGTATCCTCCTCGTCCTCGTAAACAAAGAAGTTTGTAAAACATTACAAAATGAATATGTATGTACGACAAGAAATAAATTGCAATTTGTTAAATATAAAATTAATTTTATTTTACACATAGTTGATGGGTTTTTGTATGCTTAACTAAAACTGAGGTACACATTCTTACATATATTCTCATTATATTTAAATAAAGACATTTCGAAATAATAATTTAGGTAAAAAAACACATTCATATAGACAGCGTTAACAACTAGAAATATCGATTCGCCTTCCTTCTCTTCCCCCTAATTCATTATCAATATTATAACTGCAGGAAGTTTAATGACGGTCACTGGTATCTGTTTTACTCCTCTATTTGGCAATAATAGGAATGCTAGACTACGCACATTACGGCAGAAAGAAAAATAATCTTAAAGCATGCTTTCTCGTGCTGTTATGATTTTGGAATGATATTACAGCACATAGACGAGCGCAAAGTTTATAAATAGTTTTCATCACGCTACCGATGGCTTACAAATACGATAATTACTGCATATTGAGTGGAGTAGTTCGTGCATATTAGCGTGCATACATTTTATTATCCTTTCAAATATACACGAACGGCGCAGTTGTCGATTGCACCATTTGTTGAATAGTATGGCGCAAAGTTTTTCATTAATTGTAAATTGCTCGAAACTTCGTAGATCTATACTGTTAAGGTAGTTTAAATTGCTGAAAGGCAGTGCTGGTAGCATAACGAGCATACCAGCGTCAAGTCTTGTGTCGAGTCCATCTATCAGACGTATACTTCGCAAGCCATAACTGATTGCAGATTCATTGCATGGAACTGGATTGTTGACTAATAATACGCTACGACTTTCTGTGTTAGATTCACCATTACTCTCACAGTTGTTACAGTTTCTTCCACTGCCGCTATTGTGAAATTGTAAAGTTCCGCTTGAAGATTGTCCGCTACTGCAACCTAAATTCGAAAAGAACGGCTGACTACTACAACCGCCACCACCAGCGCCATCACCTCCATTATCAGGTGGCGGACCATCCCTGAAGAGAGCTTCATTTTCCATACAATCCATGTGTGATGCGACGCACGACGGCTGGAAGACTATAGTGGAAGCATGTCCCGAACGACCGGAACTGAGTGGAGTACCTTCTTCCCATAGGTTCGTTACAGGATCGTACACTTCGACGATGCACAAGAAGTTGGAACCATCAAATCCACCCATCGCATAAAGTTTTCCTTCGAACGGGGTGAGAGACAGTGCGCTTCTGGCAATTTTAACAGGTGCCATCGTTTCCCAACATTGATTTTCGGTGTCGTAACGTTCTACTGACGCCAGTTGACGAGTGCCATCGAATCCACCCACAACGTAAATGTATTGGTTAATTGCAGCAACACCTGTTTGAAATCAGATAGTAAAAAAGATTGAAAATTTGTATTGAATTGTGGTTTTGCCTACCTGCTCCACTACGTCCGACCTGCATTGGTGGAATTAAGTTCCATTCATTGTTCTCTGGATGATAGCATTCCACAGTTGCAAGACGATCAGTTCCATCGAAACCACCGATAGCGTAAAGTAAACGGTTAACCACTGCGACGCCAACGCCAAGTCTCTTGGAATGCATCGGTTGAACAAGAGTCCAGCGATCTTGTTCGGGATCGTAACTGTTGAGACAAGAAAATTTAAGTTTTAAAATAGGAAGAGATATTCTCAGCACGAGACACAAAATCTCGCTCTGCTGGATCCCGGGCCATATGGGTAACCATGGGAACGAGATGGCCGACGAACTGGCCAGGAAAGGCTCAGAATCAGATGACCTACACGCAGACAACTCTGTACTATTGCCCATCAGTCTCCTCATGTCCAAAATCTCTACAGACTTCTTAAATAAGGCCAACGCAAGGTGGAACACCATCAACGCATGCCGAGTCTCTAGAAAACTCTGGACCCAATTTGACAAAAAGAGGACCAAAGAACTGCTATCATTAAACAGACCACAGCTGTCACTTCTCATTGGAATCCTTACTGGCCACAATTCAATGGCGGCCCATCTCAGGAAAATGAGAATCAGCACCACCGACCTATGCAGAGGCTGTGGCGACACAGAGGTAGAGGAAAACTCAACACACTTTCTCTGCGAATGCCCAAGCCTCTTCAGAACCAGACTCTTAACCCTCGGAAAACCACAGTTAAAAGACCTTAGTGAACTAGCAAACACGCCACCTAAAACCACCCTAAAATTCATCATGAAATCGGGTTGGTTCAGGAGGGCCACCCCTGCTACTAACTAAACAACTAACCCACTGCTTATTTCTCTCTCTTTTACTTACAGATATCTCACACCGGCGTTTGTTTCACAGGTATCCCACACCGGGGGAACACAATGGATCCGTTGAGACCCGAGTGAGACTGCACCCTTGCTGATGCAGTCACCCCCTCTACCTAACCTAACTAACCTAAGAGATATTCCAAGGTAAATCGTGTTTGGGGGTCATTTTATTCGAACACGCATAACACACTGATCCGACTCTCTACCTTTGTCTGTCTATGTCTATGTATGAAAACACATAGCACAGATAGATACCACATTAGGTAGCTTCCAATCGCTAATCGCAAGTGTAAGTTAGCCCGTCTAACGGCAGATATTTTGATATTCATACTTTTTTTTGGGATTATCTTAACCGTAGTAGATTGCTGTTTCATTGACATAGTAAGGAACTTTCTCGAGTCTGTGTCAGCCAATGACTCGGCCTTGAAAATAGGAACCAATGCGGTAAAATACTCGAAATTTAACTGATACCGATGATTTGCAAATATGCGTGATGACCGTTTGCCAAGTCACGCAGTTTAAGATGTTTGCTGATTATTTTTTTTTTTCGAGAGTCAACTTATCATTCATTTATAAACGTCATTGTTGATTAATTTTACTTTATAAATAATTTTAAAACACAAGATTAAGGAGGGAAATCCCCATATTTTTTTATATCTTTCTTCATCATTTGCAAGGTTGTGCGAAAAGATAAGATTTAATTGCGTTATTGTACACAATTAAAAAAAAATGTTAATTACCTACTCAAATTTGTCCTAGTTATCCACAGAGTGTTTGTCCGGAAAATGTGGAAAATAATCAGTACCGCGTAAAAAGTGCGATTTAATTACAAATAATAATTTTTATTCAATATTATCGTCGTAATATTAAAAAAAAAAAAAACAGTTTTTTCTTAAAAGCTACAGCGCGACGCTCTTATAAAATGAGTCAGTTTGTTTTGCCATTACTAACATTCTGTTTAGCAATTTATTTTGACAAAATAAAAAGAATATTGTAAAAATGTTGTAAAAAACTGGCATATTTGCATTTTTGCGATGCGTGTCACGGATTTTATTTCTACAAAAAAATATTTTTTTCCATATCAATTTTTTTTTACCTTTTTCTGTATTAAAATTGTTAGGAAACAGAGAAAACAGAGAGAAGATACCGGAAGTAATGCAGGACTCACCGCAGGGTACTACCTTTGTTATGCATCAGGAACATAAATATGTATGTGCCAGGACGTTGAATTTTATTCGAGTATACCTTTGATATGCAGCCTGTCGTGCCATTATATACCACATTGTTCATATAGCCAGGCAAAAATATTTATTCGTAAAATTAACTACGACTGCATATGTTATGGGTTCTTACTGAACATTCTCTGCAAAGGGACAGTGGTAGGTAAATCAATCTAAGTTAAAACAGATAAAGTATTGCAATCAATAGGTTAGAATAGCTTGATAGATTAGCTAGAATATCTTTCCACCCTTTCTACTGGGTATATGTAGGCCTTAAGAATTTCGCTTGTTCTCTCTTCTTTGCATTATTGGCTTCTTTAACTTGCCGTGGTGTGCACAATTTTAATTTTTCCTCTTTGTTCTGAACGTCAATTTAAGACGTTTTCAGCTATTTTCTCCGCGAGGGGCCTGATGATTTTTAAGCTAACTTTTCTAAGTCTTCAGATATGTCATGTACAGTTTTGAAACTCAAAACTATGATCGTCACTGCAATATATATCGCCTACATTCTGAGAAAGAGTTTGCATTGTCTAGAAAAATATGCATTTCATTGAGAAGCCTAGTGAAGTACGAGCACTAATAAAGAGTCAGAAATTAATTATATTACTGCAGGTACTGGAACCTCTCATAAATTCATTTATTGTACATCACATCAGCGAAACTCGCTCATGTTATCCTTGTTCGATTTTTAATGCGATTATCAGGAATACGTTGAAAATTATTAGGACTGAATTGAGATAATAAAATTAAACTGTTTTGTAAACATAAAAATAAAAACTTACTATTCAACTGAATTGTGATATTCCGATCCCGCAGATCCGCCAACGGCATACATCAACTCATCCATTACGGCCACGCCGACTCTATGCCTTGGCACCGACATCGGAGCACATGGTCGCCAATGCTCTGTAACTGCATTATACTTGTCCACCCAATCTGAGTCATATGAAGATCCAATTGAATTATTTCTCCCGCCTACCGCATAAAATGTTCCCTTCAGAAATGCCGCACCTAATCCAGACCGAGGTATTCGAAGATTAGGTAATATTGTCCACGTTTTGTCATCCACATTATATCCCTCCAATATGTCCAGAGATTGTCTAAAAAACCCGCCTGCAACAAAGATCATTCGTGTCGTATTCGGATTCCTCTCACGTACCACTGTACGCTTGTGCAGTGTCAAATCTTTAATAATCTTTGCCAAATACTCTTTGCATGCAGGCACTTTACGCAAAATATCACAGTTTTTCACTTGGTCTTCCAGAAAAGTGGGTGTTAATAGTTGACATCGTACCGCACGTAAAATGCTTGCCATTTTCGGGTAACGCTTTGCTTCTTCATACTTCACCCATTTGAGGACGGCATTGTAGACTTCACGTTCTTCCTGAACGTTGAGCTCATCTCGACGGATCAATGATATCAGTTGTATGGCTGACAATTGTAGAAATTCTTCCTCTTGACAGACCTAAAGTATAATTCTATTGTACAGAGGTAAATAGCAACAATGGGATATGGCATACCTGCGTAAAGTGACGTTCAATAAACATATTGGCTTTTCGCTGCAAATCTGTGCATCCATGTTGTTCAGCAAAATTAGCAATACCAATCGCATTCGATGGGTCCAGTTGTCGTTCGAGAAACGCACAGCACGCGTTTATAACGTTTGGTACTTGGAACATCGTGGCAGCTGGTAAAAGCTGACACACCGTCACCTCTGTCACCCGTATCTGGCCTGTGTACATGAAGTTAATTATGCGTGCCATTGCCGTGGGGCAGACCTATGGAATAAAGTAACGTTATGACTATCACTATAAAGCTATCTTTTGCGTTAGCTTACCCCTTGCAGTTGTACTCTTTTCATCTCTGATTCTTTGAGTCCACCCGTGAACATCGCCTTAAAGTATGGACTAGCTGCACACAGCACGACTTTGTGTGCTGGGAAGAGCTCTTGTTTCACTTCTAATATCACATCGGTAAGCATTTGGTGGGAACGCATCATGTACATCATCTTTAGAGCTTCCTTAGCATAGTTGGACATGCAAAATGTCATGTCATCGTCATCCTTTGAAAGGAGATCTTCATTATCGAGATATGCTGATGGATTGGTGAATGAATGAAGAGAATCCCTGGTTGCGTTTTGGTCTCTGCCCAGTGTGATATCCATAACGGATTCTGTAATATTGATTTCAATTGTGTTAACTGAGGTTGAAAAATGTTTATCTCAGCAAATATTTGCTGAATGAAGAGAATAATCGTAATCATTACGCAGCACAATGATTTAGGCATGATTTTTTTTTTTTTAATCAGAAATGTGTTTAGTTTATCTAATCTATTCCTTTGTGATTATAATTATGTGAAAGAAAAAGAAAGAACAAAAATAATCACATGAGGGTACTATAAAGAGAGCAAACTTTGGAAGGTGGGACAGCATTTGAACTTTGGAATCATTGTAGTTGTTAAACAGAACGAAATGCATTTGTCGATGACACACGGGAAAACTTATTTTCCCCTGTAATTAAATGATTTTCCCTTTTTCAAGATAAGAAGATCTATTTCTGAATAATTTTATAAACACTCGTAGAACGGCGCATTAGGCTTGTTGGGTATCCGAAATAGTCTGTGAGAGGAGTTCCACGAGATAATGCACGTTTTTGCGTCTCAAGTGGTTGAATTTACGGAGAGACAAGATAGTACAAATTAATGGTGTCATAAACAGCTGAGTAATTGTTGTCAAATAACTTGTTACACTTGAGATAGTCAATGGAGTTTCCTTATCAATTCCGGTGATTAATGTGAAGCCTAAACCTTATCCGTTTGGATTCACGCCTACTCTGCATTGCTAAATGACCTTCAATTACCACCAGTATATTGTGCTTATGTTTAAATGCGAGATAAAAATCCTTTTCCTCTATTCCAGTACTTAAGGAGTACTAAAGGTGCATTTAAACATACTTTCTGGATTTGATTCATCAATATCTACGATTCAAAGGAGCCAACAAGATTGGTCTTAAAATTTATGATAGGACTAAAGAGGTGTAATGTTTTGAAACTTTCACGAAATATTAACGATCGTATCAATTGGTCTGGTTTAGAAAATCATGAATATGAATTTCTTTCTAAGTAATTTGATGCTTAAAACTCGGCGTCAGTGAAAGCAGTATCAAACCTGGAATAAGAAACTTACTTGTTTCATCAAAATTTGTCTCGTACTTATAAACTTTTATTCTTCTTCTACAATACGAGGTGAAGTGAATTACTCGCAGTGTATCGTCAATTTATTGATAATTTTAAAGTTATTTCCAGCAAATAGTTACAAAATCCCCTTATTTTTGTTTAGTTTAGAATAGAAATCAAGGAAAACGTATGCGTATACATATGTACGTATATGTATATATATGTGGAAGAATAAATAAACTAGGAAGTTGTAGCTGAGGTAAAAATGCTCCTTTCTCATCATTCCAATAAAAAAAATAGCCCTACAGCATATCCTACAAATTAAAATTAGTGCATACAAAGAGAAAATATATGTACATATACATATGTATTTGGTGCAATTAGACCATTAAGGGCACGAATGAGGGACCTCCTTCTCGTATGAGGATTTTCAATTTAAATTACAATAGAAATCTGTGCCAACAAAGAGTCAAAGTTGTTTGGTGTTTTTTTTTTTTTTAATTCAAGTCCCTGACAGACTTGATCAACTGTAATTTAAATCTTAGAAAACACCATTTGTTGTATTCTCATACAATGTATGAGATGTATGTACATATGAACATACTTCGCTAGTGGTTTATAGAGCCTCTTTAAATCATATTCTTTGCAGTATAAGTGTTCGTATAGTCAAATGACAAATTCAAATAATTTTTCCTGTCAACCGAGGAAATAGTAAAAATCTTGAAGTAACTTAAAAGTAGCCTTACTGGCATTACTATACGAATATTAACAACAGATTTATGTCCAAGCATGTTTTCGAGCAAAACTATTTTCATTGCGACTGAGGCTAATTTTTATTTTACTTTTCAGCATTGGCTTACTTCAAGTTTCATCACCTTTTTAATTTTCTGCTCTATTAGAACCGCTTGACGCTAATTTTATTTCGTCATAAATATTATATTCTCCGAACAAATAAAAACTGAAAAACTTTATATGTTTGCGAATTGAGTTACATATGTACATATGTACATTTTATTTTCTATAGGCTATTGACGCAGAAATCACAAACTTTTCTTTGTCTACTAATTTAATTATCACAATTTTACTTTCAATTTCCGGTATATGTATGTATGTATGTACATGTATCCTATAGATATGAAAAAATATTTCTAATATTCAGAAACGAAAATTGGGATTATCTTAGAAATTAAGCACGTGCGTTTTGGAAAAATATGAATTCTTTAAAAACTAAAAAATAAGGAGGCGAGTGGGATTTTAATCGTAAGAAAACGTGAGTTTAATGAAACAATGTATGTATGTATGTATGTATGCACACATACGTAAATACATATATATAGGAAGGAACTTTTTAGAAGACGACCACAAATTTATCTTTAGTATCATACAGGTATGTCCATATGTACACACAGATACTAAAAAAGAACGACTTTTGCAAAAAGTTAAAATCACTTAAGAAAGTCTTAATATAAGGTATATTGAGCTAATACTATCGTTTATACCACTGCGGATTGAAAAATATATTACCTAATGTAGAAGCTATCCGAATGCTTACTTTTTACTACACTCATTTCAAAGTCTTCTTTTTTTACTTCGAAAGTACAAAGTTTCATTTATTTACTACCAGCCGTGGTTATTTATCTCTTTTAGAAAGGGTTAACTATTAGTTGTAGGGTTGTTGAATTTAGAAGTGCCAGAAAAAGTTTCGAATATAACCCCAACGTCTACGACTGCAGAAAATGTCGACAAATTTACCAATTTTAGCCACAGGATAAATCAGGAAGATCGTCGAAATTGTGGGCATTTCTTCTGAACATGCGTTAAAGCCCAAAGGTTCGTCATCATGATGCATTATTTGAGAAAATGTGAAATCATAAATCATATACATACATACGTAAAGAATGGTCCAGCCGCCCTATTTTCCCGATTTGGGTCTGCTGGCATATAAAGATGTTATAGTAGTGGTAAATGAGTACTTTGAAAAAAGTGCCGCGATAGCCAAAGCGACTATAAAAATATTTTACAGCAGGAAAGAGAGCGATTAACGACTGCGGTAAAATTCGGAAAGTGCTAAAAACCCATACTGGAACGTTAATTTATGCGATAGATAACGATGAAGTAAGATTATTCGACGCACAAATACAATATATCTTTCGCCAACAAGAACTCTATTACTCTTTTTTAAAAAAATCTGGAAATGCTCCTCACCAACTATCTTATTACGGAAATCGTTAATGACCAATAATTCATTTCGGCATTATTAAAAAAAACAGTTACTAGGTAACATGTGATTCATTGTTTCTGTATGCTTTTACTAATATGTATGTATTATTAAATATGTATACATATGTACATATATGTATTTATGTATGTACACCGCAGTACTTTTTCATTGGTTTCCGAATACTTTTTCGCTCAAATGTACATACTCGTACATTCCAGAAGTGTTTGTATGGATAATGAGTTAACATCTTTATAAAAATAAAACGTCCTTATACGCGGTTCGCGACAGATTTTTAAGATAGCTCTTTTTCTTAGATTAAATATTGAATTTATTTGTTATTCCATTATCTGTGTACCGATATGTATGTACGTCTTGTGACATTAAGCAGACTTTAAATCAGGTATGCGATGCGCGATTTGTTAATATTGAAAACTTATATTTTATGTCAACAACATAATGTTAGTAATAGTAGAATAAACAAAGTTAAAGTGGAGATCTAATTTATTTCTTACATTTACGAATCAACTTTCTAATCAAAATTACCTGGATTCGGCGAATTAATAGAATTACTTTGAATTAGGTTTGCGGTTTTGTGTTCAAGAGAAAAATATATCTCTGACCTGTGCATGGGGAATTCTAAAATTTAATCATTATCGCTATCGACGTTTCAGAAGTATTCATAGAAATTAAATTTTGTCCGCAGTAGTGATATGGAAATTACAGCTGAAAGAAAATTATATCTACATATATTATGAATTACTTAACGGGCTAAAGTACAAATCGTCGACATATTAACAGCCTACATCAAAGGTGACATGTCATTTAATTTCCATACGAAATTGTTCGAATGCTTTGTATGACTAATAATAGGCTAATTTGTTTGTAAATCCTTTTAAAGAAAATACTTCAACAACTACATATTATATTATCTGTAAAACTGCGCAACCTGTTGCGCTTTATAAGAAAACTAATTTATGGTGTAGAACATTTGAATGTCGTTCTAAATGAAAAATAGTTCAGAACAAAAAAGCGATATATAAGCAGAGCAGCGTCAGCAAAATTTGGAGTGAATCGCTACTCTAACGTCATGATTTTGTTATAGACCAGTGCCATATTCCAAAAATATTTCCGTGCCATGCATTTGAAGGTTGAGCAGCGATCTATTGCTACCACAATAGAAAAATGTTTTTTATTAGACACATTAAATGTTTCTATTTGATTTTAAAGAAAAGTATAGTGAAGGTACATACATATGTATATGTATGTATGTACATCGACAGTTTTAGAAACTGAGGAGAATTTCTAGAATTTCAAAAACTAAGGAAACAATTGGGTCTTTGCCAGAAATTACAGATGATGGCATGTAGTTTGTGTGTCATCAAGTACATACATGATATACATATTACATATGTAAACTTGTAATTAATTGCTTAATAGGTGGGTTTATTAGAAAAATACAATTTCTTCTACACATTTGTTCTGTTTTGACAGCAATTCTATAGACGATTATGGCGATACGTTAGACAGTATCTAAACAGAAGTCTTTGATATAATTTCATAAATGAAAAAAAAGAGGCTAAGAACGAGGTAGTTAAATTTGTCATAATTTAAGAAATAATGTTAGGAAATCTTGAATTGTCTTCATGGTATTGTTACAAGTGAACTGCTTGGAGTTTAAAGGTGTTGAGCAATATTTTTAAACATCATTTGTGAATTTTGCACCTTATACAGACATATGTACATACATACATACTCTGAAGCAATATGAAGCACTCTCTCTACAAACTACATATGTACATATGTATGTGATATGACAACGCGAGTACCGATTGTAGAGCAAAGAAAAAAAAACAGATATTTTAACGGACTCGACATGTAACCATAATCACCCTGGGTAGAAACAAATTATTTCTTGTCAGACTCCCATAGGGATGCATACCAAGAGAGTGGAGGAAGGCAATGAGAGATTTTTAGCAATGCCACAAGTTAAGCCATTGTACTGCAAAAGACTTCACCACAATAATTCTTACCTTATATGTATGTATGTACACTGCTGGAAATAAGTTTGGAATCACTTTTTGGTTTCTCTAACTACCGTAAAAAGGCGCTTGATTAAAGCAGGCTTAAAAGGCAGGATAGCAGTTCGAAAACCTTTTCTCAGTTCTCAAAATCGCACAAAAAGATTGCTGTGGACCAGAGAGCATGAAAATTGGACGAGTCCAAATATAAAAAGAAAATACAAAAAATGCAAAAATTAGATGGTAATTCCAAACTCATGGCAGAGTATATACATACGTTGCAAAATAAGTTGCGAACATTTTTCTACAGTGCAACATGCCCTTACGAAAGATAAAGGTGTTCCATAACTAATCAGAAAGTTTCTCAATTTACCTTAAGGATATGACTGAAAATTGTAGGTCTCTTCCCTTTGCGTGAAAAATATAACAAGTACAACATGAACAGTCGCGAGAAGCTAATATCTAGGCCACATAGTTGTGTTGCGTCAAATATTTGCAAAATTTTTGCCATCCATTCTGACGGGTCCAAGATGGACATTCTCTATGTATAATTTCATTAACTGACTTATTCTAAATAGATACATACATACACACATTATGTATGTACAGCATACCCACACACATAATATAATACTTCATTCATTCTGCGTTAATTCAAGATGTGATATAAGCGAGTTTTCTTTTTTTTACTCATTAGCTTGCTTTTATTCTCGTGAAATTAATACATGAACACGTGACTGAACTCGGTAATTTCCGATCAGATGGTCTGGTCAACCAAAAGAAAGAAGATTCACTCACAACTTCTTGAAAACATAATATACTCTGTGCATCATTTTCTTATTTGTTTATTTTATTGACAAATTTATAAACGGTTTTGTACTGACCGTGTTGCATTTAAATGGGAACAAGAGGAGATTGACTAAATTTCCAACCGCCACATGCACAAAAGCACTTTACTTATCTAGACACCAATGTCGTCGTCGTATTAAACACAGTTCTCACTTTACTAAAGTACAAAACTGCAGCACTTATTTGTATATTCTTTTTAATATGCGTGAAAGTTTAAAAATAGATATCTAGCTTAACCGGTTTTCGTGGTATCTAACTTTAATTTCCGAAGAAAAAGAAACGGAAACAGTTCACTTTTCACCAAAATAAATAAACAATTTATTGACAAACAAACTGTAAGTGCTTACTTAATTATATTGTTCCGTAGAACTTTATCGCAAATGTTATAAAAAAAAAAAATTCCAATAAATTCATTCACTTCAAGCACAAGACTAGTTTAAATCCTTAGAAATTTTTCTTACGGTACTACAACCGTTCACTTGAATGATATAAATGATAACATATTTGCATCGATCGTGCGTTGCTGTAAGTAAAATTAATCTTTTTCCCTGTAAGTATTACATGGCTTTTTTTCTCCGTTTCAATCCACCATGATGACGAACCAATTTATTTTATCAAATCCACAAAAAAAAAAAATACCTACTAGGGGGCCATGGACTGCACACAACGTACTATGACAGTACATTTTTAAATTCCCAACGGAAATTAATTACCTCAATTCGATGTAGCTCTCGCAGCGCAAATGAGACAGTGTTAGCATTCTCCTCGACCATCACAGCAGCACCTGATATTACGTCGACTACATGTGTAGGAGTTGAATCGAGCGGCATATATCTGACTGCTGGTGTGTTACTCAAGCACACTGCGCTGCGATCGTGAAGCAACAACAAAATAAATAAACAAAAATATTACACAATTCATACACACAGTGCATTCGACGAAAACGCTAGATACATATGTATGTCTAGAAAGCCTTCCCTCGGAAAGGGGGACAATTTTGTGCCGATTCACTCACCTTTCACGGGCGCGCTCAATTGCTCTGTGTATGTGCGACTTAGCATTATCCAAAATCGGGGAAAAAAAGACTGTTTATATGTCTCGCTAATCAGATGATAAATATCTTAATTGTTCATAATCGCACACAACAAACACGCGTTCGATGGCCTTCACCGTGACAACGGAACGTTCGTGAACTTCATATTTTAGAACTGCACAAAAAAAGCAAAATAAGATAACTTATCCTTAGCTGATTTCTACCGAAAGTTACATCAAATGCAACTTTTTCACATTTCGCATAAACGGAACGAACGGTTGTCGTGCGATAGTACTTCTCCGCCCAGGCACAGTCCAAAGTGTGAATAGACGCCATAGAGAAACTTTTAACCCTAGCCGGCTGCGGGTCTACATGGTTGGAGCCACGCCATATGATTAACAATGTGGTGGTGGTGTGCACTATACACAGTATGTAGTCTCATTTACTCATTCTGTTTCTGTTACAATAAAGCATTTTTATCTTGAGCCAACAAAATGCTCATGGTTCGTCGACGTGCTGGTGTTAAATATTTGAATTAAAAAATCGTTAAACAATCATTCGTCGTTGTGTTAAAGCTGATGGAAATGTGATGACTAAAAAACTGAATTTTGTCATGTCATCGTGATTAACATTTTGGCGGGTTAGGGTGTGTGGCGTAAAATATGAACAGTGGCAGCGAGAAGCATTTAAAATTTATATCACGCGAGATTACTGTGAATTTTTTTTTTTAAATGTCTAAAACATCTCTTTGGTCCCAACTGAATCTAAAAGTAGTAGTCCTAATAAGGAGTTCATTTCGGGATGTATAATATACAGTAAAACCTACATATTTATGTATAACGAGATAACGAAATGCATCATATAGTGAAACTCTTCATTCATGTACGTTAAACTTGGAAAAGTTTTCCCCAGCTAGAAAAAAAGCCTACCTATGATTACACTTCAGTATCAGTTATCTTCCACTACTTAAAAAAAAACAAACAGTTGTAAAGTAAAATCAGGGATTCCCCCACTTATTATTAACTCCCACAACTGCGTTTAGTAAACTGGAAGTTTAACTTAGACTCACAGTTAAACGAACGAGTTAAACCAAAAGCTTAAACTCTCGTTCAGGTTTAGTTAAACTCTTCTTTAAACTCTGACTGTGAAACTGGGCATCAGTGATGCTCTCTGAATTTTTATCCATTGTGCCAACGCTAGCTTTTGCTTAGTAATCTGGATATAAACTAGTGATACATATCTGCTTATAACCTTCTGTACGTTTGCTTTTACTGGGATAGAATATGTTACTGTCGCTACTACGATATTCATTTGAGAGTTTTTTGCTTAGTACACTTCCCCTGATAAAGCTTACCGGCACGTATTATTAGCCTTTTGGATATCCACTTTTGACCTATAAGTCCCTAACCGTCTTCAACACGAATACTTAAGGACAATAAATTACAAAGCTGATAATTGATCAAGCAATTGTCAAATAATTTGTATTTGCTCTTTCGTTGAGATTTGGCACATGTTCAGCCTGCTTTATGCACTTAATCATCACTGATACGAAGATATGTACATGAATAGTTCATATTTTGGTATTCTTATTTACCTTCACAATTAGAGTTGTGGGGAAAATTTCGGTACACGCTGGCACTTAGTGCTGTTTATGTCGCATTTTATTTATAAGATTCGTAGAAATACTGCATAGTAACGCATATATTCCCTTTAATTCTCTTAGACCATTAATGCAGAGGAAAAAGAAAATGCAACAATTACTCTTCATTATGCCGCCCAAGCCTTAATCCAACCATTGGGTACAAATTCTGAAGAGAGAGAAATGTTAGAAAGCACGTACTAAGCTGATAAGTTGACTCAACTCATAAATGCTTTCAACGAATCGGTTCCAAATCGCTTCATCATCCATGCTCGGTTAGGGAATCGACTCCACACTGTCTGTTGAATTAATTGCAAGGTCATTGTTTTGGTTTGCCATTTACTATTCGGTGTAATAATGACTTTTAAAAATGTATGTACGTACAACAGTGAAAGAATAAGCTTTACTTAATAATGTGTGAAGTGATTTGCTGTTTAAATTTATAGTTCATATATGTACGTATGTACGTACATATGTAAAGGGAAAGGCAAAGGCAAACGAAATTCATTTATCACCTACACAAACAAAAATAATATGTATTATGAGGGCTCGATCGCCTGGGGTCATATTCCATTTTCTATTATCAGCTTAGTCACGATGACTTTTAATCTGTTATGGCTTCTATGACATTTTTTTGATTTACGGCAAAGATTGCATGGTGCGGAACCATTCAGTTCCTAACATTTTCAATCTTTTATTACGATACGACTGTTATGAGCTAAGCTTTATCTTAACAGTTCTATAAAATGCTCAGTCATGCCTTTAGCTGTTTGCAGCTCTCAATTAGAAAACTTGTTGAATATACGACTGATGCGTTCTAGAATGTACATATGAATACATATGTATGCGCGCAATCAAAGTCATCGCAAACGTGGGAATTACCAGACCTTGCCAGTGAATCTTTGTTGGAAAATGTTATGAAGCAAACATCTGAAGAATCAGATAAGATTAACTTGTGCTATAAAATAATTTCAATGCAGTAAATGACTAGGTCCCTACCCAGGAGAGTATTATGACAGGCAATTCATAATTCATTTTAATATTAAAATTATTGGTTATTACAGGAAAACAATTTTTCAAGAATTGTTCTAACGATTTGGATTAAAAATCTGTTAAGATCGTTTATGCGTTATTTTCTTTATATTTTTGAAAATTTAAATTTGTTCGCCTCTCAATATATTACGACACTTATAAGTAAGGATGTGCAACCGAGTCTTGCCCTTAATTTGTTCTGAATTATAGCACCAAGGCCAGCAACAATTGCATGACTTGCCCAATAAAAAGTCATGACTTGCACAACACAAGGGAAACCAACGATGCATGATATACACAATTTCCCAACCGCTGAGATCTTATCAGATCTTATTTTGGAATTCGGGTCGTAAATGGTAACAGTCACTTCTATTTATTTATTTATCGGCAACGATAGGTTTTCTGTAAGCTTTTTCTTTTTAAAATAAGTGAACCAATTTTACTTAATTTTGTAATTGTTCCTAAATAAGATATGTACATACCGTACACACTGTAATGTATGATTTGTGAATACTAATGTTTTTTCTATGCTAATCAATAAATAATCTTTTATAAAGTATTTATTTAAAGAAAGACACTTTCGTTTTCTTGAGTCGAACCCCCATCGCAGGATTAGTCATGCTAATCTGTTACAAACTCAGGGGCAAGTGCAAAGTTAAAGTGCAAATTTTTTTATTTATTTTATTTTGATCGTCTCCTCTCAACATAGGGTTCATCAAATTTGGAGTTACATATTTGCTTTTTTAATTAGATCACCCAACTTATTCTTTGTTAAAAACATACAGAAAAATTACAATGAAACGGATCGTGTGCTACCCTATCCCTACTCGCTAAGCCGAACCCCATTAAATTAACGTGGCATTATGAAATTGATTAATTTTAAATAATATCAGGTCTGTTCGCGTACCCTCCCAAAACAACGAATTTATACGAAATCCTGTTCGAGTACGGACAAAATTAAGTTTTCCGCAAAAGATAGTGCTCACGAGAGTTAGTAATTTCCCCATGCTGCGAATTTTAGCCCAAATCTCTTTGGGAGATTTATGATATCAGTCAAATCTTTCAAATTGCTGTACGCCCTTTTTTGGAGAATTGTTTGGTTATTTTGTTGTCTCTAAAAACAAACTCCAAACTTAAACCTCTTCGCGTACACTTTTTTTTTTTTAAATTTTACCTTTAAAAAGTGGGCAACTTTTCTTGTTCAACGGGTTTGTTTACTTTTTCGTAATTTTAGCTTTCTCTGAGATTATTCTCTAAAAACAAGATTTAGCTTTTCAAAAATTTTTGTATTGACGATTTATTTTGGACAGACGAAATATTAAATTTCAATCAAACAGCTTTTTTTTATGAAAAAAAGAGTAACAAATCCCAGAAGTACTTAGACTCTAAACGGCCCATTGTACTTCCAGGCAGCAACTCCTTTTTTGGTGTGGTTGGAGAAATTCAGATTTTATTCGTTTCTCTTTTGTGCCTGGTGGCTGTGATTGTTGTTCCCCATGGTTATGTTCTTCGAATTATTTTTGAAATACAAAGTACAAGTCGAATGCAACACCTTGATATGATGATAACAAAATGCAGTTGCAGAATAGTCTTACTTTGGGTGTATGTATTAAATTTAGAGGACAATATCACTGCCATTTTATATACCCTATCCCATATGGTGTATTGATTAGGTATTATAGTTTTTATCATAAGGTAGTAATGACGGTCTCTCGACCTTTTCTCGGTATGTCACCAGTTTTTGAAAATTAAATTTTGAGCTATGAAAATTAAATTAGATAAGCTTTTTAGAATACCAAACAATATTCTAGATAGTACTCCGATTGTTCAGAGAGAGATTATAGGTCTGTTCCCGTATTTTCTGCACCAAAATTCCATGTTTGTGGAAAATAAATAGATTTTTTGGAAATGAAAAAACAAAAAAAAAAGAATCAAATTGACAGATCTCATAACTCTGCCCAAAGAAATTTCTTGGACTAAATTTCTTACTCACTCGTGTGCTCTCTCTTCTACGAAAAACTGCTGTACGGGAACGGGATATTGTTTTTCTTAAGATTTCGTAGATATTCGCTATTTTGGCAGGTATGGGAACAAACCTTTCATAATAGTAACAATTGCTAATGCTCTGCACCAGCAATTACGAGAAAATTGTTTAGGAAATAGTCGTTGATTTTAATTCAAGCGTGTTTTTACGGAATTTAGTTACAGTTGTGGTATATTTAAAAAACACCCATTGTACACAGATATGCATATTTTCTTCATTTTTCAACACTTTTCAAAGTCGTAGATGTTTAGTATTCTGCGCCACCCGAATTCATGAGTTTTAAAAATAAACAAATTTAGAAACAAACGTGAGTGCCAAAAGAAAGGCATTAACTTAGCCTAATCTAGGTTAAGCTAAAATTATCGCCAAATAAAAGACAGCGACGTCTGCGCTAAAAATAGAGAAATGCTTACTTTGCGTCACAATTTCGACGTCATTATGGAGATGAGGAACTATTAGAAACATAATAATGGTGTACAGTTAAATTTACATTAATCTGAATGTTGAAAACACTCTTTATCTCATTTGCATTAATCATCAAGAAAATTTACATACGTACATACATCATAGCTAGTGAAGTCAAAGAATTATTTATGATATCAACTACCACACGAATTTCTTGTGAATACAACCAATTAGAACTTTCTCTTTGCACAAGTCGGTTGTTTACTTTTAGCCTCGATTGTACAGTAAAATATTTTTCATGCGGATCGTGAAGCAAATACATATGTAATCGAAAGGGAACATATAAGTAGCTCAAAATTACCAAATCTCCCGGATTGGGTGGGTTGTATTTGTGAATTATGACAAAAATTACTACATTCTACAAACCGATCGCATTCATTCATCCATCATCAACAGCGACAGAGCTAGACGGAACAAAAATTTTTTTTTTAAACACATTTAATTCCGATAAGGAAACAACCCAAATCGATCACAGCTCAACCTAGATTCAGGTGTACACTTGGGGTATTAAAATCGATTTGATTTATCGTCAGCAGGTAATATAAAACCGAAGAAAGAAAAAAAAAACCAACACTGCATGGAGTAAATAATAAAATTTTTGCTTCATCATTGCCTACGTTCCGCGCATAGAGATAAAAAAAAAGTTCGTATCATGTTTTTATTCTGGTGGGGTTCTGGCGACGATGACAACGAACAATCGGGCATTCATGTGGTGTATTCGATACAGAGCGGATATAAAAACTAGGCAAATAGTTGATAGACAAGGGATATTTACAATATGCTTAATAATTTCGATTGCATTTGATGAGTTGAGCAAATTCCATGAACGAGAGTTTGTCTATTGAAAACGTCAAATTGTTGGGTTGAACAGCTTTACTTATTACGGGGTACACGTTTATTAGGAAGGAGGGATAATATTCTCATTTATAGCTTACCTTAAGATTTTGCAAAAATTAGGCAGTAAGCAAAATTCTCAGGGGTAGAAACTTTTTATTTAGGAAAAACGCACTTATCACACATTTAGTTGACACTTGTGACTAACTTGAAGTTGGTTGAGGCTCGAATAAGAGCCGGTGGGGCGAACATCTGTGAAATGGTGAAAAAGTAACGAGTTACGGGGAATGTAGTAGATTTGCATGGGGAAAAGACAGCCATTAATTTTTTATTGGAATTTTTGAATAATTCAAGAACAAAACTTAGTCAGCAGAGAAAAGTGAAAAATGGGGAGTTTGTACCCCTGTTCATTGGTAGCTATGAAAGGAAATGCATATGGGCTTACAAAAAACTAGCTAAATTACCTTAAAAAAATTGAAGTAAATTCCAGAATTGGTGAAGGCTAGTTGTCAATCTTGCCAAACAAAGTTCGTCTAGTTTAATAGTCCCAATAAGAGCGCCAGATTTAGTTTTTATAATATACACATTTATGCTATAAGAAATATTATTTTATTTCTATTTCATTTTCAATGTTGCTATTAAGCGTGAAACAAAATGCCCGATAAATGCACCTCATGGCTGCGGTGGCAGACCCTTGTTCTTTTGATAAAACTTTGATGGTAATGATATATAATTGTGGTTTAATATTGACAGTAATAAGTTGGATCTCTTCCTTAAACTCAGGAATCGTTTGTGGTTTATTGGCATACATACGCGATTTTAAAAAACTCTAAAGAAAGAAGTTGCCCTTATTGCGACACCTTTTACTTACTTTTTTTTACGTAGTTTGCTGTCACTGTCTAATGCGTAGTTCAGCAAATGACGCTCTGGTGAAACTGCAAGTAACATTTTTAGGTCTCGGTAAAGTCTTTATTAAATGTACTTATAAAAGCTTAAGTATTTACTAAATTTTAAATATGGTACTGACAGGGAAAATTGAATTGGAACAAAATTAGCTATTTTTTTTGCATTTAAAATCGTTTTGGGAACAGAAGTTAAAATTGTTGGGAATGGGGAACATAAATATAAAAGTCTTTCAATTAATTTTGCCCGAAAATTCTTTGATTAATTTGAGATCAGCAATTTTACTCTTTTATTTTGGGCGCAGCGGCAAAATAACGCAAAGCACTCAACACTTTGATATGACATGGAAGCGCAATTCTGAACATAAAGCTGAATAAAGTGCTCCTCAGTAGTTACGTCGAATGGATTCTGCGCATCTCGAAGGGAACGTCGCAAAATCCTCAGTTTAATTAAATATAATTTTTGTTATAAACAAAGCACGGAGTTAATATAAATTAATGCCTTTGTTTAATACGGTGCCTATTATTAATAATTAAGAGAATAATTATGTCGGACATCTTATCTACACAACTACATAAAATAAAAATAATAATTCTTTCAGCAGAGAAAACGCCAAAAATACACATTAGTGACAAGATTTATCATTTAGTACTTTTGAGTACACACTTCAACAGGCATTTATCATAATGAAATCGAGAATCGCACAAGTTGTGTTCGTGAAGTGATAAAATGAAATATTGCTGTGAAAACTAAAATGATAATTTATTTATAACTTCACAGGTTCACAGATCGAGAATTGATCCCCAGGACACACGTAGAAATTTGATCACCACTGAGTTCCTGAGTAGAGTTTGTCAGTGAAAGGATGAAAGACTTGCGAAATAGAGCTTCTGCTGCAATTTTTTGACATAAACTCCTCCTTTGGGTTGCGTGTTATTTTTTTTTTACATTATTCGTTCAGCAAGTTTACTGAGCTTCTCGGAAAATAAATAACCTTTTCAAACAAAAAGAAAACGAATGCGAATGCATTTGCTTGACATATTAAATAATTGCAAATGAATATAAGTAATATTAAATAAGAGTAAATGAGGAAAAGAGGTATGGCCTGCTTACAAGTAATGAACATAGTTTTTGTTTCCATTAGTGTCTATATGAAATGTCTCCTATTAGTGTACCTTTCGTGAGGAAAGTTGTGGCATCACCAATTGGAAAAAGAAAACAAAACTGGCTTGTCAAACTTGCTTGTCACTTTGACATTCTACTATCACCGCTTGAAATCTCAAAAAGTGCGGCGTCGTCGCAAATAGTGTCTCTATTTAGAAACCGATTTTTATTTATTTTATTATGCTAACAAAGTGATTAATTGGTAAGACCTATTTAATAATCACTTAACGAATTAACAGTTGACAAAAACCGGCCTAAATATGATGTACGACAACGAAGAAGGTAAGTAGTGCGAAGCAACTCACGGATGCAAAGCATTGGAGTTGGATGAAAAATGGCCGCTTGTAGTGTATGTGCTAAGTTCATGAAATAGGTTAATCGTGTTTGTTCTTTTTCGCAGAAATTTACGAGGGAGAAAATGCCGAAGAAATTTCTCACGAGTTATGGCAGGAAGCTTGTTGGATTGTCATTAACGCCTACTTCGATGAAAAAGGTTTGGTGCGGCAGCAGTTGGACAGTTTTGATGAATTTATTCAGATGTCTGTGCAACGTATTGTTGAAGACTCGCCGGCCATTGATCTGCAAGCTGAAGCCCAGCATACATCTGGTGAAATTGAAACACCGGTAAGATTTCTTGTTCCAAAGTTACAGCGAGGACACATTAATTAAAAGAATTCCTTGGCCCGTCTACAGACTTTTTTCGAGTACTTTATTTTCTCAAGAATAATGTTAAATCATTTATGCTCTTTCCTTACAGCCTCGTTTTCTGTTGAAGTTCGATCAAATCTATCTATCAAAACCAACACATTGGGAGAAAGATGGTTCACCCAGCCCTATGATGCCGAACGAAGCGCGTCTTCGCAATTTGACATACTCAGCACCGCTTTACGTTGATATAACAAAAACAAAAATTATCGAAGGTCAGGACCCCGTCGAGACACAGCATCAGAAAACTTTCATAGGCAAAATCCCCATTATGTTACGTTCCACATATTGCTTATTGAGTCAGCTATCCGATCGTGATTTGACAGAATTGAACGAATGTCCGCTGGATCCTGGCGGTTATTTTATCATTAATGGTTCGGAAAAGGTTCTTATAGCTCAAGAGAAGATGGCAACCAACACAGTATACGTATTCAGTATGAAGGACGGCAAATACGCGTTCAAGTCGGAAATTCGTTCGTGTCTCGAGCACAGTTCACGTCCAACATCAACATTGTGGGTGAACATGATGGCTCGTGGATCACAGAATATAAAAAAGTCTGCAATTGGTCAGAGAATTATTGCTATATTACCATACATCAAGCAAGAAATTCCTATTATGATCGTGTTTCGTGCGCTGGGATTCGTAGCAGACAGAGATATCCTTGAACATATTATCTATGACTTTGACGATCCAGAAATGATGGAAATGGTAAAGCCGTCTTTGGATGAGGCTTTCGTGGTACAGGAACAAAATGTGGCATTGAACTTCATTGGCGCGAGAGGTGCACGTCCTGGTGTGACAAAAGACAAGCGTATCAAATACGCGAAGGAAATTCTGCAAAAAGAAATGCTACCACACGTGGGTGTGTCTGATTTTTGTGAGACGAAAAAGGCATATTTCCTTGGGTACATGGTTCACAGATTGTTGCTGGCCTCTTTGGGTCGCCGCGAACTGGACGATCGGGATCACTACGGTAATAAGCGCTTGGATTTGGCTGGTCCTCTATTAGCATTTCTATTTAGGGGACTCTTTAAAAATCTCATGAAGGAGGTTCGAATGTATACTCAGAAGTTCATCGATCGTGGAAAGGACTTTAATTTAGAGTTGGCCATCAAGACGAACATAATAACCGATGGATTGAGGTACTCGTTGGCTACGGGTAACTGGGGTGATCAGAAGAAAGCTCATCAGGCCCGTGCCGGAGTGTCTCAGGTGTTAAACCGATTGACGTTTGCCTCGACTTTGTCTCATTTGAGACGTGTCAACTCGCCGATTGGTAGAGATGGTAAGCTGGCAAAGCCACGTCAGCTGCACAATACTTTGTGGGGAATGCTTTGCCCTGCTGAGACTCCGGAGGGTGCTGCTGTCGGTTTGGTCAAGAATCTGGCGTTGATGGCGTACATTTCTGTGGGCTCACAACCATCACCAATCTTGGAGTTCTTGGAGGAGTGGTCTATGGAAAATTTGGAAGAGATCGCACCCTCCGCAATTGCTGATGCAACAAAAATCTTTGTAAATGGTTGTTGGGTGGGAATCCATCGCGATCCGGAGCAATTGATGGCAACTTTGCGTAAACTCAGACGACAGATGGACATCATTGTGTCCGAAGTGTCGATGATTCGTGATATTCGCGATCGTGAGATACGAATCTATACCGATGCCGGACGTATCTGTCGACCTTTGCTGATTGTAGAAAATGGAAGCTTGTTGTTGAAGAGAAACCACATCGAGATGTTAAAAGAGAGAGATTACTACAACTACAGTTGGCAGGTATTGGTGGCATCTGGCGTCGTAGAATACATTGACACTCTGGAAGAGGAAACTATCATGATTGCCATGTCGCCTTATGATTTGAAGCAAGACAAGGACTACGCATACTGTACTACCTACACTCACTGTGAGATTCATCCTGCAATGATTCTAGGCGTATGTGCCTCTATTATCCCATTCCCCGATCACAACCAGAGTCCCCGTAACACCTATCAAAGTGCTATGGGTAAGCAAGCTATGGGCGTGTATATCACAAATTTCCACGTTCGGATGGACACACTGGCTCATGTGCTGTATTATCCGATGAAACCACTTGTCACGACACGTTCAATGGAGTATCTTCGTTTCAGAGAGTTGCCTGCAGGTATTAATTCCATTGTAGCTATTTTGTGTTACACTGGGTACAACCAAGAGGACAGTGTTATTTTGAACGCATCGGCTGTGGAAAGAGGATTTTTCCGGTCTGTGTTCTACCGTTCATACAAGGACTCTGAAAACAAACGTATCGGCGATCAGGAGGAACAGTTCGAAAAGCCTAATCGGGCAACATGTCAGGGTATGCGAAATGCTCATTATGATAAGTTAGATGATGATGGTATCATAGCCCCTGGCATTCGTGTGTCTGGCGATGATGTGGTGATTGGCAAGACGATTACTTTGCCAGAAAATGACGATGAGGTAAGTTAGCGGAAAGGAAGTTTTATAGAGTGGTATCATTTTTCTAATTTTTCTGTTTTTCAGTTGGAGGGCACGACAAAACGTTTTACAAAACGAGATGCATCAACGTTCTTGCGTAATTCTGAAACTGGTATCGTTGATCAAGTCATGTTGACATTAAACAGTGAGGGGTACAAGTTTTGTAAGATTCGTGTGCGCTCAGTGCGTATACCACAAATTGGTGATAAATTCGCCTCGCGTCACGGGCAAAAGGGAACATGTGGTATTCAGTATCGTCAGGAGGATATGCCTTTCACAGCAGAGGGTCTCACACCGGACATCATTATCAATCCTCACGCTATTCCGTCCCGTATGACAATTGGGCATTTAATCGAGTGCTTACAAGGTAAATTAATTTACTTCGAAGATTTTTACATGACAGAGCTTTAATATTCGTATACCTGGCCTGTGGTTTAGTTATGATATATAGAACGGTTTTTCCTACTAAAGTATTGATCGGAAAGTTAAGGATCTTCTCTGGATGACACCAAGTTTTTGCAAAAGTATACTTTGTGAGCATATGTACACATATTTGCATTTTAGAATACCCAGAAAGCTTGGCCTCTTCCCAAACGATTTCTGTAGGATTTGTATTGGCCACTGCACGAACCTAGCTTAAGCTTTTACAAATACGTAAAAGAGTTACTTGATGATTTCCTGATTCTTTATCCTAACCACGGTTTTGAGGATAAGAGAAATTACCCTGATAACCATACACAACACAACTATAATTCAGGTTTACAACACTTAATGTTTCATTTACAGGTAAGCTGGGTTCAAACAAAGGTGAAATCGGTGACGCTACTCCTTTTAACGATGCTGTGAACGTGCAGAAGATTTCAACTTTCCTCCAAGAGTACGGCTATCATCTACGAGGGAATGAAGTCATGTATAACGGACACACCGGCCGAAAGATCAATGCTCAGGTATGCACCATAAATACCACTGCTAAAGCAGTGTTTCCAAGTCAATTTCAAAATATTTTTTTTTCTTTCAGGTATTTTTAGGACCAACTTATTACCAACGTCTAAAGCATATGGTGGACGACAAAATCCATTCGAGAGCTCGCGGTCCAGTTCAGATCTTGGTGCGACAACCCATGGAGGGTAGGGCTCGTGATGGTGGTCTGCGTTTCGGTGAGATGGAACGAGATTGTCAAATTTCTCACGGTGCCGCGCAGTTTCTACGGGAGAGGCTATTCGAGGTCTCCGACCCATACCGCATCCACATCTGTAACTTCTGTGGTCTAATCGCTATCGCTAATCTGCGTAATAACACCTTTGAATGCAAGGGTTGTAAGAATAAAACACAGATCTCGCAAGTTCGGCTTCCATACGCTGCTAAATTGCTATTCCAAGAACTAATGTCAATGAACATCGCCCCACGTTTGATGGTGATGTAAGGAAACTTTGTGTAACCATGTTTTTTTCTTTTATAACGTATTTACATAAAAAATAAAAAAAGTTAAAGGAAGTGACTGTTTTCTATCGTTGACAAGGTTAACTCAATCGCTAGAGAGACAGTATATCCCCGGTGGTTGCGTTTACAACGAGTCAATTGAAATGTTTACAAAAAAGTGAGCCGACGACACATTCAATTTGCTTCGATTGGGAGATTTAATTGGTTGTGTATGAACGTTTGCTGACGAGGCATAATGCGAGTGTTAGTTGCTAGTATCGCATAGTACAGGGGTTGTCTGTTACACAATTGAAGTCAATTCTATTGCACCCAGTTGCATTCAGTTGTAGTTTCTCTTTTTCAGTCTGGTTTACTTCTGTTACCCGATTTCATTTAATAACTTTATCGGTCGATCGCTGGTGTTAATAGAAACATCGCGTTGCGTTTGTTAGGTGTTGATTGATTTTTTGCTATTGTGCAGTAAATTCTAAGAATTTCTTATTGTAATTCATGTAATTGGCATTTTACTGATTTACGATGTGGCTTTCAGTTCTCTTGGTCAACACGAGACAAATATGGAAGGCTGGAACAAATTTTGTTCGACATTTTTGGTCTTTTCAAGTATGACAAGGTGGCGGTTGATTTTTGATAGTTATAAATCATTTTAAAAGTCGCCTGGCTTTACATTTTTTTTGCTGATTTAGGTGACAACTTGATGGCTTATTTAGTGTTGAATAATTCGAATAGGTTCTTAGTTCAAATTTACAAGCAATTTTAGATGTTTTAGGATAAAATAATTCCTATACTATACTCCCGACATTCTTACAAAATCAATTTATGTTGGATGTGTCATATTTCATTATTCATTATTATACTCAGATGATTTTCAAACTGAGTACATAGGAGTGCAAATGTGCATGTACTTTCCTGCATTTGGTAAATCAAAATACATCTTAGTAAGATTGTATTGCGGTAGTAGTCCCTATTGAAGTGTGCAAAATTCATCGTTTCTAGGTAATGAAAAACTTCTGCAGGATGCATTTTAGCAGATTAGAACAATTTGCTTTAACACAGCCTTGTATGTCGATATATTCGATGCAGGTAGTTTCAACATCGATTAAGTGAAGAAATATGAATGAATATATATTCAAGAGATAACAGTTCGAAAATGGGTTTAGCGTTAAATGAGGGCAAAACAAATATATCCTGTCAACAAGAAGGGACGCAGAACATCACAGTCGGTAGATGTGTCCCTTTGAGGTAGTAAGCGACCTTGCCTACCTTAGCTTTGCTAGAAAGCAGTTGATTAGTAAATACCTATCCCGAATTCTTTGCTCTGCGAAGCGTCTATTCACATTGATACTCTGGGCAGAAGGGCGAGTTATCGTGCCCAAATTTGTGGAGGTATTTCCGATAGTTGCCGTCCCCAGAGAGTAATTGCATAAGGAGGTAGTTGCAGTCCCCATATGCTGTCTTTGTCCATGCCTCGATCGTGGGTATCAGCTTGTGGCTCTATCTGCCTTTTGCCGTGTTATGCTGGTAATGTTGGCTTTTGGTCGATTCGCAGGTCTTGCATTTCGTTAGCGAAAATTTCGATAGCGACTATACCCGCTTAAGACAGGTTGTTTTCTCGAGATTTGCGGATGATTTTTGATGGCGGCTTTCTTCATGCTATCCTCCTAATTTATCGCAGCAAGCAGTTTTGTTTGTGGTCCCTCCTAGAGAAAGATAATTTTTTGTATTCAACATTTTTTAGCAATTGGTTCGGTTGATTCGAAAATTTAAAGGAAACATTTCGCATTTGTAAGCCCTGTGATCGGAATACACTTCATTCGGCATTCTCTGGCTGTTGACGTTGAAGTCATTATTTAAAGAACAGAGCAGAGTTATTATCTACATATCTAAAATGCGGACTTAAAAGCCTTTGCACGATAGTTTCCATCCGATTTTTATATAAAAGCACATAAAATCTACATGTTCTACTTGATTCAAATCCTAAGGTTGACCAAAATCAATTAAACGGCTCTTAAATTAAGTGAACAATGACTAAAATTTTGTATTAACCTTTTAGACTTAAGTTTTATTAAAAAACTAATCAGATTTTTCAATAAGACGAGCAACACCCCAATTTCACATCCTAATCGGTCTCCATCCGATCTTGACAATCTTCAGAAGTCAAAGTTAGTGTCATTGAGACCAATGGAATCTGGTCCTAAGAACTTGTTTCCACATGCCTTAATAAGCAAACAAAAAACTACTGAAAAAATGCTGGTTTTCGCCCATATGCAGATGTAAAATAATAAAATTAAAAACAAGATGTGAAAATGATTATTTTTGGCAACGCCTCTGTGATGCTGCAATGTTACTGACAGCAATTTCAACAGTAGTATCTGTGCATTGTGCAGAAATCCTCTAGCAGATTAAACTTTATAAAAAAGGACAATACAATGTCTTTGTACATTTATGAATTCTGTACGCTTATTAAGAGCACAATCAAAGAAAGAAATACATTTACAGAGAATGTGTGTGTACTTTTATTGCACATTTCTTGACGAAATTTAATATTCTCAGTAAATGCATATTAAATCATATGCACTCATAATGCACTCATTATTGAAAGTTTTTGCCGGATTTCCAGCGCGAAGATATACGAGTGCCTTGGTAAATATTTTTTTGTGAAGCCAATAAAAACATTTCAAGAAAATTGATAAATTTAGGATCATGAGTTCATATACTACTTATGCATTCAATCTCTTAAATTGATGATCTGTTGAACTCTTCATTAACTTTTTAATTCATCACTAATTGTGATGAACATTAATTTGATAAAATGAAATGAGTTTTTATAAATCCGTAATAAATATTTCATACTAATTGAAAAACTAATCATTCAAGACAATTTTTTCCGTTTTCAAAACATGGAAATTCATTTTATGTTTTCTTCTCCCAAGATTAAAGCGAAATACCGTGATACATTATGCATGTAAATAATGTATTCTTTCTTGAAAACATCCGTGTTTTCCAAAGCCTATGACAAGCTACATAGCTACATATTTCTCTCATCAGAATCCAAAGAATTTTCTCACTTTTCAAACAAAAATTCATTTCGTAAGGTCAACACGTCAAGCAAAAGACGTCGCGCAGTCAGTCGGCATATAAAAACAGAACATTAAATGCTCGCCCGCCCACATATCAAAGCGATTTGTTGATTAATTAAAAAAAAAACTGTTCCATTCACGCGCAGCGAATAATTTCAAAGTCAACAACGCACACAATTCATATAACGAAGGGAGAACGGCTGCCACTCCTGTGTTTTTGAAAAAATTGCGGTTAAAAATGTCTTATTGATCTATTATTGTATAAAAGGATTCAGTCATTAAAAAAAAAAGAATGCTTCTAAACAAATAGACAGAATTCGAAAAAAGTAATCTCATATTTTACCTTCGTATTTATAGGTATTTTTATTATGACTTTTTTTTACAAGTTTGTTGAAAATATTTGTTAAATTTATTAATTTTTTTCTTAGAAATTACAACTAATTAATCAAAATTCCAACGAAACGCATCTTTTTTTAAGTAAACGCTAATATTTTGCATTTGGTTGCGGTTCATTTTTAAATAAACTCAATAATGACGATTTGGATCGCAGCCTTAAGCTCGTAAACAGCCGCTGATTTTCTGACATTAAAGTCAGATTTCACAAAACCGTATAAAAAGTCGTACTTGCTGCCCAATTGATTTCTTCTCCTCGCGAGATGATAAAACATGGGAAGTATTTGGCACCCGAGTAGGGTGCATTATTGCTTCTCGTTGTGAACCCGTGCAGTACTGGAACCAACTATTAGGTCCACGATCGCTTCAAGTGATGAAGCGAACTTAACTGCTCCAATTACTTACTTACTTAAGTGGTGCTGCAGTTTAGGGTGACACTGAGACATTGCCCGTCAACCAATTAGCCTCTCTAGTTGGCCGAGACTCTAGCTTCTTCTTCATTCCTTTTGCTAGGCGAGGTTATGATTAAGATTATAGAGATCATAACACTCCTACTTTACTGCATCCCTACTGGTCCGCCTGTGGGGTTCACCGTAGCCGGGTCTCTAGCTTACTGCCTCCAATAGCGCACGCCAAGTATGTTGAGGTTTCCTTCTACTTGTTCGCGCTACTTAAGGCGAAGTCTTTCTTTACGGTGTTATTCCTAATGGTTGGGTCCGAAGACTCGGGGGTTTAGGTCGCTGTCAATTCCCTCCACATGTGCGCTCTACCAATAACAACTGAATAAATACTCTTATCACAGTTTCAGGACCGCCAAACTATCAATTTAAGTTGTCCACTTGAAATGGCACATCCTTTACGAAGCAGCGCCGGACCTATTACGTTACTACCCTAAGAAGTTGTAGCACTAAAAATGGATGAGAATGGTAGAGACAGCTCTGAGGGACTGAAAATATGCGGAATTATTAGATATTTCTATAACTACAATAAGACCAAGCGAAGATTGTATAATCTCTGTTGTCTTACGAGTATAATTGTTTTGCATTTTCTTTTGCCACTGCAGATCATGTTGAACAGAAAATAAAAACCAGCTTCAATGTATGCTTTTTTTTTGTAACTTTGTTTTGATTAATTCGATTTCGTTTCGTGAGTTTTTAATTGAATGTGTCTCTGTCATCAAAAAAAGAGAAAAGAAAAAGAATCGTACAATATACGGAAAATTAAGTTTAGATTTCCAAAAATAAATATCTGTTTCCCATAACTAAAGAAAAAAATTTCTTTATTTGTGAATATTGTAGTGGAAGGCGAAAGGATTTATATGGGTGCGGCCTTTTGTTAAGGAGATAATGAACTTCGAAAGAAATTTTCTTTTAGAGTTTATTCTGCTGGGCATGTGGCCCTCTTACTTTGATTTTTCATGTGTTCGTACAGAATTTAAAAATAAAACTTAAGGTTTAGTCGTGTATGTTTTAAATTCTGGTCTGTGTTACCTCGTTCAACTGTCTGCCAATCTGTCTGTGTTTAAATTATGTTTTTTATTTCAAAAATAAACTCAAGAAGGCCCTTTTTAGAGTAAACTATACGTGAAATGCAATAATTTTGAAAAAGAAGAAGCAAAATTTGGGGTAATATTTAGGAGTACTATTGAATAGTCAATTATCTGACTATATAGTTTAATAGTTGTATTACTAGTAGATGCTCATATAGTATATGTGTAATTAGCAAAGGGGACTGCTATTAAGTTCTTTTTTTTACTAATGCTTACCGTTAAGGTAAATTTTATTTAAAATTGAGTCGGCAATTGCAGCTCCAACTTCTTTTTATCTTTTTTTATTTGTATTTTACAAACTATAGATTAATAGTAATTATTAGTTGATTCGGTTTATAACCACCTTTTCGCTTTACTTCTCATGGGACATAGGACACCAATAAATCGATGATTATTTATCAGCTCCTTTTGTTTTGCTAGAGTTAGAAACAGTCCATTAAAGCATAAATACTCAATATCCGTTCATTGTATGTAACCTTTTTTCTTCGTCATTTTACTGAAAATATTTGGAGCTTATTTGATGCAGATCTTATATGATTAACACTCACCACACTAGCTCCAAAAGTTAAGTATCTAAGGTGAATAAAGGGAGGACAATCACCGAGAAAGTATTTCAGAGCGTTGTCAGAGACATATCAGATGATAGTGTTGCCTAAGACTAACTACCAAGAAAGTGTTTAGCGAATGTGTAGTTGCCAACAAATTCGTCAGAAAGTTGTCTTTTCTAGAATGCAGAGGATTGCTTACAGGAGGCATTTGTTAAGACTGTTTATATCCTGGCTAACCATGCTATTTATGCTTGCGTTCATAAAAGGCCAACTGTCAATGGGAGCCACGACTGAGGACATACTGAAACCTACGCCGTAATTACAGTGTGATCTGGTACCCAAATAAGACTCAATGACTTCAGTCTTTTGACGGGCGGACCTCATATGGGTCTTGCATTTTTGCACTACAGAAGTAAGATAGGAATGCAACAAGGTACATATAATTTGCTCCTCTTACCTATCTTTTATGAAATATGACAGCTTATATGCCAGAAGGCACATATCTATCAGACGGACGTTAAAGAATAACTGTCGCTCAGATTTATCAAATCTCTAATATGGATTGTACCATTAGCAGACAACTTTGATAGTGCAGTTCATGATACAAAACTAACGAGAAAGACATTCACCAACACATCTAGAGCTGAGTACAGCATACTAGTCATACTAGTTTGTCGTCAAACTCGTGCTAGAAAAAATAATAAAAAAGAAGATGATGGAGTAGAATATATGGTGTGATGATTAAATTTACAAAGGTTCTTACAGAACCATCAACTTTCTTGTGAAAATCTTCATAGGAGCACTGCAAATTCCCATTTTGTTTACCGTTTTCTGAATACGTCGGACAAACTACTAGCCTTACCCCGCTGTTTATTCATTCATTCAAGGATCTGACGCAGCTTCATTGAGTTTTTACCCTCTTTTCGCAAACTTATTCCTACTCATTTGCCTTCTACTGAATCAGCTGCAAAGGGGAATAATGACATGCGATATAATATCAACTAAGATCAAGGTTTCAAAACTAAATGACTTCGGTCGGAAATTCTTTTTCTCTTCCTTCTGAGAGCCATTGATGTAAATGTTACCGAAATGTTAGAAACATATGTAAGTCATTTAACCAATGTATATAAAAAAATATTATTTTGGTTCAAAGACCCAAACTCTTCTAATTTATCAAAGAAGTATTTTTCAAGGTTTCATTCACAGAGCAGAAGTGTTATGTCCTCTAAAACATGTACATAGGTCACTGCACTATGTATCTACATACCTAGACCTGTATTCGATAAACTGTATTCGTGTTTCCTTAGAATGCAATGACCAGATCCCTATCAGTTTTCCTATTCGTTATCTGCTTAGTTTTATAATTTCCCCACTGGCCTCAAGGTTTGCAATAGAGAATAACTCTCTTAGCCACGCACATTGGTGGTTTTATAATCCAATTATGTCACTTTGTGGGAACTCTGCTCATTTTTTTTAGCTAATACGTGGCCTAAAGAATATTCCGCATGCATATCGTTTCAAAACTTTGTATCTATTGTGCTAAATAATTTTTATACTGCTGTCTGAAATTGTGTTTACTCTCCTCCCATATTTGAATCCAAAGATTAATTTTGAGTTCATAACTGCATAAGTTAAGAATCTCAAGTCTTTGATTTGATTTATTTATCGGTTATAATTGTATCTCACATACGAGTATCTATCGCACGTTTTAGGTCGTGTTATATGCATCACTGCGAAGACCTGTAAAATATATATGTATAACGGCTCCGAGTTAAATAAAAGAATTATTATTAATTTGCTTTTTAAATGTTACCTCATATTTTATTCTAAATTCTTAACTAAACCATCAAAATATACTTATGTATATCTAAATTTATTTTTATTAATTTAAAATCTAAAGGAATATTTTTTTATTCTGCGTTTATCATATCTTTAACAGCATTTATCGTATTTTTTCTAACAACAAAAAATACTTGGCATCTTGCACAATGATAGAATATTAAAGATAACAAATTTAGCACCTTAAAATCTATAGCTGGGTTGTTTTTCTTTGTTTTCATTAAATAAATATATTTTTTTGTTTTTTAAATTTAGTTTTTAACTTTCAATTATCTCTTGCCTGTAAATACTTTTATGTTTGTTTTGATAATTATTTGTTATTAAATGAATTTAAAAGTTTTTTGTTTTCTATTTGTTTTTAACTTAAATACAATAATAATTTTATTTTTATTTTATAATCACACACGCACTGCACAGGCTTGCACACTGAGAATAGGCTTCCAAAAGGAAGGCATGTAAAAAGTTTCATCTATTCTATTTTTGACGCAATTTTTGTGCCTCCTTTCGTGCTTTAAATCCACGGAAACTGGCTTGAATTTTGGTTGCTGCATCTGTTGCCATTTTTTGCTTTTTTCGCACAAGAAATCCTCTAACACCGGCCTGTATTTTAGTGGCACATTTATCCTCCACGGATGATCCCTCACTTCCGCTACTGCGTTCATCCCTTAAATGGGCTGCGGTACTGTTATTGGAATCCATATTTTGGGTTCGATGATATCCGTTACTGGGTCTCGAACGCTGAAGTTGTTTTCGGACACGATATCCTCGGAATCCGGCTTGTATCTTAATGGCGGCGTTCTCTTCGGTTGGCGATGAGTTGGGCGAACTTGGATGAATGTGCATTTCCGTTCCCGTTTGAATGGAGTTTGACGTTTGCAGGGTGCACGGAGCGATGATGAAGTTGTATGAAAGACAAGTCTCCACAAAAAATATCTGACTGATCACAAACAGTAGGCGATCACTTATTTTTAAGTATCCGCTGAGTAGACCGTTCGAAACGATTTTCAACTTACGACTGACGGAACTACGAGAGAACGACTGCAGCAAACGATGCTTAATCTATGGGATGCTTGTCTAGCTGACGCGATTGCTTCTATAGATGAATGCTGGCGCTGTTGGCGGCGGCTGCGGCGATCTCTGTTATTTGTTTAGTCAAGTCAAGAGAATATGTAGTAACACTGCAACACAATATGTTGGCCTGTCAGATTGTTTAGAGAGATATTTATCTGTGGCGTTTGGTGTTCTGTTGTGGCGAATGCCTGCTCGTGGAATATACTCGTGTCGGGGTTAGTGAGATGCTCTTATAGGCATCGCGGAGCGGGCCATAGGCACTCATTGAATGTTTTTTTTTTGTTTTTTTTTCGTGTTGGCTTTGTTTTGTTTAATGAATTTCCTTTCTATTTATTTTTTATTCTATTTTTCATCATTCAATTCTCTCTCGTTCTCTCTCATCCATTAGGGAGAATGAAAATGCATCTGAATGAATGATGAATCAAAATTGAAATTGAAAATTGCTTCTGTGTGTTGAGGGGGGAGGATAACCCGGCATTGCTCGCCATCCATACCCTCAGTGCATCCCTTTTATGGTTCAATATTACTTGACAGGGGGTATAAACAATAATTTCTTTCTATCCATGTGGGTGTATGTACAGATGTGTTGATTTATTTTTGTTTAAAGAAACGAATTTAATTTAAAGCCACGGACATGTGGATTGTGTGGTTGGTATAGCTGGCTGGCAAACATCGATGATGATCATGATAATATGATGGAATCTTACGTCGATATTCTCTTTTCTTTGGATGGTTTTTTCATTTTGTTTTTTTTTTAAATTTTCTGTTATTTTGTAGAAATATGTGATATGTATGTACATTGGGGGGTGTATTTATAGACTGCTTGTTCCTGTGATGTATTTCCTCGACGTTAATTAGTTTTACATCACTTCTATTGGTTGTGTCGCAATTGCGGGCAATTAGCAATCTACTCGTAGTAGATAGTTTATTGGCCTTTGTTTGCAATTGAAAGTGCACTGAGATAATATTTTAGGTGGTGGTATTATGCAATTGAAGCGCGTGGTATGAGGTAATAGAATGAAGCCATTGATAAAGTACTAAGTGTGAATAAAAACTAAAGTTTTAAAATCTCTTAAGTGTCAAAACATAGTTACAACATTATTGTATTTTATTTTTTTTTGCACCATGGAAATGTCTCAACTCTTTTGTCTTACAGTTCTAGCTTTTTTTGTAGGTCCCAATCCTAAAAATAAATGCTTTTTAGGCTCATCAAAATTAAGAAAACAAAATTGACAACCAGATAAGGTGAACAACTCTACCATTTTTCTATTAAGCGAATTGCAATACCCCTACAAGCTAAGCAACAAGGATGTTCCTAGCAGAGTTGCTTCACAGAGCTAGAGCCAATCTAGACTTACCATGTCAATTTTAAGTTTCATAACTGAAAAGGAAACTCTTAAGTTGTCTGATGTCGTCCGTGATGTGATTTCGGGTATGCTTTGTATTTCTATTTAAGGCAATTTCATTCTGAGATTTTGCAGAAAGTTTCGGTCTTATTTCTTGAAGTACGTAATGGATTTTGAATACAGCAAGTGGAAACATAGAGCTTGTCTATCTGTGGGTGTATGGCGTTTACCTTAGAATTTAGGTTAATAGTTAGTTAGGACTTTTATTTAATAAAAATATAGGTTAACAAATCATGCATAGTTTTCTAGTCTGTTTGGATTTGGCCATTATTGACCGTCTACCAGATTGACATTTGGGCTATAACTCATAAAATATGAGTTTACTTACATAGAACATTATAAACTTTAAATATTCGCATAAAAAATTTAACAACGCATAACGAAAACTTGATACATACATATATCGACATTTCTCTTTTAAAAACTTTCCTTCATGATACATTTTCTATACATTAACGCCTTCATAGTGGTTAAAATGTTGCTCCAAAGGATCTCAGGCGGTACTCTTTCAAAATAGGGCATATCGCTATAAAGTAGAAAATGTCTTCTCTCGCACTGTTGTTACACAGATTACAAAGGATTGGCAGCTCTGGACGCTGACAGGCTGACGAGTATTTTGTCGCTTGAGTTGTTGTTTAAAAAGCATGTTTCATCTTGTAGTTGCGAGTAGTATATCCTATGTTCGGAACTTCGAGCATCGTGTACGTATCTCTCGTATCTATCTCATTTCATTGATGATAATATGTGCATCCTTGCACAAAACGGCTGTTTCTTTACTAAGTCTTCCTATAAATCTAGTCCAATTATTCAGGTGTGGAGGTCAGTTGCTTAGTTATATCGGTTCAACGAGAGAAAGTAATAAATTGGCACCACCTACACAAAGTAATGAGTCTCAGGACATTGCTTTCTAGTTCGAAAGTTCTTTTTTATTCTATTGTATTGGTCAGCAGCTTGGTAAAATTAAAGGCCATATTAATCGTGGAAGGCCGATGAAAGGTCTAATGGAATATCATTATTATGTGTGTTTACGTATCGTGTATCGTGTACGTTTTCAATGGAAGGTTGTCTGGTGCTTAAAAATCGTAGGAGTATTATAGGTGTAAAGAAATAATAGTAGATGTGTATGTACATTTGGGAATATGTACCTTCATATATTCAATGCTACTACTATGAAATTGTGTCCAAATTCTATTCAGTAGTGATGCTTGCAATCTTTTTGATTACTAATTTGACAATTTAGCCAAGTTTATCGAAATACATGATCGGATAAAGCTTGAATATGAGCACTTATTTAAAGTATCATGTAACCAAGAATAATCTACCTATCTGTACGGGGTTTAGGAAAATCTTAGAATCACATGACAAATAACGTCACAACTATTAAAATTGGCTTGTGTAAAAAACCGATCCATCACTAGAAGACACACAAATTTCCCAGTCAATTTTCTCAAGTCCACCACAAAGTCTGACAAAAGAATTATCAACGTAAGCAATTGAATATTATGCAACATCGTCAACTTTATTTAAATTAATGCAATTTTCTCTGCAGGTAGCTATTCATCAAACGATGTTGATTTAATCTAACAGGTTATGGCAACGTAGCTATAACAGAACCCATTCGTTTGGATTTTTCGAGTGGGAGGACATCATAACTCAGGGTGAACAAAAGCTAATCATCAACATCTCCGCACATTTTCACTCTGATGCAAAACTAAAAGTATCTGTCATTTGCCATAAAAAAAGAATAGCTATTCAACGGATAGCAATTTCCATCCGTTAAATTGACGGCAACCGAGTGAGTTGCTTTTGACGTCACACTGGACGTCATCTGATAATAAACGATCGTGTTAAATATTTTCACCCCATCCTCTACTTAGTGCGCGGTGTCAGAAATCAGTTGTCTACAAGTATCCCTCTCTCTTTCTCTTCCTCCGGGGATGAAAACTGACCAAACGAGCATTTACTTTAAGACATGTTGGTGTTTCCAATTGGGATGGAAGACGCCGAACGAAAAGTATTTTCCATAAACACGATGTGGTTACTCCGTAAGCATCTGGCCCATCATTAGTCTCGTGTGGAACCAGTAGCAGCTGGTTCTCTGGTTATACGATCATAGGTTCAAATCGCAGCTAAACGTATTTTTCTCTCCTCGATATGAGATTTTACAGAGAACTTATAAATATCTTTCAATTGGATAATTGAATTGAATTTATGATCTGAGTTAATACTTGGAGGGCGGTGCGGATTGTAGATTTGCATTTGCTTTGCGAGGTGGCAGAGTGGTAACGAGGTAGTCATGAAAATGACGCAATCAAAGCGAATGACGGCATTTAATTAATCGTACTCAATTTGTCGAATTCGATTAGATTGCTTGCAGGATGTGTTGGTAGCCTTGAACTTGTTAGGTTTGGGTATTTCCGTTGTTGGTTTTGGCAATGGTTTTCATATTCCGGGAAGTATGGGCTTCGAATAGAATTCAATCTTTGCACAGAGTTGTGAGTATTTCCAAATCAAATTGTGTATCTTTCAATACACGTAAAACACATAAATCTAAAGGAAACGACTTTAGTTACATGGCATTCTGTTTGCACGTACAGAGCTAGTATCGCTTTCAAAATAATCTAGGTCTCGATATTTTGATCAATGTTAGTAATTCCATTTCAGCTTCTTTGATCATTTGTCCCCTTTCCACTAGTTGTCGTATATAGTTTCTGACAATGTGTCTTAAGGCCAACCAGCACTTCTCTAATTGCCAAGAATTGTCTTCGACTATTCTGTGGCAAGCTTTTCGGTCGTCGTGTAAGTAGGTTCGATGTTTTCATTGTGACAAATCTGCTCTCATTTTAGTTTTTGAATCATCGCACATACTCGTATGTTTGTGTCCCTGGTCAGCAGATTGCATCACTTAGTTCCAGCAAAGAATCAAACAGAATAGCCTACTCTAGAATGCCCTTGTAGATTGTAGATTGGTTATAGAGGTGTAGGCGCACTGTGACCTTTATAGACCTATTGTACTACCCCGACTTGGAGCTCTAGATGTTGAGATACTCGAGTTAGAGCACCTCCTATAGTTCGATTTCCTTGATGAATCGGAGTATCTGTTGTGGATCTAACAATGGTGGAACTTCTTCTAATAGTTGGTAGGCAGACTTTTTCTTTTTTTTTGTGGATCAGTGCTCCAGATTCCTTCAGAAGGTGCCCTGGGTTTTCCTCAGTATCTTCGAAGAATCTGCAGTCTTCACTTTGCTCAATACCTAGTTTTCTGAGGTGCTCCTTGAGTTTACAGTGACCTTGTGGAAAGGCCATGCCACATAAATTGTCTGATTATACTAGAATGCCTGCAATGAGAGGCAAGTGAAGTAGAGATCTGTGATCTACACTACAGGATCTAGATTGAAAATTTATTTGCTGCTCGATGAGAGTATTTCTCGGATGTCCATTAATGCGTTTAAAATTTATTTTGACAATTATTTTGGCAGCAGAGAGAGACGCACTTATGCTGGACCCCTTTTTTATAGAATATTAGGAAAGTCTGAGTTTTCAAAGCATTTTTTATAAATATTTGCCAAATTTCTTCTTTATCCCTGTAATACTTTATTTATGCCGGAGGAATTCCTTTTCAACCATAGCAATCTGGTGTTTTGAGTTTCTAGAAACTAATCTTTGGCCAGAACTAATCTAGCCCTGCCATCATCAGATTATTTCTTTTTCGAGGCATTGTGGCTATTTTGCTGTCATATTTGTTTTGCCAAAGTTCTTAGACTATAAACTGCTCTACTCATCGGAGCGTACAGCAATTTGCAGATCCGAATTCGTTAAATTCCACACGAAAATGTAACAAAGAAAGAAAAATTGTATGTATCTCACTACAAATCCATCATATTTCTGTTTCAGTGGCGAAAATAGTGCGTATACGCCCCCAAGGCAAACTTTTTACTCAAGTGTGCGTACAATGAATCGAACGCACTTCGTTCTTGGGCTGGCAAAATAGACAAACGACCTAGCCAACCTAATTGCAAAATTATGTTTTGCATATTAGATGATTTATCTTAGTCGTAAAACAATGCGCTACGCCAGCTGTCAGCCTTTGCTTTCAATTCTCGATGCAACAAGGAAAACTTGATCTGATTTCTAGAAAATAAATTCAATAAAATTCAGAGATGTTGACCCTCACGCAATTTGCAGCGCTCGCAAGTGAATGAGTGTTGGGATTTCTTTTGGTTTTACAATATATGTATGCCTGACCAATCCCTGATGGTAATGTGTTTAATTTCAGAAAACGATTGTTTTGACAAAACAATGCCTTCATACAGACACACAGAGAGTAGACAGTACACAGGCATGGAGCCTTCCATTAACGAGCGGATGCAAAATGAAATTAAACCTTGTATTGACGCAATTCATTTTCAGCGTGACATATAACAAATTGCTTTAATGATCCGTTAAGTAAGAGTACTGAATGCGCAGTTTCCCTTCCTAAAAATAACTCTGGTGTGTGGTTTTTGGTCTTTGAAACAACCAGGTTTTATGCATAACATGAGAGACTGTCATAGTTTTTAGCAAGAGAATTCTGTCAATCATAACTAATAATTGTGCTGCCAAAAATACGAGCGTACGTACGTGCAACGTTTATGAACGGGCCGCGAGACCGGGTGACAGAGTGGCTAAAGACACTTCCTCTGTTGGTCTATTTAAGGATGAAGAAGAAATCTCCCACGTCCAAGCAGATGAATTTGTTAAAGTCACAAATTGTAATTAATTTGACATCTGTACAAAATTAGTGCGGTCTTAAATGTTATGATTGCTCATTTAGTTTCTTTTTTGACGACTTTTGACGGGTACATATATAAATATGTACTCCTAGCAGTCTTTTATTCATGCATAAGGTTACGTATCTACATATGTACGGGATTGTAATATGAAGTTTTGCTTCTGACGATCCGTTTTTAAGCTTTTAGTGTACTACTGAAAGGTATGATATGAAAAACCAGATGACTACCTTCAAAGGAACTTCTTTCCCCATTTACATATGTACGTATGTGATCCTTTATTATGAATAATTTACAACAATGGTAATAATACACGAATTTTAAAGTTCCGTATCCGAAGTGGTTACTTTCATACTTAAAGTAGCGCTACAGTCCGAGGTGAACTTGGGCTTCGTTTAACAAGCGTCTTCAGCCAGCTCGATAGCTGTCTTCAGTTGGTTGAGGTCAACTTCCACTTGCATGCGCCACATGAGTAGCGGTATTCCTCTACTGCGCCGTCCCTCGCGGTTGGATTTGAAGATTTTCCGGATCGGTGCATTGGTGTCACGCATTAAATGATCCATCTACCTCAGTCGTTTAAATTTTACTCTTTAATTAGTCGCTTTGATGTCGCTCTACAGTTCGCCACTGCACCTTCTCCTCCACTCACCGCCAATGCAGACGGGACCAAAAATCATTTGAAATTTTTTTTTCTCGAAACAGCTATCAGCAACCTTATTCTCTTTTGATACAGTCCATTCCTCTGCACTATAGAGTAGATCTGGGATGGTTAAGGCCTTACAAAAACTCACTTTAGTTATTCCAGAGAGGGCTTTGCTACTCAATTGCCTTCTTAGTCCAAATAAACAGAGCTTGGCAGAAGTTATTCTTCTCATCTCTGATGTTAACCTCAATACAGAGGTCGTTATCCGCATTAATAGCGGATCCTGAATAGATAGTGTCCCTAACTACCTTATAGTTATATTTATTTACAGTGACGTTCTGTCTTGATCTTGATACTTACGAAAATGCCGCTGACATCACCCTGCGTTCTTCCGATAATGTCAATATCGTCGATGTATGCGTGCAGGGACTTTTGAAAAATTATGTTAAAGTAAGCGCATGACAGCGCATCGCCTTGTCTGAATCCTTTTTGACATCAAAAATCTCGGTGAGTGCATTCTTCATCGTCATCCTGCACGAACTAGTCATTGCTCTATTGGCAAGAGTTATTTTTCTTGCTGTCTCTATAAATGTTGTCATATGTGGTGGTAGGTATCTATTTGAAGCTCCAGAGTTTTTTCCCAAAATCTTCCGTAGTGTGAATATTTTATCGATGCTAAACTTTCATGGCTTAAAGCCACACTCATACGGAACGATCAGGTTGTTGTCGAATAACTTTAGGTGTCCACAAAAGATAGCAGATCTTATATGTGATGTTAAGAAGACTGATGCCTCTTCAGTTGGAGCAGTCTACTTTTTTGAGGACCGGGCAAACAATGCTGAGGTTCCATTCGGAAGTGTTTCAATATTCGATATCTTAAGTAAAGACATGGTCTATCAACGAGAGTCTGTCAGTAAGTAACCGATAAAGTCAACTTTTGTAGATAGTACAAGCGAAGAAATCCACTTCTTGTTAAATGAACAATCTCAAATACCTTGGGGTTCTTCTAAAAAAGGTGTATAAACTGGGGTAAAGAACCGAAAAAAATGCTCAAACTGTATGTCCGCGTCAAGAGCCACCTATGCTGCATAGATTCAACGTCTGGTCGAAGTATGTAGGTATGTAAATATGACGGGCAACATACAGGCATGCAACTTCCACTGCATCTCTGAACGCAATATTGGAGGCCTAACTTTAATACAGACCTATATCCAATATCACAAAACTAACCTAATTTTCACTTTTGCTTAAGTCTGCGAAATATACAAGATGGGAATTTAGAAGTAATAACATCCAGAAATTTTCAATATCTGAACTTCAGTCTCGCATCACCTGTTGAATATATTTAATTTTGGGTGATCACGGTCGACGTGGCTCACTAGTTAGTGTGTAAGAATGTTGCGCGTACAAATACACGATCAAGTCCTAGAAAATAGTTTTTTTTTTGGTTCGACTTCTCGAGAATACATGACGAACATCGGAACATAAGGATATACTGACAACAAGAAGGGACACACAACATCGGTGAATTGAACAGAATCTTGCATTCACCAGGTATACTTTTGTAGACAGTGACTTTGTCTACCTTATTCTTGCTAATCGCTGTTTTTTAGAACTGAGAAGGTAATTGAGTATAGTAACAATTAGGGAGATTTTATGCAAGACCCTAATCCACCCAGTCCTGCTTGTTGGGCGAACTTTGGACTCTGTTAAAAGTAGATGAAGACATCCTCGGTGGTTCGAGAGAAAAAAATGGCGAAGAACGCCAATACTCTACTCCGTAGGGTCTTCCAATCCAACCCAAAGGAACAACGCAGTAGAGGATGACCCAGCGTAGGGTGGCACGCAGAAGTAGAATGGGACCTCAACGGACTTGCAGTGTGCTACTGAAGCCAGTTAGCTCAGGAATGGGATAACTGGAGAGGGCTAGAAATTGTAGCGTCACCTTAGTAAATAAGTAAGTATTCATTTATGTATGTACCGAATTTTGTCACAATTGTCGGATGGAAAATAATTTCCAATTTCATAGATTACTGATTTTATTTTAGTTCCTGGTATCCTGGAGGGGCTCATAACTCATAACTTACAATTTCATTCATTTCATGAGCTTATTGCTCTGACTAATTAAGAAAAACATTTTTTTTTTAAATCTTAATGCAGATTTTCGCTGCAAACTAAATGACTCACAGCAATATTCTATCAAGTGCATTTCATCTCGAATTTTCATTTTCTACAAAGGAACATTCTTTTCTTTATGATTATTTTTATGATTTCTGAGGTCCACGTTTTTAGAAATGCAACATTCTCCTCGGATCGTTTCATTCAACACAATTTTAATGAATTCACTAATGAAGTGAGTTCTCCCTCTTCGTCGCCGGCTGACTTCTGTCGAAATTCTAGAACACGTTTATTTTCTATAAGTGATTTAGATCTACGCTTATTGGCCTAGTTTTTGGTTTCCAGTCTGTTGAAAAAGTCTTTGCATTCGTTTTCGCATTAGATGTCCAATAAATTGGATACAAATGTGAATGCGAACTAGATTTAGCTTCGCAATTATATGTATGTGTACCCAAAATACAATTGCGTTGTTAACCACTTGTATTGTTGCATTCCAAAGTGAAAATTGGTGCTAAATGAATATTGGGATTTAGTATACAAACATAAATGGGCAGTGAACTTGATATCGTTTGCAATGGATTGCATTGTATTTATGTACTTATTCTGCAAAAGATGTGTGCAATGTTGATCAGTTTTAAAACTGTGGTGAGCTACAAGAAGTATTTAAATGTAAACTTAAAAATAAACTAAGGTTTCCCCATTAATATTTTTTTCTTTTTGAAAAACCCTTGCCCATGTGGCACACTGCGAACTGAAAGATCTTTTGTATAATTAATCTAAGAGACGTACTACCTCCCTACTGAAGGATAGTGTATCCTTAGTTGCAGAATTTTCCAATTCCGCCGGCGTACATATATCTTTATAGAAAATACGTCTCCCTAACCAATGCAATGCTGGGCAATTGCAGAGAATGTGTTTGGATGATTCGTCCTCCTCCGAGCAGAACCTACATTCCGTGTCTGAGCTCAGATTAAGTTTGTTAAGGTGGTATCACAGGCCACAATGCCCCGTGAGAAAGCCCACCAGCTTCCTGATACTATCATTATTAAGGTTTAGTATATCTTTATAGGAGTAAGGCATGATTAGTAGTTTGGATTGTCTCAACACTGGGACATTTTCCCACTGGTCCAGACGAAGTTTGTGTTCCCAATTACTAATCAGCGTTGCGGCGGAAGACCAGTTGATGCCACAGCAAGGTTCAGGTCCTATGAACGCAGCTTCTGACTCAGCCCTAGCTAGTTCATCTGCAAGTTCGTTGCCTGCAATCCCTTGATGACCGGGGACCCATCCAAGTTTTACCCCGTTGTGCCTCGCCAGGGACTGCAGTGCATCATAGCAGCATTCACTGTCGTCCATTAAATTGCACGACAACGCTTTGAGTGCTGCCTGACTATCTGAAAATATATATATTCTGGCGCCCTTAACACCCTTACTAAGGTAGCGCAGATTTAATGGCATGGAGTTCAGCCTGAAATATAGTGGGACATATTCCCATAAAATTGAATGTGTTGGGTTCAAGGTACCAGCTCCAAATCCAGATTCCATTTTGGATGCGTCTGTGAGCCAGACCAGACCCCTAGAGTCTAATGCCGGAACACCACTTGCCTACCTACCGAAACAGTTCTCCCTGACCATGATGTCGGGGATGGTGCAAAACATGTCTTTTGGGGATTGAGTTAAGAATTTTCAGATATCCCACATGGTCACTTGGTTTATACTTGTATTTTATCTGCAACTTGATAGCACATCTAGCTGCTGTCTTCCTGATGCAGATTCGAAGGGGTGAAAGCCCAACGACTGCTTCTAAAGCTGCCGTAGCGCAGGTTCGCATAGCACCTGTAAAGTTAGCCCCATACAATTAACAACTTACAAAGTTTCAGCAGCTTGACAAGACGGATAAATAGTTTTAAGGTAAATATGTGTAGGTGTAGAAAGGCGAATTAAGAAACTTTGTCATGACAGTTTTGACGGTTGTCAGACATTCGCGAGAAGTGGGCGATTCGAACCTCTCACTCAGTAATCCAACTCACTAACCACTGAACCACGGCGCCGCGCTATGATTTTTACGGCATTTACGATACGATTGAGAATATTGTGGGCTCCAAACAGCATTCTACGATAATAAAAAAAGTTTTGCTTATGATTGGATTCCGGAATACTCCCATTAACGCTGATATGGAACTTCTCAAAATTGAACACAAAATCACGTGCAAAAAATTTGATATCTTGGAATTGAGTGAAGTAGGGTGGTTTGAACTTCAAAGCCGAAGTGTAGTATCCGTCAACAAACAACTATCGCTCTAGATTCACTCTGGGAATCATATCTGAAGCATTCGAGGATTCGGTATAGGTTTGTTGCTAAAAGCAACCACACAAAAAGTCGGTTTAGTAATCATAGATTTCGGAATAGAGTAAGAAAAAATCATCATCATGTAGTGATATGCACCTGTATACACCAATAATTTCGGATAAAAACTAATTCTAGGATTGGAGAGAAAATCAACGCTTCACTGAATAAAGGCTTTATATGTATTCTTTTTTAAATGTTGCCAATTTTTTTGAAACTGTTTCAAAATGATTGGTCGTTGTAAGTAGAACACCTCATGTTTATCCTCAGCGACCTAGAAAAGTGTGAAAGTATATCATAAACTTGAATTGCTACATCTTCAGCAGAAGGAGGAGAAAAGGTTAACCTTTTAAACGTCCTTGCGTCACAAGTCTAAAATGCAGCAGCCAGGTGCAGGTGCAACAAGAGAATCACCAAAGAATTCCTATGTGGTCAAAACTGCAAACAGTGTATTGTGAAATGTTAAAATGTTTCATTGCTCATGAGAGTCAGAGTTATTCTTGGAAATAGATTGGTACCTATTTCCGTAAGTCTCGGTGTTGAACAGACAGATTTCGACAGGATAATAGGAGACTTTCTTTGATAAACTTATGTTCTTTATAGACCACCATGGACTACGACATGTTACTCCTCATCTACATAAATACATATGTACATTATGCTGACGTTGTATGCTTGCTTGCAAATGACGTTAAATTTGGAATTATGAGCAACCAAAAGTCCGACAAAAATCATTTTTAGAAGCCGGTTAATCTTCAATCATCAACTACTGTGTCCAAAGTCCTATTCTCTCCATGTGGGATCTGTTTCCTTCAAGTAAATGACAAATTCATCCCAACACCTGTCAGAAAAGCCGGTTTATTTTCATATTTAGACTGCTTGCCACTAACTGTACGGTAAGCCATTAAGTATCTCAACCCAAACCAAAATAAAATCGAAACAAAACAGAAAGACTGTGCGCCCCATGAGATACAGGAACACATTTTTAAAATCTCTCTGCATGGAGGACATAATTAGCCGTGCCGTGTAACAACAACAAACGAATATTCACCTTGGCATTGCGTCAATGAAAATGTGAATGTAAAAATAAATAAAAACAAAAAGAAAAGCGAAATTATTAATAGAAATAAGTGAAATATTTAAAACAAGAGAAAAAAATCACCCGGTGGGAGGTGCAGGCGTACCGCTTTTAATTGAATTCAGTTTCTTTATTGTGAGCGTTTGTTTTATTTTATGGCCACGGCTGAGATAAAAATCGTTTTTCGCATTTTCACATTTTAGCACTTACTCAACAAGATCATTCACAATGTGAGGAAAATTATTTTTACCACAATTTCCTCCGCGATGCAACCTCAACTTGGAGAGAGTCAGCAAGTGACTCAGTTCTGCTGGAATGTGCGGGTGAAATATTTTAATGAACTTTTGAACATACTCGTACATGGTACCTCCTGGGTGGTGGTGGCTCATTGTGGGTGGGAACATATTATTTATTTAATAGAATTCTAAATACATTTCATGTGCGTGGTGATGATAATTTAAAATGGCATTGGAACAAACAAGAATTAGTTATGACTATTCTGACGCATTTGATCTATCTATCTATCAACATCACCCCCACTACATAGACGTCATAAGATAAGAATTGTGACCTCAAAAGTCGAAAGTAGTAAATGACATGTGTCAGGTATTTCCGACTAACGACCTTAGATGTACATATCTTCCAAGAAGTAGAAATGTTTTCCTCTAAATGTTTGTCATTCACCACAAGAACGTCAGTCAATTAGGCAGGCTCAAGCTAAAAAGACGGACAGGAGTGACACATTTTTTTTCTTTATCAAATTGCATGTGTGACGTTGTTACCTTTTTGACAAAGAACAATGTGATCAGAATTTAATTACGACATTAAAATTTCACTCAAAGTTGTTTTCTGAAGTCTTTTGCGTAATATTTGTTGCGATAAAAAAGACAATCGAATGGGTGATTGGTTGATGGAAGTCATGCAGAAAGGGCAGAGAAAAAGAAAGATTACTTCGAGTTTGCCTAAGTTGGGCGTGAATTTGAAAAGAAGCCAACCAAGTCAACCTGCGTAGTCATTACTAAGAGTAATCATAAAATAAATCGTATGAGTTTTGTTTTGATTGGCTGAAACATTCAAAGTATCAATTAGAAACTAAAATGGGTCCACTAAGAACCGATAAAATTATGTCGTTCTCCCCTTTATACTGCTACCATTCATTCACTTTCTGCGAAGGAAAAGGTTTATTTATGGGGAATGTTTCAAACTTTTGTTATTAGACCTTGATCGCCTTGTCCCTTTTAACACTCTTTATAGCGTTTCTTCAATTTCTCGAACCTTTGCAAAAACCAATTTGAATCTTGGTCGTTAAGGTACTCAGAAAAAGTTGCATGGACCACTACATCGCACTAAAAACGATCGCCTTTGAGATCTACATATCTTAAAATTGGAAAACAGGAAACAATTGCGAGGACCGAAGTCTAAAAAACACGAGATGAGTTTCTCATTCATACCCTCGTGCAATTGTTTAAATAGCAGCAGATAAATAGGTCTAGACTTCAAGTCGATAGTAGCACGGTTTTGCGTGCCTACTCTCTTGGAATGCTTAGCATGTTGTGTAATGCGTCCTAGTCAACCGATTATTTTCCAACTTCTCCTAACTTAAAAATGTCATTTCCAGTCACTTTGACGGGAGGTATCGTAGTGCAAATATTGTATTCGCGCAAATTTCAATTGGCGTAGATAGAATTTTACGGTTGAATATATCCAATAAACAGCTTATAAGTGCTCATTGGTTTCGACTGGTTGCCGGTTTTCTCAGTATTTTATGGCAATGTTTTCCAGATACTAAAATCCAGGAATAGCTCTGTTGGTAAAATGTTTTCCCCTTTGTTACAATACAATCTTAACATTTGGGACTTTGATTTATTTAAAAATTTGGACAAGATAATCTATTTCCAATCAGAGCTCCATCTCTATGGTACTTGTAGTTAGTGCAGTTCGATTAATTAACGTTTACTCCAGTGTGTCGTGGATTGAATGAATGCTTTTTATGTGTTGCTGCAGTGTGTGGTGAAAGTTTTTAAGTATTTCGCGTCTGATCATGGTGGATGATATTTATTGACATAAATATGTATGTATACTTTTGACACAGTAAATTCGATTTTCCGCGAAAGCAGACAAATATCTGTGTGTATGGTTTTGCATTTCGCCTTAACATTGTCTAGAAAAAAACTTCTGAAATCTTTACTTTCTTACGTTAGGAATAAAAGTTAATACTGCCCGCAGATGCTCTGGACAATGACAAGATAGTACCGGAATACATTAAATACTTGAAGAAAAGGGAAGAACCGAACTTTTAAAAGTAATAAATCTAGTCTGGGCAAGTGGAAGTATTCCAAAGGATTGGAAATATGGTGTTATCCTTCTATTTTTTTAAAAAAGGGGACACAAAAGAATGTGATAACTTTATGGAGACATCCCTCCTTTCAACAGCTCTTAAAGTGTACGAGGTCATCTTAGAGTGCAGATTCAAGAAAAGATTTGAAAGGCAGCTACCATATTATCCGAGACCGCATTTTTACAGTGTTTGAAAAAAGGGCTTTGTTTGCTTTATAGACGTGAAGAAAGCGTTTTACACGACAAGCACAGAGAAAGTTTGAGAGAGTCTTCTTACATGAAGACAAGAAAAACAAATACAAGTTATGGAAATAAAATCAGGAAATATAAATTAGGAGAATCAACAAAAAAAGGAACGAATACATTAGAAAGGAACTGGATGTCAAATCGGCCAAACTAATTCTTGATGACAGGAAACTGAAACGAACTGGATACTTAGAACGAATGGAAGAGAATCAGCAAATAAAAGAAATTTGGGAAGCAAAACCAGAGGGGAAAAATATAAGAGGAAATCCAAGACCTCATGAAACACTATCGTCGAAGGTACCTGGGGAAAACTGGCATTCGGGTAAGCATTTAGCACAGGACCCAGTGGAGAAAATTTGTGAAGAAAAAAAAGGAGAGGATCACCGATGTCACCTCGACACTTTAGGGTAAAAGAGAACTGGGATATGTATGTATCTTGCACATTTTTGTAGCCTTAATACGAATAATAAATACGAATACTGAAACTCTTATCTTTTGTCCTATAAAAAGTATAAGAGTTTTGAGTCTAAGTGCGTGACCTGGTCTTACTCGCTGCTACCAAGAAGTCTCTTATCAAAATTATAGGCTGAAGTTCAGGAACAGCTAATGTGTTCACGTCAGGCCCAAGTTTACCTTTTGTTCCATTCAAATGATTACTGGTGTAGTCGAAAACATCTGCACCTATGTATGTAGGTATACAAATTTTGTTGCTTATTTTCGCTGAGGTGATATATGTGCGTACGTACATATTTGTGGTCATAAGTTATAAATTCCAGTTTTTATCATTCAATAGTTCTAGCTTCTTCTATGCTGCGTTAACTTCTAGCAAAAATAACAAGTAAAACGTTTATGATAATCAAATTTTAGTTACGGTTGCAATTAAATTCAGGGAGCGCAATTCTGTCCTTGGGGTTTAGGATACAGTCACCAGGAACATCTTTTGAACAGTCGATTATATTATAATCGATGAAATCGAGATTTGAATAGTGGTTACCGAAAAACATGACATTCTTTAAGAGTTTCATGTATGCAGATACTGTGCATAAAAATATAGGTAGATTTACATTACACTTTTTCAGTGGACAAGTGTACCTGTTTCCCACATTCGTCGAGTCTCTCCAAATCCAGAAACAAATGTAATGGGTGGACGTGTAAAGAAGAAAAAATAAAACGATTTAATCCTGAGCAAAAAAGTTGATTTTTTGAAAAATCTACATAGTAATTCAAATCATAAAAAATTTTAACATTTTAGTTTTGCAAAAAAAAGGATATCCTTGATTTAAAAGCCAAACATACATACACACATCAAACCAACTTAAAAGTATTTTCGTAGCACTTTGTGGAAGAGGCTATAAATCAATTAGCAACTTCAATTTGCTTGAGATATGTAGTTGAATGGCGTTCCAAATTTCTTAATTTTTTTTTTCTCAAAATGAAAGGAATGTGGAAAACGCATTTGGCTAATTTATTTTCTTCTCAAAATCTCATCACTCAGTGATCTCAGTCAATAAAAGATACAGAAATACTTTTTCTTTTTTTTTAGAAAAGACGTCCAAAATGTTGATAGGTTTCATAAAAATGCAAATAAACGTCAAAAACGTTCCGTCTGCACAAATCAAAAAAAAAAATATATATATATGTATTATAATAATCTCTTGCGTACATTCTGTCACAAGTGCGTCACACAACACTAATTAGCTTAGCAGATTTTTCTCATTTATTTACCAAAAAATGTGATCTGATCCATATTAGTTTGAAAAGAGTAATAGTTAGCTCGTCTAAAAATTTATGAATGACAACGATTTCATGCCTGTAAATAATTCAACACGTGTCCACTTTGTCGATCAATAAATTATATTTTCTATTTTACCGCAAACCAAACAAAATTATAACAAAAATGATTTGTAGGAAAACGTGCAGGATTTTGTTTATCCTCAGGAGCACCCCCACCCCGTCAGCATGGGGATTTATTTGCGGTCAAAACAAATATCACATGCGTCATTAAAATCGCTCACCAAAGCCAACCATATTTTTGAACAAATGCCAAGTCAAAAAAAATTTAAGAACATTTGTATGATTTTTTTGCAAATTACTTAATTTTTTCGTAGATACATATGTATGTACATTTATTGTTTATTGTTAAGGATCTGTGCATTTGAAAGTGAGAGATTTATTTTTCCTGCACGCATTGTGGCAAAAGTCAATAAAAATACTAGAAAAGAATTTTGTTTAGCTCTTAAGCTTATTTATTAAGGTTATGTATTTCCTTTTCTGTTTATTTGCTTGAAAAATGTTTTTATTATTTTAATTTTTTTTAAGTTGCATACAAATAAGCATTTCGGTCTGATGAATCTCAATGTAACGTCGCCCATTAGTCTCTGGGAAGGCGGATGCGTTTTTTCTTTTCACCTTCGGCACTTTTGATCCTCTTCCGCATGTGTTTGGGTAGAACGCGAAATACTTCAGAGTCAATTTGGACGGGCATTGAATTTTGACGCATTGCGAACCATTTGACTTTCTCCATTTTGGTGGCCATCCCTGTAAATTTAAAATAATTTGCAAAAAAAAGAAACAAATTTGTGATGTTTTTGTTTAAAGCGTGAAATAAAAAAAATCTTCTTTCTACGTCAGTCAGTCAGCATCAGCTATTATCTCATATCAAATGAAAGGTGGTATAATCCCTAAAATTAGAGTCTATTAACAGTGGTGTATCATCCAAATAGGACACTTGAAGTTTTAGGAAATTGAAAATTTTATTCTCAAGTACGCCTTCCGAAAATGTAGGATAGGAGGATGAATTAGGTTTGATTTGGCTTTTGAATGTATTAGATTTTTTTTGCATTGCGGTCTACCTCTTTGAAGGTAGTGATCAATACAAATGGTAGTTGTGGAGAAGTACTTTATCACTTTCACTAGATGGTATGTAAGTATAAAGGAAGTGTATGCCTGTCTTTAAGATCTGTAAGTTCATATTTCAGAATTGCAAGATTTTCTAAGTAAACTAGTTCAAGTAATTTAGAATATTTCACTTCTTTACAGAGCCAGGTTCATACCCATATGTGACTGATATTGTGATGAACAAGAACTTGCTTAAGGTAAAACAGTCCTCAGATTATGGGTATATTACATGGATACTAGGCGGCACCATGGAATCAAAGTGGGCAAGCTGAGGCAAAAATTTGTTGTTACAAATTTGAAATGTTCACAGAAAAAAATTACATACAGACGATTCGATTTTGTTGGTCGGACAGATAGGTTTTTCTTATTGAACCTGCATTCTAAAATGGCTGCTAGAATGAAGCAAATTTAGTTTTTATTTTTTTTCTGCATTACGACCACGAGAGCTTGATTTCTAAAATCAGTACTATACATCTGCCAATAAGTCTGGTTGACCAGGTTGATCAAAATACTACGTAAATCAGATGGTGCAAATTGGTATTATACCTCTACTCCGCACATTTGGGTGCGTAGAGAGGAGGTTAGATAGTACAGTCTCCCAAAATTCGGAATTCAAATTGAGCTACTGATTCGAGCTCAATTGCACAGACGTAATAATCACGATAATCATAGAACTCTCTTGGCAATATTGTGGGCAATTGCGGTGTTCCCGTGTGGTTATAAGATTGCCGATCTTAAAGTCAAGTTGGATGATATGACTAAAGGCCGAACTATAATAGGAGAATGGGTGCGTACGTCGACGTACGTAACTGTGCGAATACAAGGAATTCGTATTGTACGAACATAATAGCTTTTTGCTTCGATTCGTCAAGTTTTGTTCACTTTTGAGGGAATCCATTCGCTCTTTCGTACGAAAATGTGACATTTGACTTCAACAGCTGTGTAAATTTAAAATTGGAATTTCGTAAACAAAGAAATTTTGTTTTATTACATTTTAATAAATTATTATTAATTGCAAAATATATTAATTTCACTTATTTTGCAAAACAACACAACAAACACAAATGACAGGCAAAACGACTTGACTGACAATCACTTCCGTTCACATACGCCTATTATGCGCAACTTGTACAATTGAGAGTACTGAAGGAAACTTAACGTAGAATTTTGACATTAGCTTCCGATTGCTTTCGACTATTATAGTTGAGCCAAGATTTTATGTCTGCAAAGCGAGGAACTCAAAATGAGCAACATTATGCTGATGAACGAAATTGATGAATCAACGAACGAATGAATGAACGAATTTACTATCTCAATCAGTGCCTCTCTCGATATACATATGAATACATATTTATAAAACTTATACTCATTGTATGGCGAAGGGACCCACATACAAATAGAATCGATAAATAAAAGGGATTGTTAGATAGTAGATACCCCGAAATATTATTTGTTGTTCCAGTGAGGGCGGGTAGATATAGACCTAATTTAAGGCAACCTGCGCAACTTGAAACTCTACAGAATATCGCAAGAGGTTCTTATTAAAAACAGGCCTCTATATAAGCGAACTACATCCTAGTTATCTATTTAATTAGATTCATGTACGTGCTTATGTTTAAAGGTATCTGTGGATACAAATTTTTACCTAAAACTAATTATCTTGAGCCTTATAAGTATATGTACAATAACTTCTGCTATCGTTCATGCAATTTTGATGTTGGAAGCAAATAGTCTTAAGCTCCCGACAAGTGACAGGACGATGCGCATCAAGAAGAAATCAAATCAAATCGCCTCCCAATAAGCAGAGAGGCGATACTACCAAAGATTGTTTCTAAAAACTTTTCTAAAAATCGTTCTTGGAAATTTCAGTCAAATGGAGGAAATTTATGGTATTACGATAGAAAATAACAGGCTACACGATACAAACTTTTTACAGGCCGTACTGCGACGTACTTCGTTAGGAAATAACGCATTTAATGCTTGAAGTGAATAGCGGCATTAAAAGTGCATAGAGAAAGTGACCACTAGTCGGGGCTCGCAGAAATTTCACACGCGCAAAATAAATTTAGCATATTCTTCCACCAGAAATTATTATGGTTACGTTTTTGTAATCTGAACTCATAGTAAGAGTTTCATGGACATAGACCGGATATGAGGCATCAATGAATTCTGTATTCCATTCTAACAAAAACCATATACTTGTACAGCCTCTAATCCCTCTGGCCTAATTCATTGCGAAAAATTCATTCATCTCTCAGCAATTACCAAATAGTTTACGTCGCAGAAATAAAAACCCTCTGCATCCGTTTGGTTTGCCAAAATATTTGCTATCTGCGATGCATTCACATCCATTTTAGCGAAAACTGTTCTTCTCAACCTACCTGCGTCAGAATAATTTCTCCTCTCTGTCGTTGTGGTCGTTGTTGTAGTTGTCGTTGATTCCACTTTAGTTTTCTCATGAATTGACATAATCCCAATTGTGGCGGGAATATTTTTTGGCGGATCCACCTGCTTGCCATTACCGTTGTCGTCGTCAGGCGTGG